>CM060892.1:161182326-161759826 GCA_030762935.1 Hymenopus coronatus
CGGGCGGACTACTCGTTCCAGGTTCTCCGTCCTGTAGTTTCGTGTTGTTGGCTCCCCAACAGGCTTCTGACCTAAGGCATTCGCTTGTAAGTCGTAGGCGGTGTCAGCCCAAAATATGGGGAGGGTAAGCCGACTACGAAAAAAAAAAAAACAATTACAAGGAAATAAGTTGCATGATCATTTCTGCTCGCGTTTGTCTTGATAGGCATGCAGTAAACAAGAAGTAATCTTTTGTAGGCGAGTTTGTTGCAGAACAGATAGGGAAAGTCATATGAATGTAACACATTTGATTTTTATATGTATAGTTACCGAATATACTCCTAAGCAGCAAACTTTTCGATATACATACGTTATAGCTTCATCAAGCTTATTATGCAACAACACCCAAATACATTGTTCTCTCAAATGTGGTTAATTACTCTTTCATACCGGCCGTCTGTAGGACAAGGAGAGTTCAAAGAAAAATAAGCTTGAAGAGTTTTGGGGTCATGGACGGGAGTCGAAACATGGCCTTAGTTGTTGTCCTTTTTAGCATCATTGTCTGTAATCATTTAAGAGGATACGATTTTTTGTCATTTATTTGTTTTTGTTCACCAAGTTAGAAGAGCAGTTGACTTCCACTTATCATAATCCATTTATTCTGATAAGATATTTACTGGTTATTATTACCACGTCTCAAACGTTACCTTTTAATCAAATTCAACGCATAAACGTAGAATTTTCCCGCCTCGGTAGTGTGGTGGTAGCGTATTACCCCCATATTCAAGAGGTGAAGATAACGTATCAAGGGATAAGGTTACACGGATAAGGTTTTACAGGTTTTTTTATGTCCTGAAAGGATAAATATAATGTAACTGTAAACTCTATTGTCCCGGTCTCATTTGAACATCGTTACACACATTTCATATATTTATCGTAGGATATGGTCTTCTAAGTTAAAGGACGTTAAACCCTCAAAATAAATGAATAAATAAATAAAAATAATGAAAAATAGCATCATAAAATAAAATTAAAATGTCTGATCTGTTCTATTCACATGACTTTCTTTATATGTTCCGCAAAACTATTATTTTAAAAGATAATTGTTTTATCTACACAATGCTAATTAAGACAAACGTTACAAAAAATGGTCTTAGTATCAATTTATTTCCTTATAAGTAGAAGGGCAATAAGAGAATTTACTAGGACAAAGTGACAGTCAAAGGTTTAAAAGCTGTCGCTATGCGATTGTCATGCTCAGGAGTAAAACAACTTAGGACTTCCTGAATGTGAAAGTTTATGTATTTTAAAATTCAAACCAATAACAGAAAATATTTCTGTAATAGCTAGCCGTACATAAAACAAAAAAACAATCAGAATAATTAATTCACATAGCTTTCTCTCGCTGTTCCACATACAAACTAGTCTTACAAAAGATTATTTTTATATACATCGTACTGATCATTACATCGTACATAAACATTAGCAGAATTGGTCTTATTACTTGCTTCCTTGTAAGTGAAGGGAAATGGGGATTGCACAGTTTTTGTGTCACATAAGTTTAGAGTTAACAATTTCCTAGATATTCCTTGATATTGGTTTCGGGTTTGCAATAGCTATACTTTTAACAAACAGGAATTGCCATCGGCTATTTTCCCGTTTATTCCTGGTCATGCAAAGAGAAGCAAATTTCAAAGACAAATCGCATAGCGACAGCTTTTAAAAAGATTTGACTACGCTTTGGTCTAGTGCATTTCCTTATATCTCGTCTACTTATAAGGAATTAAGTAATAAGGCCGTTTCTGCTAATGTTTACCTCAAGTAGCTTGAAGTAACGTTTATCTCAATTAGCTTGTATTAAGCTTGTTTGAAGAACAGGCAGAGAAAATCATGTGAATGTAACACATCCGATTTTTAAATACACATCCAGATTTTAACGAAATACTAATGTAACAAAAGATAATTATTTATACAATATTGTTTACATTATTTATAATAATCTAAACTGTGTACCAAAGAAATCGGTATATTTATTTAAGAATCAGCAACATTCACTGCACTCATTCATTAGCTGTTTGTTTTTGCATCTACCAGCTCGTTTCAAGCTATGTGGTTTTAGCCGACTTTAGACCGTCAGTGGTTCGAGGCTTGCCCATACCTGTCTTATGTGTTGTATTAATCCCTCCTGTGCAACCTGTTCTTGCAAAGTTATTCTTCTATTTCATGTTAGTCCATATAAACTTTCTTCAGAAATACTTTTATTGCATACTTGCTTGTAGATACCTGGGGTTAAGGGAATACACTAGGATAAAGCAATAGTAAACTATTTCAAGAGTTTGTCGCTGTGTGATTCATTGACATTGCATTCTCTTTGCTTGACTAGGACAAAGAAAAACAAAAACAAAAAAACAAAAAACGATTCTCTATGTGAGAAATACGTATTTTAAAATACGTATACAGATGTGAGAACTGTAAACGTATTTTAAAATTGAAAATAATAACTAGGAACATCCCGGAAGTTCAAACCCATAGAAAAATGTATTTTACACAAGTTGTACGTTTTAACGAGATCCTACGCTTTTTATGTAGTAAGATTATCTCTCAATTATGGAAGTTATCCAGGATCAAAAGACTTCAAACGCTACTTCCACAAAAATTCATATATGCATTTCATTTAATATAAAATATCGTAAACATGTGATATTGTAATCCAAATCGTTGGAGCAGTTTGTGAGAACATAAAAAAAATTGAAAAATGTTCCATGTAAACAGTAGTTTGGATTTTTCTGAAAATGTTCTGGTCGCACTCTAAGAATATTCCAAACCTAAATACAAATTTTAGAATTCAACCAACTTTTTGTTTTTTGATTAATGTATTCAAACACACACAGGCACTTCACACACACACACACACACACACACATGCGCGCACGCGCGAGCGCACACGTACACACGGATTTTTCTAAAGTCCTTCTTTCACGTTCAGAGGCCTAAAAACATGCATTTCTAGTGATATCTTGGTATCGAATTTTTGGGTGGAATACAATATTTCGTCTGCTTACTGCAAGGATGTATTATAAAAAATATATCCAAGCTTTAGTGAAACATTTTCCACATGTGAGAACACTTTTTACTTTCTCTATTTCGTATATAGTACATACATATGTAGATACAGAAGGTATTGTATTCCACTAGAAAATTCGATACCGAGATTTCGCTACACATTTTACAGTCCACTCAATCCATAAACGTATTTTTAGAGAAATGTCCATGTGTGTAAGTCTGTGAACAGCATAATTCAGAAACGAAAACTCGATTAAATACCAAATTTCATGTTTATGTTCAGTATTCTCTAAGGATGCAACACGAATATTTTCAAAGGGTCTCAAAACATGTATTTCCGGTGAAATCTCAGTATTAAATTTTTGGGTGGAATACAATACCCTCTCTATCTATATGTCATATAATATGAGCTATAGAAAGTATTCAGTATACTATTTTGTAGAAGCTTTATGTAGAGAAAGTCATGTAAATGGAAAGATAATTTTAATTATTTTATTTTGTTCAAGTCGTCAGTCATTTTTGTTTGAAAATGAGAAAACACATTGTTGGTAGACTCTGGCAATAGTCGAGGTTTCTGTACACGTACATTTATAAGCCTTTGTTTAGTCTTAATTTCTATGAAATAAGGGCACCAATAGCAGTTTGTCTTTTAATAAATATTCGTGATGATAGTCAAATACTCTCATAGTTCTTTTTCCCCGCAACACAAGTTTCAAAGTCGTTGTTTATTGGAAATTAACTCCCTAAAAGCACTTGGATTTACAATCGAAGTTCTGGAACATTAGTCAACAATTTTGCTACAATAAAAGAAGGATAAAAAAAATAAATTGTTTTAAAGTTGAATGCAAATGAAACGAGATTGCCTGAGAGGAAGAGTTAGGGTAGGTTGCACTTGAGAGCGACATTGTATCCTGTCTGCTTGGCTAGTGTTTAAATCGCATGAGCAGACGGGGGCAAAGCCCGCTACAGTTCGCTGCTTTGATTCTACAATTATAATAAACGGCACATACTTACTAATCTTCTCATTGCGTATTGTTCATTTTAGCCTAAACTGAACGGAGCTCCATTGCCCACGTTTACATATCAGTTATGCATGTTTTCCATCGACTCAGAATTTGGGTTCACATTGTTGACTTTAAACAGATGCAAAGCTTCAGGATTTGCAATATTAGTATGTTCTAAAGTAAAGCACAGTTAAAAATGTTTGTTGATGCATTAAGTCCCACGCTATAATTTCCTTGGTGCGATATATTATAGTCTCTGTTGTTCAGTATTTATATGAAATTGTGATAAATATATGTAACTTTACCTTTCAAAAAGAGGCTGAATGACACAAACTATTTCAACAATAGTTGTGCGTTTTAAGGAGACCTACACTTTTTGTTGTTAATTTTTTAAGCTTTCAAAGAGTTTATTAGCTATGCAACCATGTACACAAAACATGTTCAGAATGATGGCAAATTTATAAGTATATTCTATTATTCATATTAGGTATTTTAATAATAATTATTACAGTCTTAAGTGAGAACTATAAAAATAACAAAAAACATTTTTCCTGTAAAAAGTAGATTGTAGAAGAATAGAGAGTTTTCTTTAAAAATTTTCCTGGAAGTAAATGAATTTATACACCATGTACAGTATTCATATAATATAACATTTGATTTTTCTACCACATACATAGTAAGTAGAGAAGATACTGCATTCCACCCCAAATACTATACCGACATTTCTCTGGCAATACACGTTACACAGACCCCTAAATATAAAAATTTGGTGTGTTCCATTCGTATGACTTTTTCGGCCTGTTCTGCTAACAAGCCTTCCTTATATACCGTTCTAATCAAGATAAACATTAGTAGAAATAGTCTTGTAGGTAGAAGGGAAATGAGGAGATATATCCGCTAAAGCGATAGACAAACTTTTTAAAAGCTATGTGAACAATTGCAGCTCGGTTCTCTTTTCATAGACAGAAGTAAAACAAAACAGAAGAAACAAAATACACTACCTGTTTGAGAAAAGTTTAACTAGTTTAACATTGACCTACAAAAAGGTATATTTCGAAAATGGTTAACTCTACAAAAAGTATATAAGCAATAATTGTGTGTTTTAATGAGATTTAAACTTTTGTGAAGTAAGTTTTGTCCATTACAGTTCACCAGTTATGCAAAATTCACCCAGACTGAAGAAATTTTATGAGGTTATTCGCAGAATTCAAAATATACATTTTATTTTACATATAAATATTTTAATATACGTTGTTTGAATCAAAAGCGTTATAGACCTTATAGGGAAAAACAAAACATTAAAAAAATGTTCCATAAAGGTTAGTATGGGTTGGGGGATTTTGTTGAAAATCTTTGTGTTGTATCCTTAGAATATACTAAACTTAAATGACTAAGTTTGGTATTTAACGGTTTCTTCGTTTTTGAGTTATGCTGTCAACAGACAGACAGATACACACAACACAGATGGACCTTTTTCTAAAAATACTTTTTTTAGTTCAGGGGATCTCACAACATACATTTCTGGTGATATACTGACATCTGGTGCAACAATAGCCTGTCTGTCTACTATGGGCATGGTTCTTGTAGAGAAAGTAAAAATCCTTTTTTTTCAATTCAGGTGTCCTCAAAACATGTATTTCCGTGATAGCTCGGTACCGAATGTTTTGGGGCAATAACTTGTACTTTGTACAACGTACTTCTAAATGGAGTTTCATCAAATTCGCAGCATTTCTGACGCAGGGACACTGTTTTTACAACTGGAATGATTTAGTAGCAATAATTCACGCCGCACTTCCGCTACATTGCAAGTGGTGCATGATGGCAATGAGCTTAAATGTAAATATTGTAAGGCGTATCAATAGTCCCAATATTGCGAAGCGGGTCACATCAGCAGTTGCTGAGGTCACAATCGTGTCCGTGAAACTTAGCCTGGTTCCCACAGGAATGCGAAATGTTTGTTTTATATTTTGCTGGATGCAGTGACTTGGATCATTGCCCTCTGTAGGCAAGGCCGCGGTGGTTACTGGGAATTTTTAGCCGTATTCTCAGAAAGGTTTTATGTTAATGGCTTCCTTTTTCCTTATTTGTTTTTTCTTGAAATCCTGCCAGTTCCTGTCTACAAATATTTACAAAACATTGTTGTTAACAATGGAAGCATAAAATGTTTTATTGTGATCCAATTTTATTGCATACTCTTCTACTTGTACAAAAATCTGATGTGAACCTTTTACATGCCTTTCTCTATATCTGTTACAAATTATTGTTAGTACGCTTATTTTTCTATCTACTTCATGGTAATCGACATTTACACAAGTAGAAACTGACTTATTACTTGGTTCCTTATAAGTAGAAATTAAATAAGGGGACACACTAGACTAAACCGACACTCAAATGTTTTAAAATGTGGCTGCAATGGGATTAAATTATTTTCTTTGCCTGACCAGGAGTTGAAAAGTTCCCTATGAGAAAAGCTTTAAGCAACTTAAAACTGAAACCAATAACAAAGAATAACTCGAAAACGATCAACTTCACGAAAAAATGTACCTATTAGACATAAATGGTGTGCTTGAAGGAGATCAACGTTTTTGTCTATCTCTTACGGTTTACTAGTTACGCAAAATTCAAATAAATTCATCCAGAAGTCTTCAGAGGTTATTCAAGATAGACATTTTATTTGTCATGTAAATATCTATACGGTATTTTAATCAAAATCGTTAGAACCATTTTTGAAAAATCAAAATTTTCGACATTTCGTCCATGTAACAGTTTAGGATAGAGGGTTTTGTTGAAAATCTTCGTGTAATTTCCTTGGAAGATACTGAACATAAATATAAGCTTAGTATTTAACGGACTTTTCGTTATTGAGGCATGCTGCCTCTCCCACACACACACACACACACACACACACACACACACACTCAGACACAAACACTGACATTTTTTTAAAAACATTTTTTATTCAGGGGTCCCAAAACATGTATTTCTGGTAAAATCTCAGCATAGAATTGTTGGGTGCATGACACCTTCTCTATACACTATGTACATAGTAGGTGTAGAGAAGGTAATAAACAAATAAAAACTTAGATTGCACCGTGTGTATTTCCGGTGAAATCTGGGTATCAAATTTTTGGGTGCAATACAGTACCTACTCTATACACTATGTACATATTACGTGTAGAGAAAGTAATAAACAAATAAAAACTTAGATTGCACCGTGTGTATTTCCGGTGAAATCTCGGTATCGAATTTTTGGGTGCAATACAATACCTTCTCTATACACTATGTACATAGTGCGTAAAGAGAAAGTAAAATGAATGTATGTACGCGTATCACTTCCAAACGACTGCACTAAATTGAACAATTTTTACTTTCTATACGTGAGCTATGTACATAGTATACAGAGAAGGTATTGCATTGCACCCAAAAATTCTATACCAAGATTTCACCGGAAATACATGCTTTGAGACTTTCTGAATATAAAAAAAGCATTTTTAGAAAAATGACCGTGCATGTGTCTGTCTATCTGTGTGTATGTGTGTGTGCGTGTGTGTGTCGGCGGGCAGCATAGCTCAAAAACGAAAAGACCGTTAAAGCCCAAACTTTGTGTTTAAGTTTGGTATCTTCTAAGGATGCGACACAAAGATTTTCAAGAAAATCCCCCACCCCAAAATACCCTTTATATGGAAGAATTTTTGAAACGTTTTATTTTCTTAAAAATGGCTCTAATGATTTTGATTAAAATATCGTATATTAAAGATACTTACCTGACAAATAAAATGTATATCTTGAATTTTCTGGGAATAGCCCCTGAAGACTACTTTATTCTGGATGAATTTTACGGAATTGTGCATAACTGCTAAACCGTAAGAGATGGGGGGAAACTTACTACACAGAAAATGTAGCTCACAATAAAACACACAATTTATGTCATAAACATTTTTTTCGTGTAGTTGCTCATTTTTAAAATATTCCTGGTTTTTCGTTTTAGCTTTGAAAAATTTATACTTTTCTCATACAGGAATTTCTTAACTCCTGTCCATACAAACAAAGGAACTTCAGTTACATAGCAACCAGCTTTTGGCTATCATTTTAACCTATGGAACTCCCTCATTTCGCTCCTACTTACAAGGAAGCAAGTGTAAGACTATTTCTGCTAATTAGCATGAAGTAAATAGAAGCATAAGCTTTTTAATTACAATTTGTGCAGAGATGTAGAGAAAGTCATGTGAATGGAACACATCAGATTTTTTTTTTTTTTTTTTTTTTTTTTTTTTTTTTTTTATGTTCGTCATTTTCTCGACAAGGTTTGTGGAAAGGAAAATGTTTAAAAATAGTACGGGAATTATTTAAAATCTCATAATATGAATAAAAACCGTGCCAAGCGAACGCATTTAGCCACCAGTTGGCAGTGGTATTGCGGTTATTTGATGCTAAATTGTCGTAGTAGTGCTATATTTTTCCTTCCCCATTCAATGTTAAGGTAACGTACCTACCAGTTTATCGACACAAAGACGCAATGCAGCAGTGACATTCAAATACATTTCTATATATTAATTGTCCTTTCCTTACTCCTATTGTTTAAAATAAAGCAGCAAAGAAGTTTTCTTGGTGACTAACAGCTAGAGTATGTACTTATTTTGTTGCCAATAGATGGCCATAGTGGTGTTTTTCCTCCCCATCCAATGTTAAGGTAACGCAACAGTTTATCGAAATGACACAGTGCAGTAGTGAAATTCAAATACATTTGTATGTATTAACTGTCCTTTCCTAACTCCTACCGTTTAAAATAGAGAAGCTTTCCTGCTGACGAACACCTAAAATACGTACTTATTATTTGCTACCAGATGGCCATAGCACCTACTGTTCTATTTTTCTTCCTCATTCAATGCCAAGGGAATGCACCCGGTTATGGAGACAATGACGCAAAATAACTGTGAAAATCAAATATATTTCATATATTAACTATCATTCATTTGGTCTCATCGTTTAAATAAAAAATAAGTATATTTTTATTGTAATTCTTTAAAATCAACAAGTTATAAACAATGCACAACCATTAACCCTTCTCGGAATCTGAAAATGGCGGAAAAATAACGTGATCCGTTTTAGGTTTAACTTCCTATTGCAGGTATACCATTATTTCACGTTATGAGGTACATGAGCTAGCTAAAGTACATGAAGATACCCATCACACTGCAATTGCGGTGCTCTTAATACAATTGATCAAGTAATATTTTGAATTAAATGGAGAAATTTAATACACAAGAGCTATCATATAAAATCTTATAAATTATCCAACCAGATCTACTTGCTGGGTTATGTAATTTTTAGCCTTAGAAATGGCTGTTTTGACATAGAATAAAATAAAGAAAGAGGTGGAAAACATTAGGAGTAAAGAAAAGAAAGAGATTCGGAAGATGCATGAATGTTATTTTGTGACTTTCTCCTTAATGTAATCCATTACCTATGCCAGCGTATACCTGCTACACTATGAAAGCACTGCCATTACTGTTATTATGCCAACGACATCTTGGTTGCCCACGCTGTTATCTGCTTAGTCATCCTTTCCACAATACCTTATGGGTGCTCTGACTTCGTCCTTTTCGCAATACCAACTATATATGCTACATTGCGCAGATCATTGCGCTTCATTGCGCTTTTCAGATGCAAAGGCATTGTTAGACATTCGTGATGGGCAAATTCCTGTTGGCACTTCTACTGGCCTCATTTCGTTTCCATCAAATTGTTGTCACTTCACAACATCAAAGGAAGAATTAATATCGAAGGATTTCTAAATATTGGTGCAAATTACAAAAGTTATGGTAGATTGAGCGAACGCGTTATTTTAGCAGCAACTAATAAAAATGTAGATGATTTGAATGTAAAAATTCAGGGCAAAATTGATGGATAAATGCATTTATTTAAGTCGCTCAATTCCATTACCAATATAAATGAAGTCGTCAATTATCTAACTGAATTTCTAAATTCATTGGATTTGCCAGGATTCCCGCCACACAATTTACAGCTGAAGGTTGACTCGGTGATAATTATACTACGCAATATCAATCAACCGAAATTATGCAGCGGAACAAACTCGCTGTTAAAAAAATTATAAAAAAATTTTGATTTAAGTTATTATAACATAGGATAGTTCAAAGGCGAGGATATACTTATTCCAAGAATACCACTAATGTCAACCGACTTTCTTTTTGAATTTAAGTGCGCCTTGCATTCATAATGACAATAAATTCCAAGGTCAATCGTTAGAAGTGTGTGTAATATACCTTGAATTGTGTTTATCGCATGTTGTACATTGCGTGCTCGAGAGTCGGCAAACTATCGGCAGTATTTTTTTCTCTCCTGAAGGAAAATTGTACATTACAAGGCATTACAATAAAGTGTTGACAAATTATTTAATTGTAATTTTATTTCATTGCATGGTCGTACTGTAAATGGAAGATTTTGTCCTAAGTTTTTTTTCGTTAGGTACACCACCCGTGCGAAGCTAGTTTTAGATAAACATTTTATATGGTTAACTTAAATTAACTTTACTGTTTGTTTTACCTTTTCATGTTGTTAGAAAGAATGTAGTGAGGCAATGTATAGTACGGAAACTTCAATGTTGTGCCGAAGTAAGAAAAGAGAGAGATGATTTGAAGTCCGTAAAGGAGAACAATTGAACGTGTTAAATCGACAAACTAAACATGCAATTATGCGTTTTAGAAAGAGTAAATTAATTAAAGAATGGTGCTGAAATGAGTAGTAGAAAAAATGTTCAACTGTTAATAACGTGCACAGCAGAGATAATAATTAATTTGCACAATATGTTTCTAGTAGGTAAGAACAATCTCAAATTGATAATTTATAATGTTAAAAGTATTGAGAATTTTCGATTCGATTTCTGTAGTGTTTTACAAATGGAGCTTGAAGAATAAGCTTTACTTTAAGAAGGTTAGGAAACTTTATTTTATTACAGTGGTAAAAGTCAGCAGTAGTTAAAAGCCGCTAATTATGTAAATAACAGTGCACTAGATGGAATCTCTTCATCACGTACCTAAGTATGAATACGGTCCAGGAACTTTTACTTTCGTAAACATAGAAATAACATAGGTAATCAATGATGCCGGTCCCCATGGCCACGCTCGCTAAGGCGCTTCGTGAGCAGGGGATCGTGGGTTCGAATCCCGCCTTGGGTATGGGTGTTATATGTTTGTGCAATGTGTACATGTTAGTGTAAAAAGGAACAGTAAAAACCAGTAATCATATAGGGCCCCCCCCCTATATGATTACTGGTTTTTACAATATAAATGGGGGATACAGCGCCGCAGTACTGACCAGACTCCGGTGCTGTTATATACAAAAAATGATTATTTTAAACAAATAAGTATTGTGATTAAAGTACCAAAGAGTTTTAAGAATGTATATTAATAATAATATTTATAATTTAGTTTTTTTCCATGCAAATTATAATTGCCTCCGCTGTATGCAACTTTCGTAGGTACATACTTTACTATAAATAATTGATGAAACGTCCTTCACATATTTATATTATAAAACTTGTTCGATCTATACTAAGCTCGTTTTAGTTTACAAATACGTAAATTATCATCTGCAACATGGCAGTTATTTTTCCAAATTTAGCATTAGTTAAAACATTGAGCACAGAAAACATGATTATAGTTTAAAATGCGGCTTAAGAAGTTAATTTTGTCGGTGCAGAGTATTTGTTAATTGCAGTGTTAGAGCAATTTAACAACCTGCTGAATCGAGATTTTCTGACAAAATCTTCAACAATCATTTTCTTCATCAAGGAAAGTGCCTAAAGTAGTATATTGATATCCCATTACTTTCTCTACGTGTACTATTTACATAGTGTATAGAGAAAGTATTGTACTGCACCCAAAAATTCGATACCGAAATTTCACCGGAAATACATGTTATAGGGTCCCCCGTGTCAAATAAAAGCATTTTTAGAAGAAGATCCGTGTGTGTGTCCGTGTGTCTGTGAACACGATAACTCAAAAATGAAAAGTTGGTAAAATACCAAACTTGATATTTAAGTTTAGTAAAGATGCGTCACGAAGATTTTGAGGATGAACATCGCCCACCCCAAACTACCCTTTACATGGAAAAATCTTCTAAAAGTTGAATGTTCTATCAATTGTCTCTAACGATTTTCATTAAAATATTAAAGACTTTTGTATTACAAAGGAAATGTATATCTTGAATTTTCTGGGAATAGTCTTTGAATGCCTCTTTATTCTAGATGAATTTCCAGAATTTTGTATAACTGGTAATCCGTAGCAGATAGACAAAAACTTACTACACAAAAAATTTAGATCTCGTTAAAACTCATAATTTATATCATATACATAATACGGCAATGCAAAGAAACGCATTTCATCCACTTGGCAACTAGATTTTACAAGATTTGACTATTCCTTTAGTCTTATGTATTCACTTATTTCCTTTCTACTTACAAGAAAGCAAGTAGTAAGACCATTTTTGCTAACGTTCATCTCAATTAGCATGAAATAGACAGAAGAATAAGCATTTTATCACCCGGAGGTCTCGGGTTCGATTCCCGGCTGGGGAGGGGAATTTTTCTTTAACCGAAATTATTCCCTATCCCCAATAGAGTCTGGAAGTGTGAATGTGAGAGTGAATGTGCGTGTGTTTAGTAATATAAAGTTTAACCTAATGTCCTGAACCTACAGTTTCACAAGTGATAGCCCCCGATGTGACCATTGATGTTAAAGGGGGGCTATACAAATGAAGCAACAAAAAAAAAAAAAAAAAAAAAAAAAAAAAAAAAAAAAAAAACATTAATTTAAAGCAGAGATGTAGATAAAGTCATGTCAATGGGACACACATTTGTTTTTACTCCTGACCAATTAAACAGAACGGAAATTCAAAGTCATCACTTAGCGATCAAATTTTACTATCGCTTTAGCCTAGTGTATCCTTATTTCCCTCCTACTTCTCAGGAAGCAAGCAATAAGAACATATCTGTTAATGTTTATCTCGATTGGCATGAAATAGAAGAATATACCTTTTTACAATATTTTCTTACAGAGATATAGACAGAGTCATGTGAAAGGAACACATCAGATTTTTACTTTCTCTACACGTACAATGTACATATTGTATAGAGAAGGTATTGTATTGCATCCAAAAATTCGATGCCGATATTTCATTGGAAATATATGTTTTGAGACCCCCTGAATGAAAAAACAAAATTTTTATAAAAATGTCCGAGTGTGTATCTGTCTGTCTGTCAATCCGTTTGTCAGTGCGTATGTGTGTGTGTGCGTGATCGTGTGTATGCAGTAAAGTTCAAAAACAAAAGATCCGTTATACACAAAACTCGGTATTTAAGTTCAGTATGTTCCAAGGATGCGACACGAAGATTTTCAAGAAACCCCCCCCCCCCACCCTAACCATCCTGTACATGGAAACATTTTCGTAAATTTTGATTTCCTCAAAAATGGCTCTAATAATTTTGATTAAGTATCATATATTAAAGATATTTACATTGCAAATGAAATTTATATCTTGAATTTTCTGGGAATAGCCTCTGAAGTCATCATTTTGGATAAGCTTTGAGGAATTTTTTATAACTGGTAAAACGTAAGAAATAGACAAAAACTTGCTAAACATAACATGCAGAGCTCTTTAAAATACACACCTTATGCTTAATATATTGTTTCGTAGTGTTGGTCATTTTTGAGATATTCCTTGTTATTGGTTTCCGTTTGAAAATACATATACAAACAAAGGAACTTCAACCACTTAGCAACCAGCTTTTAAAAGAATTTGAAAGAATACGGTACTGTCTTTGTTTCCCTTCTACTTACAAGGAAGTTAGTAATAATGTCATTTCTGCTAATTTTTTTGTCGATTAGCATGAAGTTAATAGAAGAATAAGCTTTTTAACGGTAATTTGTTACAGAGATGTGGAGAAAGTCATGTGAATGGAACACATCAGATATTTTATATTAAAATGAAATGATATACTTAATATTCACTGTTAATAGCTTCTTTCTACATTTATGAAATGATATATTTGAGAAAAGTTTAGTAATTCAAAATTGAAACCAAAAAAAGAATATCTCAAAAAGGGTTTAACGTACAAAAAATTGAATATGATATAAATTGTGTATTTTAACGAGATCTAAACTTCTTGTTTAGCACATTTTTATATATCTCTTACGTGTTACCAGATACACAAAAGTCATTCAGAATGGAGAGTTCTTCAGACTCTATTCCCAGAAAATTCAGGATATGTATTTCGTTTCTCATAAAAATATCTTGCATATATGGTATTTTAATATTTAGGTACATATTAAGTTCTATATTCTCTTTTGCACCCAAATATTCGATGTCAAGATTTCAACGGAAATGTATGTCTTGAGGGCCCCTGATTCCAAAAAGAGCATTTTCAGAAAAAGGTCCGTGGGTGTCTGTGGACAGCATAGCTCAGAAACTAAAATATCGTTAAATACCAAACTTGATATTTAAATTTGGTAGCTTCCAAAGATGCGACACGAAGATTTTCAAGAAACGCCCTCAAAACTAGCCTTTACATGGAAACATTCTTTACATTTTTATGTTTCAAAAATAACCAAAACGATTTTGAATAAAATATCGCATGTTAAAAAGCTATTTACATCACAAATAAAATGTATATATTGAATTTTCTGAGAATAGCTTATAAAGACCTGATTATTCTGAATTAATTTTGGCGAATTTTGCATAACTGGTAAACCATAAGAGATAGACAAAGACGCATTATACAAAAAAAGTAGATTTCGTAAAAATACCCAATTTATGTCATATACATTTTCGTTGTAGAGTTGACCGTTTCCGAGATATTCCTTCTTATTGGTTTCGATTTCAAACTAGGTATCTTCTCAGGCGGTCTCACCTCTTTGTTTTTCTGGAAATGCAAAGCGAATCGAACTTAAACTTTTCACATACGAACGGCATTTTAGTATGGTTTAAGCTTAGTGTATTCCCTTATTTCCCTTCTACCTACAAGGAAGCAAATAATAAGACCATTTCTGCTAATGTTAATCTCGATACGCATGATGCAAATCAAGGAATAATCTTTTGTAAGAATAGCTTGTTTTCAGAACAGGTAGAGAAAGTCATGTGAATGGAACACATCAGATTTTTATTGAGTTATGCTGTCCTCAGATACATACACACATGGACCTTTTTCTAAAACCGTTTTTTTGGGGGGAGGGGTTCATGGACCCTAAAACATGTATTTCCTGTGAACTCGGTATATAGCTTTTGGATGAAATATAACACCTTCTCTATCCAGTGTGTGCATTGTGCACGCTGCTAGGGAGAGTAAAAATATCTATTTTAAGAATAGTTTGTTGCAGAACATGTAGAGAATGTTATATGAATGTAAAACCTAAGGTTTTTAATTTGTAACTTCACTTCGAACCGTAAGGCGAAATAAAATATGTATAAATTATTAATAATGCTTAATTTGTACTGTTGGGAGTTTATTGCACAACAGATGAAGCAAGTGACTACAATGTTCGAGTGCTAAGTAGGGAAGTAACTGTTCAGGGTATTCTCTACGCCGTATATAGCTGATCGTAAACGTGTATTGTCACTGAAGGCACCGGCCCGGGACGGCCTTGGTATTACAGCCCTTATTTATGTCGGACCCTGCGGCGATGTTATATACTACAGTACAGTAATAATTGTACAAGGGTACCGCTACTATCCGGTCGTATTGTTGGGTCGCTCCGTGTCTACAATTACAGAGTTTACGGTTAGGAAGGTTTAGGAAGTAAACAATAGCACTGACCATCTTAATTATTCTATAAGTAATTATATCTTCGGATTCTTGATGTGTATCGAATAATCCAGCAGTCTGCGTTGGAACGGCACATTTCCTTTCAGTGTACAACTTATTCCTCGTCAGCTGAGGTAGCAAAACAAGAATTAATCACAATTGTAATCCTCATATGTTATACCCAAGGTAAAACCGAGCGAGGTATTGTATTCGACTCGCACTCGGGAGGCTCTGGTTCGATACCAGGTAACCGCCCACTCTGACTCATTGATTTTCCGTGGTTTCCCCGCGTTGTTAGGCCACGACTTTCCTTATGCATCCGTTATGTCTATCATTGCACTTTGTTTCGGGCTTGTAGGAGCTGGTAACGGTGGTCGGCGAATTGCAGCTGAATGCTGGGTGAGACGTCCCTATCTCGTTGTGAGACTGCTCATTTAACCGTCGGGGGTTAGAAAAAAAAATGTGTTTGTAAATGAGGCTGTCAATTGCCAGGACCATATCAACACCGGTGGCGTGCCGGAATTTTGTATCGCAGGAGTTTTGTCTTTTAATAACATGGGCCTGTCTATTGACAGGGGGCTCTCGATTTTAAACACATTTAAAAAGACCATTGGTCTGGTCCAACAGTTTTTGGCAGTTTAACGTCCTTTAACCTCGTAATTCATATCGGATGATGAATGAAATCGTTGAAACAGTGCTCAAATGAGCTCGAGGTCCATAAAGATTAAAGTTATTAACTTTCGTCATCTCAGGATAAGGGAAATGCCAATAAAAACACTCAGTCTAAGTCGGAACTCTCACGCTACCTCTAAACCATAGAGGGGCCGTGTCTGGTGACACACCAATATTTCCGAACTGGAAATATTAGGGACCCCGACAATTCATGCGACCGCCATTATTCGGATCTAGTCGCCCTTCGGCTCTTTGCTCTCGTGCCTCCTTTCAATAGATCACAGTAGAAGCAAAAAGGCCCTTTGTGGCCTCTTGCGGTGCTGTGCCCTGGTGAGGGCCCTTCGTTATCCTCTATTTACCCAGAATGAATATATCTACTAGCATTTAGAGAAATTACTGCATTCTACCAAAACATTCTATAGCGAAATTTCACCGGAACTACATGTTTGAAACTTCCTGAATCCCAAAAATAATGTTCACTTTCTCTCACTATACTATGTACATACATGAAGGTATTACATTCCATCCAAAAATTCGATACCGAGATTTTACCGGAGATACAGTTTTAGGGTCGCCTGTATCCAAAAAAAAGTATTTTCACAAAAATGTACATGGGTGTGTGTCATTGTGTGTGAACACAATAGCTGAAAAACGAAAACTAGGTATTTAAGTTTAATAAGCTTAATAAGTTTAATATCTTCCAAGGACACGAAGATTTTGAGGAAAATCCCCCCACCCCAAACGTCCGTTTACACTGAAAACTTATAGAAAAATTTAATTTTCTCAAAAATGGCTCTAACGATTTTGACTAAAATACCGTATATAAAGTCATTTATATGACAAACAAAATGTATATCCTGAATTTACTGGGAATAGCCTCTAAAGACCTTTTTATTCTGGCTGAATTTTGTTTGAGTATTGCAAAATTAGTAAACCTTAAAAGAGAGACAAAAACTTACTACGCAGAAAATGTAGATCTCGTTAAAATACACAAATCATGTCATATATTCTTTTCCTGGAGTTGAAATAGTCCTTATATTGGTTTCAGTTTTAAAATACTTGCAAACTTTCACATAATGGAATTTGTATGCTCCTGGCAGTGCAAAGAAACTATTTTATCCATATATTAACCAGGTTTAAAAAAATTACTTTCGTTTTAGCCAAGTGCATTCCATTATTTCCCTTCTACTTACAAGAAAATAAGTAATAAAGATCATTTCTGCTAATCTTCATCTCGATTAGCATAAAATAGATGGTAGAATAGCTTTTTAACAATAATTTGTTACAGATATCTAGAGAAAGATATGTGAACGGAACACATCAGAGTTTTTTAAAAAAAAGGCTTGATATACGTGTCCGAGTGTAAGTTTGTGAACAATAAAACCCAAAACGAAATGTGCGAAAATACCAAAATTAGCATTATCGCTATCCACATTTTCCATAAAAATGACACTAAGATTTTTTAAGAAAATTCTCCACACCAAACTACGCTTTACATGCAAGAATCTTCAAGATTTTCAATTTTCTCAAAAAGGACTAACGATTTTGATCACAATTACATATGTCTAAAATATTTACATGACAAAATGTGTAGTTTGAATTTTTGTGTAAGAATGGTATGTAGAATCTCTATAAAAATAACGTCTATAATGGATAGAGAAAGTCATGTGAGTGTTTTACATAATATATATTTAAAGAAGGTGTATTTAACGCTTGTTCTTACTAGATACGGCAACGCATGAGGCGGACACAGATGATACGTTCTACGCCTAAGTTCCGGATGCTCCCCGGCATTTTCCAATTCTTAGGAATGAGGAAGTTACTGAAGAAACCTGTCAGGGTGGGCGGTCATAGCAGGAATCGAATCACGGACTTCTCGTTGATGAGAAAGTACCTTAATCACCTCAGCCATGTGTAACGATTTTTTTTTTTTTTGTGTTTTAATGGTTCCTTCAGATTAGTACAACTTGCCGAGACAATTCCTATAATTTCTGCAATCTTAAAACCAAGACTTTCACGTTTTTTGAGAATTAGATTTACCAAATAAATTATCTTAACATGCCTTTGGACTGGAAGTAAATTTTGTGTATTATAGAGGGTGTTCACTAATGTCGTGTAACGTTTCAGCTTGAGACGACAAACCAAGACGAGGCAACATGAGCATTGCTGCATAAGCAGCCATCCAAACGTTTCAGCGGAGCGCGTAATCTAAAATTTCCAAGCGTGGTCAAATTCGTTTAAGGGACATATTCGAAGCGGTATTGTGACTAAAATGGCCTTGCTTGATTTACTGACGCTCCAAGCGACATAGTTCATTCAGAGCTGAGCAAAGCCTTGTTTACAAAATAAAACGGAAGTAGAGAATTTACTGATATAAGAATATTGGTTTAACAGACAAGACAAGGAATATCTTTATTAATCCATAACATTGTGATATTCAGTAATTAATTCTCTCCCATTTGAGGTAGCGTCTATTCTATAGTTATTGTAGTTGTGTGTGTGTGTGTGTGTGTGTGTGTGTGTGTGTGTGTGTGTGATACTGGGCAAGGAGGACTTGTAATTTACTTTTTCTACTTCGTACATAGTACATCGGTAGAGAAGATATTACATTCCACCTAAAAATTCAATACAAATATTTCACTGGAAATACATGTTTGTTTTTGGTTCCCCTGTATCCAAAATGTTCAATTTTAGAAATAGTTTCATGTGTGTCCTAGTGTCAGTGAACACGATAAATCACAATCGAAGAGGCGGTTCAATAAAACCTGATACTTCAATTCAGCATCCTCCAAGATGACACACCAAGATTTTCAGGGAAATCCTCCCACACCAAACTACGCTTTACAATAAATAATTACCAATCCTAAAAAAATGGCTTTTTCGATTTTGATTAAATTTACATGACAATAAATGTATGTCTAAAAATATTTGTGGTGCATCCGTGGAAGCTACACTTAAATACCAAGTTTGGTGTTTAACTGCGATTCGTTTTTGAGTTGCGCTGTCCAGACACACACACACACACACACACACACACATGCAACTTTTTTCTAAAAAATGTGTTTTTTTTGTTTTTGTTTTTTTGTACCTGTGAAATTTCGACATCAAATATTTGGGTGGATTACAATTACCTTCACTACCTACTATGTACTTATATAATACGTATAGGGAGAGTAAAGGGTAGTTTGGAGTGAAGGGATTTTCTTGAAACTATTCATGTCTCATCTTTGAAAGCTACTGAACTTGTGTCATATCTTTAGATATCTCTTAGTGAGCAGTGGGCGATATGGATTACCTATCTTTATTGGAAACTCGACTATTTTTACTTTCTCTACATACATTCTGTCAAGAAGGTACCGGGGATTGACAATTTAAAAATCCTGTTTAAAAGGGGATTCGAAATTATTGTTGTCGCTAAGTTGCTACAACTTTCCTCTATACCTATGAAGAGCTTGATTGTCATCTGTCATCTAGTTTGTTTACAGTATGCCATTTTGTTAGTTCATCTCAAAGGTGATTTGCGATTTTACGATGGATACAAACATTGAACAAAGAATCTGTCTCAAATTTTGCATTGCAAATGATATTTCGTGTGCCGAATCGCTGAAAATGTTACAGAGGCTTACGGTGAATCGACTTTATCAAAAAACACGTGCATATGAGTGGTACAGTGCATTCAAAAGTGGTCGAGATGTGCTGGAATATTTGCCTCGCTCTGGTCGGCCATCAACGGTTTCAACTGAGCTGAATATCGCTAAAGTGAAGAAAATGGTGTCTGAAAATCGTCATTTAGGTCTGAGAGAGATTGCCGCTGAACTTTCTGTGTCTCACGAATCGATTCGTACCATTTTAAACGATTATTTGGGCATGACACGCGTTGCAGCTCGGTTAGTTCCGAAAGACCTGAATTTTCTACAAAAACTCAATCGCGTAAGGATAGCATGAACGAGCCAGTTCCGATCCCACATTCATAAAACGCATGTAACTGGTGATGAGACGTGAGTTTACGAGGTTGACACAACAAGCTTCCGAATGGCGCCTTCCAACTGAACCGAAGCTAAAAGGGCACGTCAAACTTGGTCAAAACTGAAGGTCATGTTGACAGGTTTTTTTTTTTCGACTATCGCGATGTCGTGCATTCTTGCCAGCTGGTAAATAAAGACTGTTATCTGAGCGTTATGCGGCGTTTGAGAGGAAAAATACGGCGGAAAAGGCCAGATTTGTGGAACGACAACTCGTGGATTTTGCACCACGATAACGCACCAGCTCACAAGGCTATTATTGTGAACGAATTTCTGGCCAAAAACTCAACAGATTTCATCGAACAACCACCGTATTCACCTGATCTGGCTCCTGCTGATTTCTTTCTCTTTCCAAAACTCAAGTTCCCACTTCGAGGCACCCATTTTCAGTCGATAGAACACATAAAGGAAAATTCGCGGCGACAATTGACATCAATTCCTAAAAGTGCCTACAAAAAAATGTTTGATAATTTAATTATTCGTTGGCATAAATGTATAATTTCAGAAGGGGCCTACTTTGAAAACGATAAAATAAAATTGGATGAATAATTCATTTTTTTGTGTTTTATTGGCAAATTTCCGGAACTTTCTTGGCACAATAGTATACTATGTACATAGTGTATGGAGAAGATATTGTATTACACCCAACAATTCGATACCGAGGTTTCACCAGAAATAGACGTTTTAGTGCCCCCTGTATCCAAAAAAGCGTTTTTAGAAAAAGGCCCGTGTGTGTCCGTGTGTCTGTGAACACGATAACTCAAAAACGAAAAGTCGCAAAAATACCAAACTTGGTATATAACATTCGTATTTTGCAAGGATGCGACACGAACATTTTAAGGAAAATCCTCACCCCAAAACAACCGTTTACATGGAAAAATTTGCGAAAATTTTGATTTTCTCAAAAATGACTAACGATTTTGATTAAAATACCCTGCATTAAAAATATTTACACGACAAATTGTATGGTATAATCAAAATAAGGGGATACACTGATCTAAAGGCGATAGTCAAATATTCTAAGAACTGGTAGCTATGTGATGTAACTGAAACTCCTCTCTATTTGCATAATCAGAATGAAAAATTTAAAAACAAAACGAATGACGAATTTTTATTTGAGAAAGATAGTATAAATTGTATGTTTTAACGAATTTTATAGTTTTTATATAGTAAGATTTTTGCCTCTCTTTTACAGTTTACCAGTTATGCAAAAGTCGTGCAGAATGAAGACTTAAAGAAGGTATTCCTAGAAAATTAAATATAACATTTTATTTGTGATGTTAATATCCATAATATGTGGCATTTTAAACAAATCGTTATAGCTATTTTTGATAAAACTCCGAAAAATATTCCATGTAAAGGATAGTTTTGTTTAGGGGTGTTTTCCTGAAGATACTGAACTTAAATACCAAGTTTAGAATTTGACTGTGTTTTCTTTTTGAGTTATGCTGTTTACGACTCAAGGAAGTTATTCTGAATTTTTTGGGATCCAGGGGTCCTCAAAACACATGCATTTGGATTCGAATTTTTGGGAGCAATGACATACCTTCCTTTACTTAAGGCAAGACAGCTGAGATCTGAGGAGGCTGCCAATAGAGAAGGGGGGGGGGAATAAGATCAACTAAACAAAAGTGACTACAATGTTCTACATACATGTATATTATATCATACTTAGGTCACTGTTATGCTAGGGTTGTATGTATTATGTGTATATATGTCTTTTAAGTGTAATTATCTATTATAAGAGGGTGCATTTATGAAGGTGTACTCTGTGCTGTAAATTTAAATTGCTATATTTGAATATCTTTGTATCTTTATTTTCGGATTCACTCTTAATTTTTATTGTTGTTTAATATTGCTTTTGACGGTGTATTTCCTTTGTCTTTTTATTTTCGTGTTTACTCTTTTAATTCTTTGTTGTGGTTATTGTTTTAATATTGCATGTAATGTGTATTACAAAAGCACGTACGGTCTGTAGACCCGTGCGACTGTTCAAATTCTATGTATGATATTGCTATGTTAATAAATACACTTATTCATTCATTCATTCATACTATTACGTATTGTATGTTGTAGTGAAAGCAAAACCTTTTTTTTTTTTTTTTTTTTGCTTTTTTTAGTTCAGGGTCTTCAAACCATGTATTTTCGGTGAAATCTCGGTATCGATTTTTAGTGGAATGCAACATCTTCTCTACCTGCTATGTGCATTGTACTTGGTAGAGAAAGTAGTAGTTCATTTATTGACTATTGTTACTTTTAATGTATTTATTTATTAATTTATTTATTTATTTATTTATTTATTTATTAGCTTTCAGTGTTTGAAAGTCATAAATGGTTTATCACCACTCCTGTGAGTTGGTAATAATTAGCATGCTAACCTCCAAATCTAGGCATGCCGGGTTGGATTCCCGGTTGCAACGTGGAATGTTTCTGTAGCCATAATTCTGTCTAGTGGTATGAATGAGAACATGTGTGGTGATTTAATGTTTAAAAGAAAATGTAAAGCAATGCATAACCAATTGTAGGAGCTATAAGTGAGTGAACACCATTACAACGAATATTGCATTATTGCAAACTCAAAATTTCCCGATGACCCTAGATGTTAAAGAAGGCATATAAAGGAAAAGAAGAAAATCTACGTGTTCCAAAGCCAGATGTATAAGGGGTTTCACAATTGAGGGGGTCAGTGCAACAGTGGTATAACCCATCTTTTTAAAAATTGAAGCATAACTAAGTTATAAACACATCTGGTTCCTTTAAGAATAACGAAAACCTCATTTTAATCGAACTGATTGTTCACTGACAATTTTCCAGATTATTGCACAACAACACATTGAGTACTGTTAACATAATGTTGAGATATGCCTAACATTTTTTATTAGTGTGGTGTAAATCTTTTTCTGGGTTAGACCACTAACCCCCTCAATTGGAAACAGGTGTACTTTCCAGCGGTGCATCCACTGGCATAGAACATCTCACAGATCGTTTATATTTTGTCGAAATATATGTTGAGTCTTTTCGTTTTGATTGAAGCCGATATAAAAGCGGTACTTATGAACACCCTTCTACGTTTAGATAACGCAACTCACTGATAACTTTTAGATATAATGGTTTGCAGAATATCTGTGGTTAAATTAAATTTTGGTTGAAGTCGATAAAAATGTAATGTGACTAATAGGTGACTTGGCTGGGATATTTGGAAAATGTTTAGTGTTTTATAATCTAAGTTTACTAGAGGATAGGACATAGGCAAGAGAGAATATCTTTCTAGCTTAATTAGAGCATGGCCTGTGTGTAAAACTCTCATTGCGAACTCCATAAAGTTCAAGTTTTTAAAATGTTATACTTCTGGAATTTTTAACAGAGGAGCTTGAAAATGTATGAGCACGCAATTGAAGTAATGTTTAAACTTTGCAACCTAAACTTAGAGTGTAACACGTTGTACAAACTTGGTAAAAAATAGTATTTTCTTATCAGATTATTTTATGTGAAATAGCTTCTCCACACCTTGTAGTGTCCTCCGTTTTCTAGGGGTAACCGCAGGTTCAAACCGATGGAAGACGATGGATTTTTAGGGCGTACAAATCCTTGCCATGGCTTTCTTCAGAAGGGTAGTAAACCCGTTAGTTCTAGTCGTAGATTTACGGCATGTAAAAGAACCCCAAGTCTGGTATAAAGAGGTCTCTGAGCAAAATAAAGAGGTGTTTCACGCCCAATATAGAATGGAACGCTAGGAACTGCAGCAGTTAAAAGGGCGTCCATAAATAGAAATAAATTTAATTTACGCAATTTGCCTAATATTTCTTGAGCATTTCACAATCGTATTTTCATTCTTTGTTTTCTTTTACTTAAAAATAAGATGGGAAATTTGTATATTCAGTCACGGGACTATTTCAAGTTTAAACGTGTCAGTGACAAGTTGACCCTCTCAATAGCAGCGGGTCTTCAATGATAACCAAGAGGATAAAACGAAGGCCGCTCGGCCAGTTTCCCACTGATTAGTTTTAACTCTAAATAGCCCCGTTGAGTTCTACAACTCTTTAACGCTTCAAGGGATATCAGCACACGTCAAATACGGATAGTTGGGCCACCCAGTATAATTAAAAGTATTGGTTTTCTACTACTACCTTATAGGAATTTAAGCAAGGCAGACATTTAAATCACTGTATGATAAGCCCTATAAGACCGTACGATATGAAACATACATGGAACAAAAGTAGAAGGTGTTTAGTGTTTTGTAGTGTTTAATGGTCGCTTTAATATTCGTATATGTGGCACCGCAGGTGAATTTTAGTATTTGATGATACCAAATACATAATTATGAACTCTAGACATTTTTGGTCATTTTTCATAGATACTGCGACAAATTTTTAGGTGAGGATGACAAAATCTTATGTTTTTTAATTACATAATAGAACTTTTAATCTTCCCAAAAATAGAATTTATAGACACATGTGAATCATTTTTCAAGATTGGTCAATTTTAAAGCTCAGCAACATGTTTAAATCACACATGCACTACCGTTTAGGACTACTTCTCTTTCTGTATGTGGGTTTTTCTCGGTTTTACATTTTTATATATGAAATTCGTTCCATGCGTTTTATGTCTTGCTTTAATTTGCATGAACATTTGCATACATATTCTCAAGTATGCTATCTTAAGACTTGGCGATGCATTTTGTGACTGCTTTATTCATTGACACAAAATAAGTCATTTATACTAAAAAAACAAAACAACAACAACAAAGAAAATCTCAAGATTAACCCAATTTCATTAAACAAAATGTTTCCATTCATTTGGCTTTCTCTGTCAGTTTTGTAAACAAACTGTTCTTACAAAACATTATTCTTCTATCTACATCATATTAATCAAGATAAAAATTAGCGGAAATTGTCTTATTATTTAGTTCCGTATAAGAACAAGGGAAATAAGGGGATATACTAGGCTGAAGAAGTAGTTAAATATTTTAAAAGCTGGTCGCTGTGGAAAACCACTGAATTCCGTTCTCTTTACATGGCCAGAAGTTAAACAACAGAAATTGCAAACGAAAGAGACTTTCCGTTTGAGGAAAGTTTAAGTAGTTTAAAAATGAAACCAAGAACGAGGAATATTCTTAAATAGTTAGCTCCACAAAACACGTATATGACATAAGCTGTGTGTTTTAGCGAGATTACCATTTGTGTCTACCTCTTACGGTTTACAATTATACAAATCATCACGAATGAGGATATTTTGATAAAATTCAGGAAAACATTTCGTTTGTCATGAAAATATCCATATGTATGGTATTTTTTCAAAAATCGTTAGAGCCATTTTTGAAAAAAGACAATATTTTCGAAAAATGGTCTATACAAGAGGTAGTTGGGGTGAGGGAATACCAAGTTTGGGATTTAATGAACTTTTCGTTTTTGATTTATAGAGACATACACACAAAATACACAAAGACTCAGCACACATAAAGGCGCGCGCGGATCTTTTTTTTAAGAATGAATTTTGGATTGAAAACTTATATTTCCGGTGAAATCTCGATATCAAATTTTTTATTTGATTTTGGGTTGAATACAATACCTTCTCTACCAACTATGCAAATTATACATACATACGTGCTTATGAATTATCATTCCTGTACACATAAATAATGATACCATAAATAAAGCATGAGTTAACATAGAGAAAGTAAACATTATTTCTCCACCACTATAATCCTGACTTAAATCAGAGACTTATATTGGTTTTCACTGTACTAAGGTATCAGAAAATGTCATTTTCTGACAAATGTGAATGGGTAAGAGAGTGTTTGGAAATTAACATTTTTTTCGCTAATTAGAACAATTTAATTGGATTATGTGAGAAACTATTTGAGGTGAATTCTCAACTTTTGCACAGTAATTTCTTTTTTTACTCATATTAAGTGTGCCAGTTTTCAACTAAATAGCTTTAACATTAAAAATCTGATGTGTTCCATTCACATCACTTTCTCAAACGCTCTGCAAACAAACTACTCTTACATAAGATTATTCTTTTATCTTCATCATGCTAATCAAGATAAACATCACCTGAAATTGTCTTATTACTTAATTCCTAAACTATAGTAAATATAAATAGACAGTAAACTCTTTTAAACTGTAGCTATGCGATTATCGTTCGGTTCACTCTCCTTGGACAGGATTAAAATAAGATAAATATGAATCGGATGAGGATTTTCCGTTTGATAAAACTATTGAAGCCATTAACAGGCAATACCTTTTAAATGCTTAACTCTACAAACAACTTCATTGGGTGTTTAAACGAGATCTAAATTTTTGTGTAGTATGCTTTTATATATTTCTTACGGTTTATCAGCAATGCAAAAGTCATTCAGAATGAAGCGGACTTCAGGGGCTTTCCCCAAGAAATTCAAGATAAACATTTTATTTGCCACGTAAATATCTTTTATATACCATCGGCATTTTAATCAAAATCGTAAGAGTCATTTTATAGAAAATAGAGCACCTTTACTCCATGTAAAGAGAAGTTGGGGTGGGAGGATTTTTCTGAAAATCTTCGCGTTGCATACTTGGAAGATACTGACCTTAAAATACCAAGTGTGGTATTTAAATGAGTTTTCGTATTTGACTTATGCTGTCCACACACATACACCCAAATACACACAGAAATACACATACACTAACATTTTTTAAAATTCCTTTTTGGATTCAGAGGTCCTCCGGTGAAATATCGGTATCGGATTTTAGGTGCAATGCAATATCTTTTCTAGCTATTATGTACATTGTATCTACATACTTGCTAGAGAAAGTAAAAAGTTAGATGATTCAGACCCAGTATTCCTTAAGTAAAGTACTAGATCCAGGTAAGGCAGAGGCGGTTTAGTATTCCCCTACCAACATAAACCACTGTGAATTGCATAATTTCATGAACTCAATAACACATATAACATCTTGTTCTTCTTTTCTGTAAATACATAGGCAGCTTTGTTGCAAGATCGCTGACGATATTAATTATTTTAAACATTTAAGTGCAAGAGCTTTTATAACACAAAATAGAAAGCGTTTGACAATTTATTATTTCCTTCTTACCTCCATGGTCTTCACTGTACTTATACAAGCATATGGAAACATCTGAAAGCAGCAATACAGTAAAATCAAAGCCATCATCTCTGTTTCTATGAAATGATTTTCCTGTGGGAATCTGTAGTGATGCTAAAGTTTAATGCACAGTAACACCGTTAATGCTGCTGGGAGCAGATCAGCTTCTTTTTTGGCAGAAAACACTTTCTTATCCTCACCGCATGAATCCCTAAGTTTCTCATGTTTCCCATACTTTGACGCGCATCACTGAACAGTACGGATCATCTCTAGAGCAGTGGAGAGAGAAAAATCCAATAAATAACTTTACGACGGTCCTGTTATATGAAGCATATCTGAATCTTCATTCATCTGCATGACTCACGCTGAGAGGCTCAAGCAGTTCGAAGAGGTGCCCAAAGTAAGGCTATAAAGTAGTCCTAACGGGCTGCTTGTTGCCAATGTCATATAATTTATATTTTTACTTTCACTACACATACTATGTACATAGTGTATAAAGAAGGCATTGCATTGCACCCAAAAATTCGATACAGAGATTTCACCGGAAATATATGTTTTGAGGCCCACTTAGGCATTTTTAGAAAAGTGGTGTGTCTGTCAGTCTGTCTGTCTGTCTGTCTGTGTGCAGCGTAGCTCAAAAACGAAAAGTCCGTTGTATACCAAACTTTGTATTTAAGTTCAATGTCTTCCATGGATGCGACACGAAGATTTTTAAGGCAATCCCAAGCCCAACTACCCTTTATATGTAAAAATTATCGAAGGTTTTAAATTTCTCAAAAATGGCTCTAACAATTTTCATTAATATATCATATATTAAAGACATTTACATGACAAATAAAATGTATATCCTGAATATTCTTGGAATAACCTCTGAAGACATCTTTATTCTGGATGAATTTTGTGGAATTGTGCATAGCCAGTAAACAATAAGAGTTAGACAAACACCTACTTAATAGAAAATATAGACTCGTTAAAATACACAATTTATGTTATATACCTTTTTTCCGTGGAGTTGGTCACTTTTTAGATATTCCTTATTATTGATGTCAGGTTTAAGATATTTGCTCTTTTCTCATACAGGAATTTGTCAACTCCTGTCCGTACAAACAAAGGAACTTTAATCACATAGCAACCAGCTTTTGACTATCGCTTTAGACTATGGTACTCTCTTATTTCCCTTCTACTTACATGGAAATAAATAATAAGAACCTTTCTGCTACTTTTTCGCAAATTAGCATGAAGTAAATAGAAGAACAAGCTTTTTAACAATAATTTGTAGCAGAGATATAGACAAAGTCATGTGAATGGAACACATAGATTTTTTTATTAATGCATATTTTAATTTGATGAGATATGAAGCCCTATCCCGCTAATGTTAAATTTGCTAAATTCATGATCCATTATCTCAAACTCTATTTTACACGTCAAATTGAAAATTTTACAGTAACTAAGTGATGGTCTCTTAAGATCACTATTCTTATCCAATAAAGTTTATAAAGAAGATAGAATTATTTCCTTAATTATACCATCTAATGATTAAAACGTATGAGTAAATGTAAATTGAATAAATGTATAATTTAAATAATAGTAACCAACAATATTATTAATATCCACAACATCACTTGAAGGTTGTTTTTATCATCATACGAGGGCTGTCTCAGACGTAGCCGATCTAACAAAGAAAGCACAAAAATTTGGGGGAAAAACTATTTATTTCATAGTCTCCTTTCAGCTCGATACATTTTTCACAGAGATGTTCAATGGCTTCGATACCCTGTTTGTCGTGAGATCTATCGAGCTCTGCAAAATAGCCAACGACTGCAGACTCCTCCTCTTCAGTGTTGGCAAATTTCTATCACCAAGTCATTTCTTTAAGTTTGGAAACAGAAAATAATCAGAAGGGCCTAAATCTGGCGAATAAGATGCATGAGGAAGAAATTTAAACTTTAACTCGTTGATTTTGGTCATGGTGATAATGGACGTGTGAACTTGTGCATTGTCTTGATGAAACAAAACTTTCTTTTTCGCTAAATACAGCCGTTTTTCCTCGATTTCAGCACTCAACAAGTTCGCTGTTAACAAGTTCGCATAATATTCGCCATTGATTACCTTTCCTTTTTTGAGATAATCAATGAAAATTATCGCGCGTGCGTCCCAGAACGCTGACGCCATGACCTTGTTTACAGATAGAACTGTCTTCGCCTGCTTTGGAGCCGATTCTCCCCTTTCAATCCACTGTTTTGATTGTTCCTTCGTCTCAGATGTGAAGCGATGGATCCAGGTTTCATCCATTGTTATGAATTGATGCAAAAACTCAGCTTTATTGTAGAGAAACATTGCCAAACACTCGACTGAAACATCCTCACGACACTGATTTTGTTCCATTGTGAGAAAACGCGGCACCCACCTTGCACACAACTTTCTCATAGCCAAATTTTCCGTCAGTATACGATGGACAGAACTTTTTGAAATGCCTGCAATGTCTGCTAGCTTGCGCACCTTCAGACGACGGTCATCCAATACCATTTTGTGGATTTTCTTTACAATTTCTGGACTTATAACCTCATTTGGTCGATTACTGCGATGTTCGTTTTGGCAACTCGTTCGGCCGCGCTTAAACTCTACCACCCAATATTTCACTGTTGTAAACGAAGGAGCAGACTCCCCCAAAGTAGAATCTAGCTTAGCCTTAATATTATTTGGACTAAGACCTTTCAAAGGTGTGAAAGTGTGTGTGTTTAACATCTGACGTGTTCCATCTACATCTCTATAGCAAATTATAATTAAATGCTAATCAAAATAAACTTCAGCAAAAATGGTCTTATTATTTCCTTCCTTATAAGTGGAAGGAAAATAAGGGAATACACTAGGCTAAAGATATAGTCAAATATTTAAAAACTGGCATTTGTGTTATTGAAATTCGTTTTCGTTGCATGGCCTGGGATTGCAAAATTGCTATATGAGAAAAAATTGTGTTTTAAAATTGAAACAATAACGAGGAATATCTTGGAAATGTTAATTCTAGAACAATTGTATTCGTTAGAAATTATGTGTTTTAATAATACCTACATTATTTGTGTAGTAACTTTTGTCTATCTCTTACTATTTACCAATTATGCAAAAACCATTCAGAATGAAGATGACTTCATAGGTTATTCCCAGAAAATTTGAGATATACCTACATTTTATTTGTATCAGAAGAATCTTTCACATACGGTATTTTAATAAAAATCATTAGAACGATTTTGAGAAAAACCATTTTTACTTTCTCTATATGTACTATGTACATAGTGTATAGAGAAGGTATTGTATTGCACCCAAAATTCGATACAGAGATTTCACCGGATATACATGTTTTGAGACATTCTGAATCCGAAAAGAGCATTTTTAGAAAAATGTCCGTGTGAATAAAACATAAAGATAAATATATCATAACCTAAGATAAATTTTACTATATCTAAATCAAGCAACCTTTTGATTTAATCGTCCGGTTATGGGTTATTACGAGTGTTTGAATATTTAGTGTGTGTGTGTGTGTGTGTGTGTGTGTAAGGGCAGCGTAGCTCAGAAACGAAAAGACCGTTCAAAACCAAACTTGGTATTTAAGTTTGGAATCTTCCAAGGATGTGAAACGAAGATTTTCGAGAAAATCCCCCACCTCCAATTTCCCTTTACATGCAAAAAATTTCGAAAATGTTGTTCTTCTCAAAAATGGCTCTAACGATTTTAATTGAAATCTCTTATATTTAAGATATTTACATGACAAATAAAATGTATATCTTCAATTTTCTGGAAATAGCCTCTGAATACATGGTTATTCTGGATATATTTTGCGGAATCTAGCATAACTGGCAAATCGTAGGAGATGCACAGCTCGATAAACCACAGTTTTATATTATACACATTTTTTTTTTTTTTTTGAGGTTGACGGGTTTTGAGATTTTCCTTGTTATTAGATTTAATATACTTGTACTTTTCTCATACGAGAATTTGTCCACTTCTGTCCATACAAACAAAGGTACTTCAATCATATAGCCATCAGCTTTTAAAAGATTTAATTATCATTTTTGCCTATGATATTCTCTTATTTCCCTTCTACTTACAAGCAAGCAAGTAATAAGACTCTTTCTGCTAAATTTTTTCTCGATTAGCATGAAGTAAATAAAAGAATAAGTTTTTTAAAAATAATTTATTGTAGAGATATAGAGAAAGTCATGTGAATGAAACAAATCAGATTTTTGAAATGTTTTCCATGTAAAGGTATTAAGGGTGGGAGAGTTTCTTGAAAATCTTCGCGTTGTGTCTTTGAACAATACATAACTTAAATATCAAGTTTGGTATTTAATTGACTTTTCGTAATGGAATTATCATGTTCACAGACACACGTACACACACATGGACATTTATACATTTAAATATATATATATATATATATATATATATATATTTTATTCCAGGGACTCAAAATTTTATTTCCGGTGAAATATTGGTATCGAGTTTTTGGGTGGAATGCAATATCACCTCTATCTACTATGTACATTGTACATATGTGCTACAGAAGGTAAAATATGTAATTTGGCTTAGGTGTATAAAATCATTGAGGAATGTTTGAGCACCCATATATGTAATTTAATAATGAAACATTACTGCTATTAATGGTCCATTGCATTTCATTTTGTTTGTTAACAACGTTGTGAATTGCCAGAAGCATACTAGTGCCGCAGTGAGCTGGAATTTCATGCCCCATCTACTGGCATTGGGCTGTCACTTTTATGCACACTTAAAAACCATCGGTCTGGTCCGGGTTTAAGCCCGCGACGTTGGGATCAGAAGCCAGGGCCTTATTAACTGATCACCCAGGCGGACATCAACGGTGCAAATATTTTAAGACTTTTCTCTTTAGATTTAGGCAAATTATTATATAATATCTCACAGATCATCCAAGTGGGAAAAAATAGTTTTGAGGAAACTTCGGGACATTTTGAGAAATATAAATATTAATAAAGGTGATGCGTCTGTGAAGTTTGGAAAATTCCCAGTATATAAGACATCTTACTGAAATTTATACCAGTTATTACACAGTGATAGTGATCTTTTTGCCATATATTTACATTTTAGCTTGCATGGTTATTAAAATACGTAACTTTATCTCCTCAAAATTCATTGCTGTAATAAAAATAAATCACATGTGGATTTTGAACAATATTTACATAAAAGTCCAGTATTACAAAAAATCTTAAGTGTACCATTCACATGACTTTCTCTATATCCCTGCAATAAATTATTCTTCAAAAGCTAGGGCCGCGCCGTGGCCGAGTGGTTAGACCACTAGCCTCTCACCTAGACGGCCGGGGTTCGATCCCAAGCGACCGCACGTGAGATTTGTGGTGGACAAAGCGGCGCTGGGGCGGGTTTTCTCCGGGTACTCCGGTTTCCCCCGCCATCGCATTCCACCGGTGCTCCATCATCATTCATGTATCATCAGTGTCATCGCCTGCGGTGCCATTAGTAGTTAAAGCGGGCGTTAAACACTACCCAAAAAAAAAAAAAAAAAAAAAAATTCTTCAAAAGCTTATACTTCTATTTACTTTATGCTAATCAGAAATAGTCTTAATACTTGCGAAATAATGACTACCACAGGTTAAAGTGATGGTCAAAAGCTGGTTGCTATGTGACTGAAGTTTCTTTGTTTGTATGGATAGGAGTTAACAAATTCCTGTATGAGAAAAGTATACGTTTTTCAAAGCTGAAACCAAAAACAAGAAATGTTTCAAAAACGATGAACTCCACGAAAAAATGTATATAGCATAAATTGTGTGTTTTAACCTGCTCTACATTTTTCGTGTAGTAAGTTTTTGTCGATCTCTTACGGTTTAGCAGGTATTCAAAATTCCGTAAAATTCATCCAGAATAAAGTACTCTTCAGAGGGTATTCCCAGAAAATTCGAAATATACATTTTGTTTGTTAGGTAAATAGCTTTAATATACGATATTCTAATCAAAATCGTTACAGCCATTTTTAAAAAAAATCAAAATTTTCGAAAAAAGTTTCATGAAAAGGGAAGTGGGGGGGGGTGAGGGGATTTTTCTCAAAATCTTCGTGTCGCATCCCTGGAAGATACTAAACTTAAATACCAAGTTTGGTATTTTACCTACTTTTTGTTTTTGAGTTATCGTGTTCACAGACACACGGACACCGGACACACTCACACACACACACACACACACACACACACACACACACACACACACACACAACCTTTTTCCGAAAATGCTTTTTTTAGTTAAAGGGGAAACTAAAACATATATTTCCGGTGAAATCTCGGTATCGAATTTTTGGGTGGAGTGCATACCTTCTCTATACACTATGTACATAGTGTGTATAGAGAAAGTAAAAATGAGTTTATAAATAGAAATGCTATATTATATTCTTATATCAGCCATAATTAATGTATACAATTATTGCTTTTTGTACTCCCCAAAATTCTTGATTTTTCAAAATGTAATAATTTATTTCTCAAAATTTTAGCATTATTTAGAAAATGTATATGAATATTTTCTTTAAAATGTTTTTGAGAGTCAATATAAAATGTTGAAACAAATCAGTGAAAAATTGCATCGTGTGGAGCATTTTGAGTATAGAAAGGAATTGGAGAAAGTTTGCGAGAATATAAGATTTAAACATGGGAGTGCCTATAAATAAGCATTCGCTCTCGAGTTATAGCTTTAGTTAATTGGTAATTAAAGTGTGTCAAGAAGCAAAAGCAATATATTATCTTAAAGTTTGGAATTCATATCATTTTAGTATGCAAAAATAAAATTGTTTAATCCTTAACAAATCTGGTAGATGGTCCTTAATATCAATATGCTAAACAAATCAAGATAAAGGATAGTAACTTTAACTTTCTTGGGCTGTAAGTAGGATAATTGTAATCAAACACTCAAAACCTTACATCCGTATAACATTAACTGAATATGCTTGTTATTGTCTTTTAGAGTATAAGTGCGTTATTTCTTCCAGTGATTTAGAACTGACAAATTCCTCTTATGTCACATCACTTAATAAGATCTATCCTTCTCTCTACGTTGCAAATAATTTGCTCTGGCCAAGCATTTGCGCAATTTTCCATCGGATTGCAGCACGGTAGAAGGAATTGCGGTAGGTAGAAGGAATGAAAAAATACATTTTTAAAAATCTGATGTGACTTTCTGTGCATCTCTGTGACAAATTATTGTTAAAAAACTTATTCTTCTATCTACTTCATGCTAATCGATTAACAGACATGAGCCAATTAATTGCTTCCTTGTAAGTAGAAGGGAAATAAGGCAGTACTCTATGCTAAAACGATAGTAAAATATTTTAAAGGCGGTTGCCATGTGACTGAAATCCATTTTTTGCATGGGCAGGAGTTGAAACATTTCCGTAAGTTTTGCCTATCTCTTACGGTTTACTATTTATGCAAAATTCAGCTAAACTCATCCAGAATAAAGAAGTCTTCAGAGGCTAGTCCCAGAAAATTCAACATATATATTTTATTTTTCATGTAAATATTTTATTGTATATTATTTTAATTCAAAGTCGTTAGAGTCAGTTTTGAAAAAATCTGATGTGTTACACTCACATGACTTTCTCTAGCCGTTCTACAAACTTCTTACATAAGATTTTCTGCACATTGTTAATCGAGGTATTCAGCACAATGTTCTTATTACTTAGTTCCTTATAAGTAGGAAGAAAATAAGGGGATACACTAGACTAAACCAATAGTCAAATGTTTTAAAAGCTGTCGTTATGCGATTGTCATTACAAATCGCTTCTTTTCTTGGCCAGGAGTAGAACAAAAGAAAAACGGACACTCCCGTCTGAGAAAAGTATAAGTACTTCACAACTGAAACCAATAACAATGAATACCTCGAAAACGGTAAGCTCCACGAAAAAAATGTAAATGACGTAAATTGTGTATTTTAACAAGGACAACATTTTTTGTATAGTAAGTTTTTGTCTATATCTTACGGTTTATTAGTTATGCCAAATTAAACAAAATTCATCCAGAATAAGTAGGTCTTTAGAAGCTATTCCCAGAAAATATAAGATATACATTTTATTTGTCAGGTAAATATATTTAATATACGATATTTTAATCAAAATCGTTAGAGCCATTTTTAAGAAAATCAAAATTTTCGAAAAAAGTCCCATGTAAAGGGTAGTTTGGGGTTCTCAAAATCTTCGTGTCGTATCCCTGGAAGATACTAAACTTAAATACCAAGTCTGGTATTTTAGCTACTTTTCGTTTTTGAGTTATCGTGTTCACAGACACACGGACACACGGACACACACACACGGACCTTTTTCTGGAAATGCTTTTTTTGGATTCAGGGGGTCCTAAAACATGTATTTTCGGTGAAATCTCGACATCGAATTTTTGGGTGGAATGCAATACTTCTCTATCCCAATGTACATTGTACATACGGGGCAAGAGAAAGTAAAAATCAAAATTTTCAAACTTTTTTCCATGAAGATTTTCAGGAAAATCTCCCACCCTAAACTACCCTTTTTATGGAATTTTTGTTGAAAATTTTGTTTTTATCAAAAATGGTATAACGATTTTTATTAAAATACCTTACAATATACATATTTACATCATAAATAAAATGCATATCGAATTTTCCGTGAATAGCTTATGAAGCCCTTTTCGTTATAGAATTTTGCATAATTACTAAATCGGATAAAAAAGAAAAAAAGTAGATCTCGTTAAAACACACAATTTATGCCATATGAATTTTTGTTCTAGAGTTAACCGTTTCAAAGATATTCCTTGTTATTAGTTTCAATTTTAAAATACTTTTACTTCTCTATATGCCCGCTTTTCTTTTGTTTTTCTCTTGGCCAAGCAAAGTAGCGAATTTCAATGATAATCGGAAACGATAGCTTTTAAAATATTTGACTATCGCTTTAGGATAGCACATTCCTTTAGCCCCCAATCTACTTCTAAGGAACTAAGTAATAAGAGCATTCTGTTAATGCTTATCTCAATTAGCATGGCGTAGAAAAAAGAACAATCCTTTGTAAGAAGTTTGTTTGTAGAATAGTTAGAGAAAGTCATGTGAGTGTAACACATTCAATGTTTTTATTTATTTCCTCTGCTTTCACCGTGAATGTTTTGCAAGCTGTATATGTCGGACTTTTTGCAGCTGTTGGTGCAGCAGGTGAAATCTGTGAAATTTGACAAAGTTTGTGAACAACTAAAAATTACTTTTTAATAAAATGATATGAGTTTTAAACTTTAAGAAAATATATTGTTTTACCAACTTGGTGCACTTTAACTACTAACTATCGAAGCTATAAATGGATAGGGGAATGCTTATTAATAGGCGCTCCCAACCTTAAATCTGAATCTATTCCAATACTTTTCCATACTGAAACTGCTCCAAAATTTTACTAATTTGTTTCAAAACGTTTATACTTCCTCTCAAAAGTACATCAAAGAAAGTTGCCATAACCTCTTCGAAATAATGCTCCAATTTAAGAAATTAATGATTACTTGAAGTATTGGAAAAGTAATACTTTTTCTACATTAATTTGCTAATACAAAAATATAATATAACAGATCTATTTGTAAACTCATTCACTGTAAAACTATAATGGTGTGTTATTTATGGAGGCTCTTAACTACTGTGGTTCTCAGCGTCTCATTCTAAATTGGGCGTGAAAGACCGCTTAATTTTGCTCAGAGGCCTCTCTATCAGGCTTAAAGTTCTTTTACGTGCCGTAAATCTACGACACGGGGCCAACGGCTTTACTTCCCATGCCGAAAAAATCCATTCTCCGCCGGGTTTGAATCCGCGACCTTGAGTATATAAAGTTAGTGTGGTAACCATTACACCACGGAGGTTGACCACTGGAATCGTTAACGTGAATATTTTTAAAAATGCATCTTGGTGCTCATTTTTATTAAAACAATTAATTTAGACAGTAAACTTGTTGTTTAAATAACTATGAAAGATAACATTTTTATACATAACAAATATGTCACTGCTATTGTGCTGTATAATGACTGATATAAATAAGATATCTTACATGCATACAGTGGATTTTCAAAATTTCACTGTGGAGACATGTAGGCTCATCACAAGTGTGGAAAATTTGCTTGAATAAAGACTTTTCTGAGTTGACCATGACCTAATATGTGAAACTTTAACGGTGGCTGCTTCAGGTTAATTTGCATGTTAGTTGATTCATTTCCTCTAGAGACGTAACCGATTCTCTACAGTAGTGTAATTAGCATATCTGGTATTTCTTTATTATTTATGAATGCCTTGAATGAAAGCAATTAAATGCCGAAAAAGAGAAGAAACAGAAAACATCTCGTAAATACAGTAATCTTGCGAAAGTAAAACTTTGAGAATATAGATTTTTTTTGTGTATTGCCCCCTTTAACAACCAGGTCATATCGGGGGCTTTACATTAGAAACAACTCCTTGACTGTAGGTGCTTTACGTTTGGTTTTAATCATTTTATTTTCTTCAAAGGTTTCTGCCCAGGGACGTCCGCAGAAAGATCCAGAGGTTCTGAAGCCGCACAGATAGCAAAACCATAGTACAAAAAGCACTATAGTTTTTATTTTCTGTAATTATTTCATATATACAGGTTATCACATTACACCTGCTAAAAAGGCAAATAAATAAACTATATAAACACACTGGTAAACATTGGAGAGAAGGAATTTAATCCATTCTTTTAGAAAATTATCATACTTCCGTACTTTGATTATCAACACTGATTAAACGGTTCTTAGATGGGTACAGAGCACCTTACTTACAATATCTTACAATATGTGAATATCTTACAAGGACATTGAATCAAGAATTTAAGTAATGAGGCCAAAAGCTAAATGTGGACAAATCTAAATATATTATATGGCTATTTGAGATGTTCATCAAGATTTGGTACTGGAAGACGAAGTGAAAATAATTAAACTCACAATCTGCGAACACCAGATCCATTTGGTCAATGATCCAGTTGATATCCACTTGAATAAATCTTTAAAAGTGGCCATGAAATGAAGCTGGACTAACTTCGTGCGTCCAAATACATTCTGGTATTCCCTGTGTTTGCTCGTCAGCTAATTGCGTTACAAAATATAGTTACCTATTATTCCTAAGATTACGGGGAGTTAATCTAAGAAGTGTCGAAAATGATGAGCCGTATGACAGTAAGTATTCAGTTCATATTGCTAGCTCTATTTGGTGTATTTAAATTTCAAGCAAACCCAATCAAACACAAACAAAACAAAAAAACAAAACAAAAAAAAAAAAAAAAAAAAAGTTTTATGTAAAGAAAATAATTTTTAATGATTTAATTTAAAGATGCGACCTATTAATATATTTTTTTTCTTTATTTTAGATCCAATGCTTTAAAATAACAAATATTTACTGAGAGTGCATTAAATTCATGAAATTAAGCTTCACTTTCTATACATAGTACATGGTAGGTAAACAAGGTATTGCACTCCACCCAAGATCTTATCGGAAATACACGTTTTAGGGTTCATTGTATCTAAAAAGCATTTTTAGAAAAAGGTCCGTGTGTGTCCGGGTGTCCGTGTACCTGTGTGTCCATGCATTTGTGAACACGATAACTCAAAAACGAAAAGTAGGTAAAATACCAGACTTGCTATTTAAGTTTAATATCTTTCAAGGCTGCAACACAAAGATTTTGAGATAAGTTTCTCCTCCCTAAACTACCTTTTAAATGAGAAAAAAATCGAAAATTTGGACTCTAACGATTTCGATTAAAATACGTATATTAAAGACATTTACATAACATAAAATGTATATATTGAAATTTCTGGGAATAGCCTCTGAAAACGTCTTTAATCTGGATGAATTTTGCTGAACTTTACATACATGGTAAACCGTAAGAGAGAGACAAAAACTTACTAAAAAAATGTATATCCTGTTAAACATAATTTATGTCATACATTTTTCGTGTAGCTGACCACTATGAGATATTCCTTGTTATTGGTTTCATTTTTAAATACTTAAAACTTTTCTCATACGGAATTTTTTTCAACTTCTGGCAATACATAGAAACTGATTTCAACCATATGAGAACCAGCTTTAAAAGATTTGACTATCGCTTTTGACTGGCATATTCCCTTATTTCCCTTCTACTTACAAGAAGGCAAGTAATAACACTATTTCTGCTGTTTATCTCGATTAGTATGAAGTAGATAGCAATAATTTGTTACACAGATGTAGAGAAAAGCATGTGAATGGAAAACATCGGACTTTTTCAGTTGGTAATATGCTTTTAAAGAGATCAAATTCAAAAACTTATAATTTATTGTAGAAGGTTAACCTAATATAACTATAATAATTGGTATATAACATTCGATGTCAAAACTTTCTGAATACTCTAAGTTTTTTTGAAAGTGGTGCATACATTATTTGGTAACTCTGGAGAATATAATGTCGAATAGGAATAGTCTGTTTTAATACACAAGTTAAAAAAAGCTGATGTTCTTACATTCTCATACCTTTGCCTACCTATTCTATATTAAACTAAGCTTACAAATTATTATTATTATTATTATTATTATTATTAAATATAAGACAAATAATGGAATACACCAAGCTAAAGCGATAGTCAAAACTTTTAAAAGCTCATCCCTATGTGAAACAATTTAAATTCTGGTCTCTTTGCAACGTCAGGGGTTAAACAAAGGAAATATGAAACGAAAGAGTATTTACTGTCTGAGAAACGTTTAAGAGTTTAAAACTGAAGCCAATAACAAGTAATACCTTTGAAACAGTTAATAAAAAGTATACGACACTGTGTGTTCTTTGTGTAGTATGTTTTTGTCTATCTCTTAACGGTTTTCCAATTATACAAGTCATCCAGAATAAAGAGTTTCTCAGGGGATATTGCCAGAAATTCAGGATATACATTTCGTTTGTCACAAAGCTATTTGAAATTTATGGCATTTTAATCTAAATTTTAGCTATTTTTCAAAAATCAAAATTTTCCAAACATTTTTCATATAAAGGTGTGGAGGCGTTTTCCTGAAAATCTGTTGCATCCTTAGAGATACTGGACTTAAATACCAATTTGATGTTCAACGGACTTTTTGTTTTTGAGTTATGCTGTACACAGACACACACACACAAACACACACACACATTCACACACATGGATACTTTTCTAAGTATCCTTTTATTTGATTAATGGGGTCTCAAAATATGTAGTTCTGGTGAAATTTCGGTATCAATTTTTGGATGGAAAACAATACCTCCTCTATTATGTACATTGTATATGCTGCTAGAGAAGGTAAAAAGAAGGGAAACGCTATACGTTGTTTAAAAGCTCATTGTTAAAATGAGTAAAGTTTTAATAGTTTACTACATCAAGTATGTACGTTAAACAATAATCGTACCGCTCAGTATAGAGACTAGAGATTATCAATGTTTCCACCAGCATTAAAGGGTAAAATATTAATTTTAGTTTCTCAGTTAAGGTTGATTTTAGACCTCATACTGTACATATGACAGCTATTTTAATGATTAGCCTTCTTAAACAAAAACTGCAAATTATCTATTCGTCTGTTTCTATAATTTTGAATTATTCCATTCATTATTCAAATGTTTTTCCATTTAATTTTGATTCCTTGATGTATTAAATGTCCAGTTTCCTCAATTTTAAAATGTAATTTAATACTGTTTCTCGAATGAAATTAGTTTTCAAAAATATATTGCACATTTTAAAAATAACATATGTCAGAAAATCTGTTTCTGTGACATATTCTGATAAATATAACGCATTAAATGAGTCATACATAATATTTTTACTTATTTTGTTAATTTATCACAGGTAAGACGAATCATTTTATTCCAAAGATATACTATCTTAAAGGATCGTTAATCTAAAAAATTATGTTTAGAAAAACGTCCGGCCCCACGAATCTTCAATACGAAATGTTTAATATGTGTCCATCTGGGCATTTAAGCTGAGAGCGTACAAAGATTTTAAAGAAAATCCTCTCGCCAGAAATGCCCCGTACTTGAAAAAAAAAAAAATATATTCAATTATTTTGATTTTCTCAAAATCTTTTCGAGGATTTCAATTAAAATGCCACATAATGAAGATTTACATTACAAATAAACGTATATCTTGGATTAATTGGGAGTGGCATGTTAAGCCATATTTATTCTATATTAAAGCATTATATTCTATATAAAAATAAACATCATACTACACAAATAGTGTAGATCGCCTTAAATCTCGAAATTCATGCTAAATAAACTGTTTGTAGCTTTAATCATTTCCTAAACATTCTTTCCTAATGGTTGAATGTTCAGAAAAATACATTTTCTTAGAGGTTAATACAATATTCGTTTCTTTACCGTAATTACGTAAAGATAATAATGACTCTTTTTTTAAAAATCTGATCATCACATTAGTCTGCTTAATTTCCTTTTTTTTTTTTTTTTTTTTTTTTTATTTTATTGTTTCATTTATTTCATTGTTTCATTGTTTCATTTAACATCTAAGGTCATATCGGGGGCTTTCCACTTGAAACAACTCTTTGTCTGTAGGTACTTTTTTTACGTTGGTTTAAATCATTTTGTTTTATTCAAACACGCACACATTCACACCCAAATACAAACTTCCAGACTCTGTGGGGGATAGGGAATAATTCTGGCTCTGCTACATTCTTTTTCTACCAAAAACAAAATGTGTAAACATGCAATGAAATGTTGTCTCAACAAACAAGTTGAAAACTGAGTTTCTGAATAGTTTATAGAAGGTGGGGAGAGAAATTCATGTGAATGCAACACTAATATTTTTTTCATCTTATTGTTTAAATACTAAAAAGGTGTTCGGATTTAAGGGACAATCAACTGAAAATGCGACGTTTTTATCCAAATCTATTATTTTTTTTTATTTCTCAGGTATGTACAACGTACACAGTAGATAGAGAAGGTACTGTATTCCACTAAAAAATTCGATACTGATATTTTATCGGAAATACGTCTTTTGACACTACTTGAATCCAAAAGAGGAGTTTTAGAAAAATGTCAGCGGTTTTGTGTGTGTGTGTGTGTGTGTGTGTGTGTGTGTGTGTGTGTGCCCGCGCGCGCGCGTGTGTTTCTATGTGTGGGCAGCATAGTAAAATGAAAAGTCTATTCGATGCCAAACTTGGTGGTTAAGTTCAGTATCTCGCAAGGATGCGGCACAAAGATTTAAGTTTCCCCACCCCAACTACCCTTTACATGAAGAGTTTTTCGAAAATTTTTATTTTCCCAAAAATGGTTCTAACAATTTATTAAAATAGCATATTTTTAAGATATTTTCATGACAAACGAAATGTATATCTTGAATTTTCTGTGAATAACCTCTGAAGACTACTTCATTCTTCATGCCTTTTGTGTAACTCATAAGCCGTAAAAGATAGACAAAAACTTACTGCACAGAAAACATAGATGTTATCAATACTTACCATTTATGTCATATAAAGTTTTTGTATAGTTAACCGTTTCCGATATATTCCTTGATATTGGTTTCACTTTTAATCAACTTAAAACTTTTCTCAAGCGGGAAGTCAAGTTTTGTTTCAATATCTTTTGTTTTACAACCGAGATGTAAAAGAGAGCGGAATTGCAGTTGTTTGACATAGCGATTAGATTTTAAATATTTGACTATCGCTTTAGGCATGCGCATTCTCTTATTTCCCTTCTACTTACAAGGAAGCAAACAATAAGACCAATTCTGCTAGTGATTATCTCGATTAGCATAATGTAAATAAAAAAGTAATCTTTCGTAATGAAAGTTTTTTATGGGACAGTTAGAAATGGAAATGGCTAGTTATTTATGGACGCTCTTTAACTTCTGTGGTTCTCAGCGTCCCATTCCAAATTGGGCGTGAAAGACCGCGACGTGGGACAGTTAGAGAAAATTGTGTAAATGAAATACATCAAGTTGTTTTTCCAAAATGTCTTTGAGTCTTTCTCTATTTAGAAGTGATACAATTTTTACCTGCACCATTTTTAAATGTCTGGGGAGCTATTGAAACATGAGATTGTACCGCTTTCTAGTGGTGAGGGCACCTCTAAGGTTTATTTTCATCGTTTCTCAAAACTTCAGTTTCCTTCCCATTAAAGGTTCCTTGCGAAGTAATTTTGACCAGATTGCTATGACATTTATCAGCTATATAGGTCTTTTTTTATATTTTTGGTGTCTTGGTTTTGATAAGAATAAGTTCAATAGTGTTATGAAACTTATAATATTAGCTATTTAGATATTTCTTTTATATTTTGGTGTCTCGGTTTTGATAAGAATTAGTTTTGGATTTACGTGGCAGTAAATACTAAAAATACAATTAAAATTATTTAAAATTGCTGTTGCAACGAATGCCTGTTTCCTTTCCTTTCACTGTACAACAAATCCAGGCCAAACTTTATTTCCATGTACATTTAAAAGAGTCCACCAAATATTTACATGAAACAAAATTCTTCAACAACGAGGATTCATATCAAATTAAATTCTTAATTGTGAACAAACAAAATAGAAACTGGCCGGAATGTATGACAGAAAATTTGAAGAGACACTACTATCAGAGAAAGAAATAAAAATACAAAATATGAAAGTTCTATCTTAAAAAATGTGGAATTAAAATGTTTCACATGACTGTTCCCTTAATCATGAAACCACAAATTCGGGACTTAATCAAAAAAGTAATTAGAAATAAAAAGTAGAAACTTTGAGAAAAATAAAGCTATGGAAATGAAATGTTGGAGGTTTATTACTTCACAGTCTGCGCACACAGTTAAATTTCAGTTTACTATGTAGGGTGAAAGATATAAAAATCTTCAATTTCACCAGAGGTTCTTTAAATCCTATTTGTCCCTACCAATATTAAAACAAAATTTGATTTGTTTTGCTGTGCAATTCAAAGTTGATGTCCTTTGCACATGCGATTAGAGACCTTTTGCAAAAACTTAATCCACCAAGTATATAGTGGTCATTTCACCAGTATTCTTGGTAAGTTTAAGAAATAAGATTGCCGATCTAGATTGCTACGTCTACTCGCTACGGAACACGTGCTTACCTCGGCGGCCACATGATGGAGGTGGTGCGTCTGCACTACTTCACTTCATAAGAGACACTGCACTCTACAGAGGAACCGAGTCCCAACAATGCAACAGGTGGGGGATTCGCGCTCGGCTGCTTGTGGCTCCAGAGGCTGCGGCTTCGAGATTAGGAAGCTTGATAACCTCGTCAAGGAGATCCGCGGATTTCTCCTTCCGGTGGATGATGTGGGCATACACACCTTCTCTCTGGCAGCGCGTGCCATGCCCATACCTCGATCATCAACTACAAATAAAGAAACGAGCATCGTAGAGTATCTGAATCCGTCTCTGTAGTAACCATGATGAATGATGACAATATTCTACAGGCCTGCCTCTGTTGTGTGGTAGTAGCATGTCTGCCTCATATTCAAGAGGTCCCGAGTTGAAATTTCGGTTAGGGTGAGGAATTCAGATTCCAGGGTTTTCCTTTATCCTGAAAAGACGAATGTCGGGCAAATCTAAGCTCTTGTGGACCCCGGGTTCATTTTAAGCATAATTTCCATCATCCGATTTCACCTACCAAGTTAAGGACGTTAAATTTAAAATAAGAAAAAAAAAATAATTATGTGTTCCATTCACTTGACTTTCTCTATATCTCTATAATAAATTATTGTTAAAAAGCTTCTACTTCGTGCTAATCAAGATAAGTATTAGAATAAATTGTGTTAATACTTGCTTCTTTGTAAGAGAAAGTTAAATAAGGAAATGCACTAAGCTAAAGCGATAGTCAACTCTTTTAAAAGCTGGTGGCTATGTGATTGAAATCCGTTTCTTTGCATGACCAGAAATTGACACTTCCCATGTGAGAAAAGTTTAATTATTATATATATATGTGTGTGTGTGTGTGTGTGTGTGTGTGTGTGTGTGTGTGTTACACTCATATGACTCTTTTTAGCTTCTCTATATATAAACTTCTTACAAAAGATTATTCTTTTTTCTACACATGCTAATCGAGGTAAACGTTAGCAGAGTGTTCTTATTACTTAGTTCCTTATAAGTAGAAGGGAACTAAAGGAATGCACTATGCTAAAATGATAGTCAACTGTTTTAAAAGCTGTCGCTTGGGATTGCCATTGCAAATCGCTTCTTTGCTTGGCCAGGAGTAGAACAAAAGGAAAACGGACACTTCTTGTCTGAGAAAAGTATAAGTACTTTACAATTAAACCAACAACAAGGAATATCTCGGAAACGGTTACCTCCACAATAAAAATGTAAAGGAAGTAAATTGTGTGTTTTATGAGATCTACACTTTTTGTGCAGTAAGTCTATTTCTTACTGTTTAGCAGTTAAGTAAAATTCTGCAAAATTCATCCATAATAAAGAGATCTTCAGAGGCTATTCCCAGGAAATTCAAGATATACATTTTATTTGGGATGTAAATACCTTTAATATACGGGATTTTAATAAAAATCGTTAGAGCCATTTTTTAGAAAATCAAAATTTTTCCATGTAAAGGGTAGTTTTCGGAGGGGAATTTTCTTGAAAATCTTCGTGTCACATCTTTGGAAGGTACTAAACCTAAGTACCGAGTTTAGTATTTAACGGTCTTTTCATTTTTGAGTTATGCTGTCCACAGCCACACACGGACCTTTTCCTAAAAAAACGTTTTTCGCACTCAGGGGACCCCAAAACATATACTTGCGGTAAATTCTCGACATAAAATTTTTGGGGGAATACAGTACTCCTCTATCCACTATGTACGTAGTACATGCGGGCTAAAGAAAGTAAAAATCTTATGTGTTCCATTCACATGACTTTCTCTACATCTCTGCAATAGATTATTGCTAAAAAGCTTGTTTTTATTTACTTCATGCTAATCGAGAAAAAAAATTAGCAGAAATAGTCTCATTACTTTCTTCCTTATAAGTAGAAGCGAAATAAGAGAGTACCACAGCTTAAAGTGATAGTCAAAAGCTGATTCCTATGTTACTGAAGTTCCTGTGTTTGAATGAACAGCAGTTGACAAATTCCTGTATGAGAAAAGTGTAGGTAGATTTTTTAAAAGTGAAGCCAAAAACAAGGAATATCTCAAAAACGATCAACTCCACGGAAAAAATGTGTATATCATAAATTGTGTGTTTTAACGTGCTCTACATTTTTATTGGTAGGCTTTTGTCCATCTCTTACGGTTTAGTTGTTATGCAAAATTTCGTAAAATTCACCCAGAATAAAGTAGTCTTCAGAGGCTATTCCCAGAAAATTCAAGATATACGTTTTGTCAGGTAAAGATACGATATTTAATCATAATCCTTAAGACCCATTATTGAGAAAATCAAAATTTTCGAAAAAAGTTCCATGTAAAGGGTAGTTTGGGGTGGGGGATTTTTCTCAAAATCTTCGTGTCCCATCCCTGGAAGATACTAAACTTAAATACCAAGTTTAGTAATATACCGACTTTTCGTTTTTGTGTTATCGTGTTCACAGACACACGGACACACTGACACGCGGGTACACAGACACACACGCGCGGACCTTTTTCTGAAAATACTTTTTTTTTATACAGAGGACCATAAAACCTATATTTCGGGTGAAATGTCGGTATCAAATTTTTGGGTGGAGTGCGATGCCTTCTCTATACACTTGGTACATAGTACGTGTAGAGAAAGTAAAAATGACAAATTGTGTATTGACGCGATCTACATGTTTACTTCCTTTACACGTACTATGTACAAAGTGCATGGAGAAGGTATTGTAGTGCACCCAAAAATTTGATACCGGGATTTCACCAGAAATACATGTTTTGGGTCCCCCTGATTTAAAAAAATTGAGAAAAGTCCGTCTGTGTGTGTGTGTGTGTGTGTGTGTCGTGTGTGCGTCTGTATGTATATGTGTGTGTGTGTTTGTGGACCGTATAGCTCAAAAACGAAAAGACTGTTAAATAACAAATTTAATATTTAAGTTTGGTATCTTCCAAGATTTTGAGAAAACTCCCCTAACCCAAACTGCCCTTTACATGGAAAAAATTTCGAAAATTTTGATTTTCTCAAAAATGAAATTCTCTAACGATTTTGATTAAAATACCGCGTATTAAAGATATTTATATTGCAAATAAAATGCATATCTTGAATTTTCTGGGAATAGCCTTTAATCACCTCTTTATTCTAAATAAATGTTGCTGAATTTTGTGTAACTGGTAAACCGTAAGAGAGACAATAGCTTACTACACAGAAATGTATATCACGTTAAAATTCAAAATTTATGTCATATACATTTTTTCATGGAATTGACAATTTCTGGGATATTCCTTATTATTTGTTTCAGATTTAAAATACTGAAAATTTTCTCACACGGAAAGTTGTAAACTCCAGGCACTACATAGAAACGGCTTTCAATCACATGGCAACCAGCTTTTAAAAGATTTGACTCTCACTTTAGTGTAGTGTATGCCCTTTTTTCTCTTCTGCTTGCAAAGAAGGAGGTAATTTAGACAATTTCTTCTAATGTTTATCCCGATTATAATAAAGTAGATAAAACAATATGTCTTTTAACATTAATTTGTTACAGCGATGTAGAGAAAGTCATGTGAATGAAGCACATTGATTTTTTGTTTAGTAACTTTTTTCCTATCTCTGAGGTTTACTAATTATGCAAACGTTATTTAGAATGAAGAAGTTTTCAGAGGCTATTCCCAGAAAAATCAAGAAATATATACATTTTAATAGTCTTGTAAATATCTTTAAGTCTTTTTGATAAAATCCAAATTTTGGAGAATTTTCCATGCAATTAGTAGTTTGGGGTGGGGGATTTTTCACGAAATCTTCGTGTTGCATTCTTGGAAGAAAATTTAACTTATATGCCAAGTTTGGTATTTTAGCAACTTTTGAGTTATCGTGTTCCAGACACACGACAAACGGACACACTGTGACACATGGCTATGCGGACACACACACACTCACACACACACATATAGACCTTTTTATAAAAATGTTACAGCGGATCCTAAAACGAGTATTTCCGTTAAAATATTGGCATCAATTTTTGGGTGAAATACTTAACATAGTACGTTCAGAGAAAGTAAAAGACCCTATAATTTCGCAAGCCGATAATGTTTTCAAAAATCGTATTGTAATTTTTATTATAACAGATAACAGATTATAACAGATAACTGATAGAACAGGCAGTAAGCAAGCCTGGTTTGTTTACCTTTCCTACTCGTATCTATAATAAACAAATAAACAAATAAAAAGGAATATCTCGGAAACGATAAACTGCATAAAATATGTATATGACATAAATTCTGTGTTTTAACGAGAGCTACCTTTTTTGTATAGTACATTTTTGTCAATCCCTTACGGTTTACCAATTATTCAACATTCGTCCAGAATAATAAGATCTTCAGAGGCTATTCCCAGAAAATTCAAGATATACATTTTATTTTTTGTGATGCAAATATATTTAATAAACGGCGTTTTAATTAAAATCGTATTATTTTATGAGAAATACAAAATTTTCAAAAACTTTTTCTTGTAAAGGGTAGTTTGGGGTGCGGATATTTTCTTGAAAATCTTCGTATCGAATTCTTGAAAGATACTAAACTTAAATATCAAATTTAATATCTAATGGTATTTTCGTTTTTGAGTTATGCTATCCAAAGACACACATACACCCACCAACTGTCGCCCTCCGTGGTGTAATGGTTACCATGCTAACTTCATAAACCCAAGTTTGCGGGTTCAAACCCGGCGGAGGACGATGGATTTTTTCGGGTGTAAAAATCCTTAGCATGGCTTCCTTCGGAAGGGAAGTAAAGCCGTTGGTCCCGTGTCGTAGATTTACGGCACGTAAAAGAACCTCAAGCCTGATAGATAGGCCTCTGAGCAAAATTATGCGGTCTTTCACGTCCAATTCAGAATGGGACGCTGAAAACCACAGCAGTTAAAGAGTGTCCATAACTAACACGCCATCTACAGTTACTCACCCAACCAAACACACACAGATACATAAACATACACATGTATCTTTTCTAAAATTCTTTCCTATTATCAGGGACCTCAAAACATTCATTTCCGGTGAAATATCGATATTGAATTTTGGGTTGGATTACAGTACCTAGTCTAGCTACACTATATGCATACTAGAGAAAGTAAAAGAAAAAAAAAAAGATGTGTACCATTCACATGTCTTTCTCTACTTGTTCTGCAAACAACTCTTCTTACAGAAGATTATTCTTTTATCTGTATCATGCTAGTTGAGATAAACATTAGTAAGAATTAGTCTAATTAGTCTTATTACTTTCGTCCTTTAAGCAGAAGCGAAATAAAGGAATACATTAGGCTAAAGAGATAGACAAATATTTTACAAGCTGGTCACTATGTGAAACAATTGACCTTCGGTTCACTATGCATTGCCAGTAAAACAAAAGAGAGATAAAACGAAATATGATCCCGTTTGAGAAAGGTTTGTAGCTTAAAAATGAAACCAATAACAATGAATATGTCGGAAACGGTCAACACTACAACAAAAATGAATATGACATAAATTGTGTTTTAATGAGATCTACATTTTTATTCGGTAAGACTTTTGTCTATTTATTACGCTTTACCGGTTATGCAAAATTTACCAAAACTCATCCAGAGTAAACCGGTCTTCAGAGTTATTCCTAAACAGTTAAAGGTAAACATTTTATTTGTGAAGTAAATATCTTTGATATACGGTATTATAATCAAATTCGTTAGAGTCATTTTTGAAAAAGACAAAATTTTCAAAAATGGTTCCATGAAAAGGTTGGTTAAGATTGGGGCGATTTTCTTGAAAAGATTCGCGTCACATCGCTTTTGTTATGTTTTGTTTTTTCACCAAAAGCACTATATGAGTAACACAGACAATTTCTGCTGTCGCGTGTCTTTTGTTTTCTCTAAGATTTTTATTATCTATTTTCCGTTCTACAGATATACATTAACATGAAGACAAACACCCATGCCTTAGGTGGTATTCGAACCCGATCCCCGCGCCACTGAGGCTGATTCTATTTATGTTTATCTTGATTAGTATGATGTAGATAACAGATTAATCTTTTGAATAAAATGTTTGTTTACCGAACAGCTAGAGGACACCATGTGAGAAGAACACATTAGATTTTTTTCCCTTCTACTTACAAGGAACCAGGTCATAAGGACAGTTTCTGCTAACGTTTATTTCGATTAGCATGATGTAGATAGGAGAATAAGCTTTTTAACAATAATTTGTTACAGAGATGTAGAGAAAGTAATGAGATTGTAACACATCAGATTTTTTATTTTCTCTACACGTTCTATGTACATAGTGTATAGAGAAGGTGTTGTAAGAACAAAAGTTCGATACCGAGATTTCACCAGAAATACATGTTTTGAGTCCCCCTGAATCCAAAGAAAAGCATTATTAGAAAAAGATCCGCGTGCTGTGTGTCTGAGTGTGTGCGTGTGTGTGAGTGTGTATGTATGCCTGTGTATGTGTGTATATGTGTGAACAGCATAGCTCAAAAACGAAAAGACTTGGTATTTAAGTTTGGTATCTTCCAAGGATGCAACACCAAGATTTTGAAGAAAATCACCCCACCCCAAAGTACTTTTTCCAAGAAACATTTTCGAAATTATTTATTTTTTTTAAAAATGGCTCTAACAGATTTGATTAAAATAACTTATGTTTAAGAGATGTTTATGACATACGAATTTTGAATGAATTTTCTGGGAATAGCCTGTGAAGACCTATTCATTCTGGATGACTTTTATTTGACTGGCAAATCGTAATTGATATACAAAACTTACTTTACAAAAGCTAGATCTCATTAAAACACACGATTTATGTCATGTGCATTTTTTTTTTAAATTTCGGATTATTGGTTTCAATTTTAGTAACTTATACTTTTCTCAAATGAGAAGATATCTTTCTTCTCGTTTATCGTTTATTCCTGACAAATAAAGACATTGGAATTTCAATTATTTCACATAGCGACCGGCTTTTATAGAACGCGACTATCGCTTTAGCCTGTGCATTTTCTTATTTCCCCTCTACTTACAAGGAAGCTAGAAATAAGACTAATTCTACTAATGTTTATCTTGAATAGCATGATGTAGGTGACAGATTAATGTTTTGAATAAAAGGTTTGTTTACCGAACAGCAAGAATACATCATGTGAATGAAACACATTAGCTGTTTTTCCTTCTATTTACAAGGAACCAAGTAATGAACACACTTTCTGCTAATGTTTATCTCGATTATTATAAAATAGGAAGAAGATCAAGTTTTTTTAATAATAATTTGTTACAGAGATATAGAGAAGTCATGTGAATGGAACACGTCATATTTTTAACTGTATTATCATATGCTAAAAATATAATTTTATTTAAAAGTTGCACCTTTCATTGTATTTTTTCCCAGTAACATCTCTAACTGTATTATACGCTAAAACATAAGTTTAGTTATAATGAAAACAATAGAAACATTTTATATAGATTATAATTGCTATTGCTTTCTAAATTGTCAAAACATATTACTTTATTAGTTTTTGCACTAATTATGCATGGTAAACAGCAAACTTAGTCACATGTAATAAACTACTTGTAATTTTTACTTTCTCTACGTAATACCGGAAATACATGTTTTAGAGTCACCTGTATCCAAATAAAGCAATTTTAGGAAAATGTGTGTGTGTCTGTGAACACGATAACCCAAAAACGAAAGTCAGCAAAATGTTAGCCTTGGTATTTAAGTTCAGTATCTTCCAAGGATACGAAACGATGATTCTGAGGAATAACCCTCACCCCAAACTACCCTTCCCAAGGAAAAAAATCGTAAATTTTGAATTTTGCAAAATGGCTCAAATGATTATTTTTAAAACAGTTTATATTACAGATATTTACATGACAAAATGTATATCTTGAATTTTCTGGGAATAGCAACTGAAGACCTATTCATTCTGGATGACTTTTGTATAAATGGTAAACCGTAAGAGATGGACAAAACTTACTGCACAAAAAACGTAGGTCTCGTTAAAACACACAATTTCATATACATTTTTATGTTGTATTGACCGTGGCCGTGATAGTCCTTGTTTTTGAATTTTAAAATACTAACTTTTCTCACCTTTCCTTTCATCTCTCTTTTGTTTTACTGGCAGTGCAAAGCGAACCAAACTTCAGTTGTTCACATATCGACTACCTTTTAAAATATTTTACTATCGCTTATGTCTAGTGTATTTTCTTTTTTTTCTTTCTGCTTAGAAGAAAACAAGTAAACATTATTAAACATCGATTAACATTAGATAGATTAAGTAATAATCTCTCGTAAGAAAATTTTGTTCGCAGAGCAGGTAGAGAAATTCATGCGAATGGAACACAAGATTTTTTTGTAGAGTTGAATTTGTCAACTCCTGACAGTGTAAAGAAAGCACGTTCGATCACAGAGCAAACCAATTTTAAAAAAATTAAATTATTTTGTTTCTTAATTGCCAGGATTATATCAGCGCCGCCGATGTGCCGGAATTTCGTTCCGCAGGAGTTCTTTAACATGCCAGTAAATCTATTGACATGGGCTGTCACTTTTAAGCATACTTAAAAACCAATGATCTGGGCCGGGTATCAACCCGCGACCTTGAGTTTAATAGACCAGCACCTATCCGAGCAAACAACTTTTAAAATATTTGGCTATCGTTTTAGCCTAGTATTACCTTATTTCTCTTCTACTTACAAGGAAGGAAGTAATAAGGGTATTAACGCTTATGTTTATCTCGATTATCATGAAGTAGAGAGAATAATAAACTTTTTTAAGAATAACTTGTTACAGAGATGTAGAAAAAGTCGTGAATGGAACACATCAGATTTTTAAACTAATGTGTTAGAATTTTAGTGGAATAAATATCCATTTAACACAATAAATGCACACATAAACAAAAACAACTAGTTCTTAATGAGTAAACGGGCACTGGCAAGGATTTTTAAATTGTTAAATTAAGTTCTATGTGTAAACAAATAGAGCATGTTCTCAAATATATTTTATAGGAATAAAAATGCCAGAAAATGCTTTCTTGGTTAAGATTATTTCAGATGCCAAAAAAGATATGGTACAGGGTAATTCTAAATTTTATCTAGAACGATGAGTTTTCCAAAAAATACAAAACTTGCGCCACATTGTATACTTTTTCATTTAATTTTTAAAGAATCAGGGTTAAATATTTGCCATCTGTGTAAAAAGACATGTTAAAACAAACTGTGCATAAGTTTTTTATACTTAAATTCATTTTGTGTTAAAAATATAGGAAGTATTTATTTTCCGTAAAATATTGAAGCATTAATAATTCCACAAATATACAATGTTTTTCAAAAACAATGCACGAATATGTTACTAGCCATCTCTAATATGAACATGCAGGTTCTCAATGAGCTAGTACACATTTTAATTTTAACTATACTCCAAATTTGCAAAATTAAAGATTAATATTTTGAAAAATATCGAATCAAAGGCTTTAACATTTTTTCATGTAGATCATGGTATAATTCATGTAATTTTCTTAAAGTTTCATCAGGCGTTGTTTAATAGAACAGAAGTTTGATTTATGACTAGTGTCCTCTTAATACATAGTTTACATCGAAATGGAATTCGACTCAAGTCAATAGACATTACAAATTATGAAAATCAGAAAACTATTATTAATGAATATATGAAAATTAAGCATCCTGTGGTAAAATATGAAACATTTAACAACTAAACTAGTATAGACACAGAACGAATACCCAGAAAGGTTAGAGCATAGTGCCCTTGCGGGAGAAGTTGAAAAGATACACCCAGAAATACACGGATACTGAAAATAAGTAGGCGATTGAAAGAAAAGAATTTGAGGAGAAGGCGGAGGGGAGGATGAGGAGGAGGAGGAGGAGGAGGAGGAGGAGGAGAGGAGGAATAGAATGACAGGGATGATTGGAAAAGAAAACTCTGTTGCCTTCCATTTACATGGATTTCTTTGTCTGTTCTAGAAACAAACTATTCTTGTAAAATGTTATGTTTTGACAAACTAATCGAGATAAACATTAGCAGAAATTGTCTCATTATATGCTTCCTTGTAAGTAAAAGGGAAACAAGGGAATATATTAGATTAAAGTGGTAGTCAAACGTATTAAAAGCTACCAGTATAGGAAATGATTGAAATTCTTTCCCTTTGTGTGGCTGGGAGTAAAACAAAAAGATATGAAACGAAATAGACTTCCCGTTTGACCAACTTTTTTACTTTCTACATATATGTAAATACAATGTACTTACATTAGCTGGAGAAGTATTGTATTCCACCCAAAAATTCGATGTCTCCGAAATATGTTTTGAGGTTCCCTGAGTCCGAAAAAAACATTTTTTCATGTGTGTTTGTATCTGCGTCCGTGGACAGCATAGCTCAAAAACGAAAAGAACGTTAAATACCAAATACCTGGCATTTAAGTTTAGTATCTTCCAGGGATGTGACACGAAAATTTTCAAGATAATGCCGGAAACAAACTACCCTTTACATAGCATTTTTTGGAATGTTTGATTTACTCAAAATGGCCTAACAATTTTGATTAAAATATCATATATTAAAGATATTTACATCTCAAATAAAATGTATTTTTTAGATTTTCTGGGAGTACTCTCTGAAAACCGCTTTATTCGGGATGAGTTTTTCCAAATTTTGCATAACGATTAAACAGTAAGACATAGACCAAAACTTAAAACACAAAAACGTAGATGCCGTTAAAAAACACAATTTATATCATATTAGATTTTCTTGTAGGTTTGACCATTTTAGAGATATTGCTTCTTATTGATTTCAGTTTTAAACTAATTAACTATTCAAACGGAAACATGCAAAGCAAACTGAATTAAATTGTTTCACATAACGATCAGCTATTAAGAGATTTGACTATCGCTTATTTCCCTTTTACTTACAAAGAAACGAGAAATAAGACGATTTCTGCTACTTTTTATCTCGATTAGCATGATGTGGACAAAATAAAAATCCTTTGTAATGCTAGTTTTTATATGGAACAGCCAGAGAGAATTATGTGAATTAAACACATCAGATTTTTGCTTTCTCTATACGTACTATGTACATAGTGTATAGAGAAGGTATTGCACTCCACCAAAAAATTCGATACCGAGATTTCACCGCAAATATATGTTTTAGAGTCCCCTGTATCCAAAAATAGTATTTTCAGAAAAAGGTCCGTGTGTGTGTCCGTGTGTCCGTGTGTCCGTGTGTCTGTGTCCATGTGTCCGTGTGTCTGTGAATACGATAACTCAAAAACGAAAAGTCGGTAAAATACCAAACTTGGTATTTAAGTTTAATTAGTATCTTCCAGGGATGCAACACGAAGCTTTTGAGAAAAATTCCCCCACCCCAAACTACACTTTACATGGAACTTTTTTCGAAAATTTTGATTTTATAAAAATGGCTCTAATGATTTTCATTAAAATGTCTTATATTAAAGATATTTACCTGACAAATAAAATGTATATTTTGAATTTTCTGGGAATAGCCTCTGAAGACTACTTTATTCTGGGTAAATTTTACGGAATGTTGCATAACTGCTAAACCGTAACTTACCACACAATAAATGTAGAGCACTTTAAAACACACAATTTATATTATATACTTTTTTTCGTGGAGTTGATTGTTTTTGAGATATTCGTTGTTTTTGGTTTCAGCTGTAAAAAACATACTTTTCTCATACAGGACTTTGTGAACTCGTGTCCATACAAACAAAGGAACTTCAGTCACATAGCAACCATCTTTTAACTATCACTTTAACCTATGGTGGCCCCTTATTTCGCTTCTACTAACAAGGAAGCAAATAATAAGACTTTTTCTGCTAACTTCTTCTCGATTAGATGAAGTAAATAGAATCATTTGTTGCAGTGATGTAGAGAAAGTCATGTGAATGGAACACGTCAGACTCCCCATACATACATACATACATACATACATACATACATACATACATACATACATACATACATACATACATACATACATACATACATACATACATACATACATACATACATACATACATACATACATACATACATACATACATACATACATACATACATACATACATACATACATACATACATACATACATACATACATACATACATACATACATACATACATACATACATACATACATACATACATACATACATACATACATACATACATACATACATACATACATACATACATACATACATACATACATACATACATACATACATACATACATACATACATACATACATACATACACACATGCATACATACATACATACATACATACATACATACATACATACATACATACATACATACATACATACATACATACTCACGCACATACTCATGCACGCATGCACGCACACGCACATATACACACAGACACACACAAGTACCTTATTTCTAAGAATGCCTTTTTTGATTCAGGGGTCTCAAAGCATGAATTTCTGCTGAAATCTCAGTATTGAACTTTTGGGTGGAATAAAATACCTTCACTATCTACTCTGTATATTATAGTACGTGCTAGGGGAGGTACTCGTAATAACTTGCTTAGTCATAGCAAAGAATCTCGCATTTGTGACTTCAAAGCAATAGTTGAACACTTTACCACTGAGAAATTATGTACAATGTGCACATATATACTAATATGTGATATTAAACTTATTTTATATTACAATCCAATATAAACATATTATGAATCTCAAGGTTTGCATTTACTTTATATTTACAATTTATATTCCTTCTTTATAAACTGTTGAATGAAGAATAGAATGAGCAACAATGCTTCCTTTCCAAAGATATAGTGTTTAGTATTTCCGAAAGCGGATGAACATTCTGCAGATTTTTTACAGATGCGTTTCTTCAATTTTCATTATATTATCCACAGATGACTGCCAGTTCTGCATCAAGGCCACCTGAAATAAAAGTAATGAAACTATTAATGACTGCCAAATTTAAAATCGTTTGTTAACAACGAGGTCAATTTCCAGGATCTCATCAGTGCCGCCGGTGCGGCGGAATTTCACTTTCACAGGAGTTCATTTTACATACCAGTATATCTACTGATATGTGGCTGTTGCTATTAAATGCACTTAATTACCATCGGCCTGGGCCAGATTTGAATCCTCTTACTTGGGATCAGAAGTCTAGCGCCTAACCAAATAACAGCTCCAAGGATGCTATGGTAAGTATAATTTTCAATTTCAACTCAGTCTCGTAAAATGAGCCAATTTTCGAGAATATGTTTTAAATGTATTATTTGTTAATAAAGACGCGAGCTAAGACATCATGTCTTTTCCTGGTATATTTTGTTGCATTGTTAGTTAAGACCTTTTATTTGTTAGATTTCTCAAGTGATGACTTTGCAGGCCAAAGGTTTTAAATTGTAACACTTAGCAATAGCATTTAAGTTTTACTTAATAAGTAGCGTTAAGAAATTCTGATTAATAAATATACCAAATAAATATTTTAAATAAACGAAATATCAATACCGGAATGCAAACATTTCTACTTTCTCTTTCCTGTAACTGAATTGGAAATAGAAAAAAAATATTAAACAGATTAAATATACAAAAGCAGCTGGGTACGACCAAATATCTGCAAATGTTATAAAAGCTATACTAAAGAGCATCATTATTCCTTTAAAATATTTATTCAATTTCGCTATACTGACAGGTGAATTTCCAGACTGCATCAAAATGAATATGATAGTACCAGTATTTAAAAATGGTGACCCATGTAATATAAGAAATTATAGACCTATATCATTGTTAAGCTCTTTTTCTAAAATATTTGAAAAGATATTGTATAATAGACTCCTTAAGTCTTTAATAAGCTACAATGTGTTAACTGTAAATCAGTATGGCTTCATACATGGTAAATCAACTAGTACTGCCTGTGTTAAACTTGTTGATTTTATACATGATTGTATGGATCGAAATATGCATGTAGTGCATTTGACTCGATAGATCATCTGTTTTTAAAAACCAAGCTTTATAATTTAGGTATAAGGGGCATGGTGAGTGAATTAATCATGTCATTCGTTAGATCTAGAGAATCCATAGTTAAAGTGAAGAACTATTATTCCAGGAAGTATTCCCCTAGTTATGGAGTATCACAGGGTTCAGTCTTGGGACCTTTGTTGTTTATTTTATATGTTAATGATTTAGAACATCACAGTGATGTAGACTGTTTAACTATGTATACAGACGATACTTCAGTTGCAGTATGTGCCAATAGCATCGATGAACTTAACTTGAAAGTTATAAATTCTGTGAATTCTTTTAAAAAATGGTGCATTGCAAATAAACTTATTTTAAACTTTGACAAAACTGCTAGCTTGTATTTTAGTAAAAAAAAGACTTTAACAAATATAAATTTGAATATGGGTAGTACTATTTTAAAGTGTCTTGACAAGACGAAATTTTTAGGCATTGTTTTAGATCAAAACCTTACTTGGCAGGAACAATTGATTTTATATGCACCAAATTAAATAAAGCATGCTTTGCTATTAAATGCCTGAAAATGTGTATAGATATTAACTACTTGCTTTCTGTATATAATGCCACTGTACAATCAATTTTACCATACAATATTTTAATATGGAGATCTGCAACTGAAGTAAATAGAATATTTTTAATTCAGAAGAGAGTGCTAAGAATAATTTTTAATATGAAGCCAAGAGATTCATTAAGACATGTTTTTCAACAATTTTATATTTTTACTTCGACTGATTTATTAATATATAATACTGCACTATTTTATAAAAACCACTCACACTTATGCACTCTCAACTGTGACATTCATAATCATTTTTCTAGAAGTATGAATGACATCCATATAGAAAAATATAAAACAACTAAATACACAAAATTACCCAAGTGCCTCTAAGTAAAATTGTCAACGCTCTCCCATATGAAATTATTAAAATATATGACATGTGTAAATTTAAAAGATCACTACGTTCATTTTTACATGACAAAACTTTTTATTGTTTGAGTGAATTGTTTAATTAATGTACATTTTATGACGAGCTTATCTGTACAGTGTGTAGCAACAGACAATCCATCCATCCATCCATATCCATCCATATCCATCAATCCGTCCGTCCGTCCATCCATCATCAGGAATGAGCATGTTAAAGGCGGGGAACACCTGGGCTGATATACATTTTACTTTCTCTACACTTATTATGTACTTAGCGTATAGAGAAGGTATTGCATTCCATCCAAAAATTCGATACTGAAATTTCACCGGAAATACATGTTTTGTGTCCCCCTGAGTAAAAAAACATGTTTACAAAAAGGTCCGTGTGTGTGTGTGTGTGAGTGTGTGTGTCTGTGGACAGCATAGCTCAAAAACGAAAAGACCGTTGAATGCCAATCTTGGTATTTAAGTTTGGTATCTTCCAAGGATGCAGCACAAAGATTTTCAAGAAAATCCCCCACTCTCAATTGCCCTTTACATTGAACTTTTTTCGAAAATTTTGATTTTCACAAAAATGGCTCTAACAATTTTGATTAAAATATCGTATATTAAAGACATTTACCTGAAAATAATATGTATATCTTGAATTTTCTGAAAATAATCTCTGAAGACTTCTTTATTCTGGATGAATTTTACGGACTTTTGCATAACTGCTAAACCGTAAGAGATGGGCAAAAACTTACCACACAAAAACTGTAGAGCACATTAAAACACATAATTTGTTTTTCTTGGAGTTGATCGTTTTTGAGGTATTCCTTGTGTTTGGTTTCAGGTTTAAAATACTTTTACTTTTCTCATACAGGAATTTGTCAACTCCTGTCATACAAACACAGGAACTTCAGTCACATAGAATCAGCTTTTGCTATCACTTTAACCTATGGTACTCCCTTATTTCGTTTCTACTTAGAAGGAATAAGTAAAATGACTATTTCTGCTATTTTTTCTCGATTAGCATGAAGTAAAAAGAAGCATAAACTTTTTAACCATAATTAGTTGCAGAGATGTAGAGAAAGTAATGTGAATGGAACACATCAGATTCTTTTTAGTGTGATTTACTTTCTCTACAAGTGCTATATACATAGTGTATAGAGAAGGTATTGTATTGCATCCAAAAATTCGATACCGAGATTTCAACGGAAATATATATTTTGGCACCCCCTGAATCCAAAAAAGCATTTTTAGAAAAATGGCCTGTGTGTCTATCTATGTGTATGTGTGTATGTGTGCGTGTGTGTGTGTCTGTGGACAGCATAGTTCAAAAACGAAAAGACCATTAAAAACCAAACTTGGTATCTAAGTTCAGTATTTTCCACAGATGCAACACCAAGATTTTCGAGAAAATCCTCACACCCCCAACTACTCTTTATATGGAAAAAATTTCGAAAACTTTGATTTTCTCAAAAATGGCAATAACGATTTTGATTAAAATCTTATATATTTAAGGTATTTTCATGGCAAATAAAATGTATATCTTAAATTTTTTGGGAATAGCCAGTGAAGACATGTTTATTCTGGATGAATTTTGCGGAATTTTGCATAATTGGTAAACCGTAAGAGATAAGGCAAAAACTTAGCAGACAAAAAATGTATAACTCGTTAAAACATAAAAGTTATGTTGTATACAGTATTTCGTGGAGTTGGCTGTTTTTGAGATATTCCTTGTTATTGGTTTCAGCTTTAAAATACTTATACTTTTCTCATACGGCAATTTGTCAACTCCTGGCTATGCAAACCAGCTATGTCTATGGTACTCCCTTATTTTGCTTCTACTTAGGAGGAAGCAAGTAAAAATACCATTTCTGCTAATCTTTTTCTCGCTTGGCATGAAAGAAATGCAAGAATAACCTTTTTAACAATAATGTGTTGCAGAGGTGTAGAGAAAGTCATGTGAATGGAATACATCAGGTTTTTTTTTTGTAGAGTTAACTATTTTCGGGATATTCCAGATTAATGGTTTCAATCTGGGCTACTTATACTTCTCATTTGTTCATTTCTGGCAAGAATAGGTATTGGAATTTCAATTTTTTCACATAGCGACCGACTTTTAAAGGACGACACTATCGCTTTAGCATATGCATTTTCTTATTTCCCTTCTACTTACAAGGAAGCTAGTAATAAGCGTAGTTCTGCTTATGTTCATCTTTATTAGCATGATGTAGATAACAGATTAATGGTTTGAATAAAAGGTTTGTTTACTGAACAGCTAGAGAACATCATGTGAATAGAATACATTAGATTTTTTTCCCTTCTACTTACAAGAAACCAAGTAAGAAGCACAATTTCTGGTAATGTTTTTCTCGACTATCATGACTAAGCTTTTTAACGATACTTTGTTACAGAAATATAGAGAAAGCCATGTGGTTGGAACACATCAGATTTTTTTGTATAGTAAGTTTTTGTATATTTCTTACGGTTTGCCAGTTATATAAAGGTAGGCATGTATTTCATTTAAAAAATATCTCTAAAATAGTTTAACTACACAAAAATAATTTAATAGCTTTGTTTTATTGATATTTACCTTTTTGGGTGGCAACATTCTAATTCTAAAATGCTTTTTTGGATCAAGGGACAGCAAAAGGTGCATACCCAGTGAAAGCTCCGCATCAATTTTATGGGTGTAATGCAAAAGAACTCTTCTCTACTACTATGCACTGGCAGGAAAAGTAAAAAGAAAGGCGAATGAAGATTTTTTATTCAAAAAAGTGTAGGCACTGGAAAGTTTAAACCAATAGCAAGGGATATCACAGAAACAAATCAATAAAAAATGTGTATGCATAAATTCCATCTCTTAATAAGATGTATATTTTGCGTGGAGTAATTTTTTATATGTTTCATTATGGAGAGAACTTCAGAAGCTATTCCCAGAAAAATCAAGATTTACATTTTATTTGTCATGAAAGTGTTTTAAACATAGCTATGGCATTTTAATAAAAATTATTATAGTCATTTTTGAGAAAATCAAAATTAGCGAAAATTGTTTTATGTAAAAAGTAAATTATCATCAGGAATTTTCCTGGGAGTCTTCGTATCGCAAGTTTGGTGTTTAATCGACTTTTCGTTTTTCTATAATTTTTCTTTTTGGATTTAGTGGTCCCAAAAACATGTACCTCCGGTGAAACCTGGATATCAAATTTGTTAGTGGAATACAGTAGCTTATATTCTAAAATGTATATTTATACTTGCTAGGGAAAGTAGAAAGGTGTTACAACAGTAAACTTCTCAGAGCGAATTTCTATTTCCATTTTGAAGCATGAAGCATATCTTAAAGAAAACTGTTTTGCAACGTCAATTACTGCCTTATTTCGTGATTGAACATTCGACCTACCAAAGCAGATGGCCGTTCTATAAGACGTCGAAACGTCTAGAAGATCAACCTATACTAAGTAGAAGCTTGATTTGAAAATTTTCTCTTTTGATTCCGAACATACGCACCTTCACATTTTTTGAAACCTTTATAAGTTATTTGAAAGATCTCTGCTTTCGTAAGCCAGGCAAGTTTCCCTTATAGAGCTTTAACAATTCCTTTTAGATGCTCGAAAAATAGTATCTGCCACACCAAGTTCGCATTCCTTGTTTGAATACGGTTTCTGTCATTTTCCTTACTCCTGGAGAAGATAACGAACATAATATAAAGATGCAGTAATGTCTCACCTGATGTGGTAAGAATCATCTGAGTCAATATTCTGGTTTCTGAAGTTCAACCATTCTTTAGAGTCTCTGATCTGCTCCCATAGAGTCATGAATGTGCAGGTAATAACTACGAAGCTCGTCACCAAAATAAGGTGTTCCCTACTGTTCACAAAAAGAATAAATTAATATATTGAATAATGTTCTTAAATTTCATCTATTTGTTACATAAATCCATAAATAAGTAATATTTAGATGTAACGATATCTACTGTTCATACTAAAACATGTTAGCCTAATTGAACAACACCTAAAGAGAATGTCTTGTAACAATGTATGACTCACATCTTTGGGCTTTTAGCTGGTCCGTCAAACCAGGAATGAATGTGACAAATAATGATTTTCTTATATTAACGGCAGAACCAAAAGTGGTCTGAGCAGAAGCTTTAGTTCTCAAAAATATGCAATAATTCCTAAGTTTATTAATTATGCATTCTTTTATAGTATTCCTTGTACCTCCATACAATTATAAAAAAGCTGATGTGTACCATTCACACGTCTCTACATGTCTGCAACAACTTATTTTTAAAAAGCTTCATGCTAATCAGATAAATTAGCAGAAATAGTCTTATTAGTTGCTTCCTTGTAAGTAGAAGCGAAATAAGAGAGTACCATAGCTTAAAGTGATAGTCAAAATCTGGTTGCTATATCACTGAAGTTCCTTTGTATGGACAGCAGTTGACAAATTCCTGTATGAGAAAAGTAGTTTTACAAAGCAGAAACCAAAAACAAGGAATGTCTCAAAAACGATGAACTCCATGAAAAAATGTATATAACATAAATTGTGTGTTTTAACGTGTTCTACATTTTCCGTATAGTAAGTTTTTGTCCATCTCTTACGGTTTAGCAGTTATTCAAAATTCCGTAAAATTCATCCAGAATAAAGTACTTCTCAGAAGCTATTCCCAGAAAATTCGAAATATACATTTTATTTGTCAGCTAAATAGCTTAAATATTCGAAATTTTAATCATAATAGTTAGAGCCATTTTTGAAAAAATCAAAATGTTCGATAAATGTTCCATGTAAAGGGTAGTTGGGGGAGGGGGGATTTTTCTCAAAAGCTTCGTTTCGCATCCCTGTAAAGATACTAAACTTAAATACCAAGTTTGGTATTTTACCTACTTTTCGTTTTTGAGTTATAGTGTTCACAGACACACGGACCCACGGACACACACACACACACGCGGACCTTTTTCCGAAAATGCTTTTTTTAGATAAAGGGGACCCTAAAACATATATTTCCGGTGAAATCTTGGAATCGAATTTTTGGGTGGAGTGCAATACCTTCTCTATACACTATGTACATAGTGCGTATAGAGAAAGTAAAAATATCTTCAATACGTTTGGTATGTCGTTTCATTTTCTCTTTACTGAACGCTAATATTGGTAACTATTATCCAGCGCACTGTAAGGGGTGTTATAACAGAGATCAGACCTGCTTATTACATGAAACTTCAATCTTAAAGTAGTAGTATGTCTTTCCTGGAAAGTAGGGAACTAACCGACAAACAAAACATTTCATTTCAGTGTTTGTGATCAAGGACGTGTTAAACTCTGCTTCAACATTGTTGAAAAGAAATTAAACAGTAATAATCTCGATTTCATGTTCTCTTTAGAGAGTAAAGGACCACAGGAAGAAGTTACGTTGCAGTACTTTCCAAGTACTGTACTTATAGTAATCGGCTTATCCTTCCCGTATTTAGGACTGACACTCCCCTAAGACTTACAAGCGGATGCCTAGAGGTCAGAAGCCTATCAGGGAGCCAACGGCACGAAACCACAGGATGAAGAACCTGGAACGAGTGGTGAGGAAGTGGATGATATGTAATACAAGCGAAATGGATGACAGGAAAGGTTATGATGGAGCACTCGGAGAAAACCTGTACAGGCGTTGCTTCGTCCACCATAAATCTCACATGCCGGAGCTTGGGATTAAATCCGGGCCGCCTAGATGAGATGCGGACGGTCTAAACACTCTGCCACGGCGCCGCCATAGTTTATTTAATGATTTGATATTTAGGAATTGTTCTAAAATTTTATTAAAAGAGTTAAAACGTATGTTAAATACTGCAGGGTTATCCCTAAGAATAACACTTGTCCTATGCATAGCCCCAACTCATTTGGATTTCAGATCTTCATCTTCAAGAAAGGAAAACAAACGCGCTCCTTTTGAATCATTCGCATAATTACCATTGCGAATTGATACACTATACTGCTGCGGCATTTTGGCTTTAACAATAGAATACAATTTAAAGCCACAAATATAAAAATATTCTCACAATTGCACACAAATCAAACTTGTGATTACAGTATCACAACGCCCAAAGACTTTTTGATGTAATCGTCCTGGAGTATTTTATGGACAATGCTCTGAAATATGCGGCGCCAATCATAGATTTATACCCAATTTTTAACTATATTTGTAGGAGTTAATGTAACATTCTTTCCTCAACATTATGACATCACATCATGTGCTAATGTTTCATACAGGGCCTTTCTCTTTAGTTGCTATTGCCTAATCTCACTAATTTGATAAAATTGTATAGGCTAGCTTAATGAAACCGATTTTTTACAAGTAACTTAATATTAATATGTAAATTAGCATGTGTAAGAGTTTAATTCCAGTAACATTTCAATATATGCAAACGCGAAGAAATATTTAATTTCTTGAAAATTGTGCCTTGCAACGACAATCCGTCCCCCTAAGAAACATATTGTCAAATTAATTTTTATAACATTTCAGCTAGAACAACATTAATTTCTCTGTGAATGTTTTCTTTAACTTCTCCAAGAATTACGGACAACATGAATAAACTTTGCTTTTCTTATATCCCCGAGGAAGCAGGCGCAAACATATGTTATCGTTTGAGAATCTTGGAGGCTATTCAGTGTCTTCATTTTAATTTTCTCTATCACTTAGACAGAACATAGAGGAGATATTGCATTTTACCCAAAAATTGATACCGAGATTTTACCGGTAATACAGTTTTGGAGTCCCCGCAATAAAAAAATTCAGAAGGTTCCGTGTGTATGTTTTTGTGTTCGTCTGTGAATAGCACAACTAAAAACGAATACTCGGTTAAATACCAAAGTTGATACTTCAATTCAGCATCTTTCAAGGATACGACACGAATATTTTCATGGAAACTATCCTTTACTTGAAAACATTTTAAAAAATTTGATTTTCTTAAAAAATGGCAGTGACCATTTTGATCAAAGTACCAGATATTTTACTCATTTTTATGACACAAAATATAGGTTGAATTTTCTGGGAATAGCCTCTTAGTACCTCTTTATTCTGGATGACACACAAGTTTTGACAAATGCATTTTTTGCTTTTCAAAGGGGGAATTCGTCATTCGTTTTTCCTTTTTTCAGTCTGGTTATGAAAATAGAACATAATTTCAAGGTTATGAAGTGATCAGCTAATAAAGATTTAAGTATCGTTTTGGTCTAATGTATTTCCTTTTTTTTTTTTTTTTTTTCCTTCCTCTTGAAGTTATAAGGAAACACATAATAAAATCATTCTGGTAATGTCTATCTTGATTAGCATCATGTAGATAAAAGAATAAATATTTTAAAGAATAATTTCTAGTGATCAGGTAGAGAAAGTCATACCAGTTTAACATATCTGATTTATCATGAATTTATTCTCAATCCTAAGCATGGATATTGCACCAGAGTGTAATCTGGCTCAGTCTTGCTGGAACCAGTTTAGCCACTCCCTTGTAGCAAGATTATAACTATAGAAATATTGATGCCTTTTCAATTGAAATTATACAATTTTTTTTTTTTTAAATATGCAAAATAGGTCGGTTAACAGTCATCGCAGAAATGGAAACAACTTGTGCGTCATAATTTTCAAGTGATGAGGGTTTTTTTTTTTCGTTACATAAATAGCTGTGTTGGAACTAATCTCTTTTATTTTTAATACACATAAATAACATCCTTAATATGAATATAACAAAGGTTATATTCTGACAACGCTTTACTTATCTTTGTATGTAAATTCACTTAAAGAACGATGGATTGCGAAACATATCTTTCATGTGAAGTTATTTACAAAGATAAATGAAGCTTTACCACAGTATATTTCTTGTTATATTGATATTAATGTTGCTTAAATATTACAGCTACTAACTTTTACGTAATATATTAAACGTTTATTACACAATTGTAAATATTTGACTTCGCTGTCTCGTTCTTTACTATTCCAATAAAGTCTTATCCTTAATTAAAGCAGACACTCCAAAATTAACGTTATTCTTTTATTCTTTTTAAAAAGTTTAAGAGTTGAAAAATTTGAGGTATGACATGTATCCAACTTGAGCTTTATGTGGAAAATTATAAGGGTCTGAAATGAGTTTTTTATAGAATATAAATATTTAAAATTTCAGGCTAGATATGTATATAATGGGATATATTTTTAAGCTAAAATGTAATATATCTAAGACAATGAGAATGTATATCACTACACAAGATATATAAGTGCTTTATTTAGAAATCTGTGCATGGATTTTGGAAAATCTCCTAGACTGTGGATCTAAAACTAGAGTCTCTTAAATTATATATTTGATTACCGTAGAAACGTTTGCTGTATAAAACAACTGATAGCTTGTACAATCATATAGTTAAAAGGGAATACAAAAAATTATGAGCCCGCCTCTGCACTTTGGGAGTAGTTTGTCTGCATCGCATTCAAAGGTATTCAAGTTCGAATCCCAGTTGGGTGGAGCTACCAGGATGATGTTTTATCCGGGGTTTTCCCTTATCCTGAAAAGATGAATGTAGGGTAACTTTTAAAAAAAAACTTGGACATCGGGCTCATTTGAGCATCATTTCCCCGATTTCATTCATCTCCTGACACTACGAAGTTAAAAGACGTTAAACTAAAAAAAGATGATATAAATAATAATAATAATAATAATAATAATAATAATAATAATAATAATAAGCTATAAGGTGACATTTAAAAACATTTGTTGCGACAACGTCATTACTTGGATAGCAATGATATATTGTTTTTTCTAAAAAAAAAGTATGAGTTTCATTCACATGACTTTCTCTACATCTCTGCAAAAGAAATATTATTAAAAAGCTTGTGCTTCTATTTGCTTCATGCTAATCGAGAAAAAATTAGCAGAAATAGTGTTATTACTTGCTTCCTTGTAAGTAGAAGCGAAATAAGGGAGTAAAGTGACAGATTAAAGTGATAGTCAAAAGCTGGTTGCTGTGTGACTGTAGTTCCTTTATTTGTTTGGATAGGAGTTGACAAATTAGTGTATGAAAAAAGTATAAGTTTTTCAAAGTTGAAACCAATAACAAGGAATATCTCGAAAACGTCTAAATCCACAAAAAAAATTTATATTTCATAAATTTGTTTTAACTTGCTCTACATTTTTTGTGCGGTAAGTTTTTGTCCATCTCTTACGGTTTAGCAGTTATACAAAATTCCGTAAAATCCATCCAGAATAAAGTAGTCTTCAGAAGCTGTTCCCAGAAAATTCAAGATATACATTTTATTTGTCTGGTAAATATCTTTAATATACGATATTTTAACCAAAATCGTTAGAGCCATTTTGAGAAAATCAACATTTTCGATTTTTTTTTCATATAAAGGGTAGTTGGGGGTGGGGGAATTTTCTTGAAAATCTTCGTGTCACATCCTTGGAAGATACCAAACCTAAATAACAAGTTTGGTTTTTAAAGGACTTTTCGTTTTTGAGCTATGCTGCCCACAGAAACACACACACACACACACACACACACACACACACATGGACATTTTTCTAAAAATGTTTTTTGTTTTTTTTTGGGATTCGGGGGGTCTCAAAAACGTGTATTTCCGGTGAAATCTCGGTATCGAATTTTTGGGTGCATTACAATGCCTTCCTTATACAGTATATACATAGTACGTGTAGAGAAAGTAAAAAAAATGTATTTCAAAATATGCTGTTTAACGTTGCAGAACGTTTCATTGAAACCATTTCCATTTAGCTGTAACAGAATATATGCAGGACTTTTGAAACACGCTGTATAAAACGTTTCATTTTACGGTCAAGGGAAGGAACTGAGACCATCTCTGCGGTCGATTGGTCAGCGTTCTAGTTTTTCAAACTAGAGGTCTCAGTTTTGATTTTCCGAATGGGGTGGGAAATTTTTCTTTAGCATAAATGATTTTGCTATCCCCTACAGGGTATGGAAATGTGAATGTGAGGGAGAACGAACGTGTGTGTGTGTGTGTGTGTGTGTGTGTGTGTGTGTTTAATAGCTTAAAATTGAAAAAAAAAAAAAAAAAAAGTTAAGAAACCGGAGTCAGTTCCGCAAGAAAAACACCAGGAGTTGTTTCGCAAGTCGAAGCTCCCGATATGATATCGAAGTTAAAGGAATGCTATATAAATGAAACAATAAAACAAAACAATGATGTGTTCCATTCATGTGACTTTCTCTGCATCTCTGTAACAAATTGTTGTTAATAAACATATTCTTTTATCTACTTCATACTAATCGAGATAAACATTAGCAGAAACGGTCTTATTACTTAGTTCCTCTCAAGTAGAAGGAAAATAAGGGAATATACTAGTCTAAACCGACAATCATATGTTTTAAAATGCGGTTGCTATGGGGTTGAAAGCTTGCCGGTACCCATGGCCACGCTCGCTAAAGCGTCTCGCTTTAGTGCTTCGTGGGCAGGGGATCGTGGGTTCGAGTCCCGCCTTGGGCATGGGTGTTATATGTTTGTGTTTATGTGTGTGTTGTAACAGTAAGAAAACAGCAATCCAGTAATAATACAGAAAAACAAGGTAAAAAGAAGAAATAAAAGTAGGGTATACAGTACCGGAGTCCTGATCAGACCCCGGTACCATATTTAAAAAAAAAAAAAAGTTTTGTCTATCTCTTACCGTTTACCTGTTATACAAAATTCACCAGAATAAATATCTTCAAAGGCTATTCCCAGAAAATACAAATTATACATTTTATTTGTCATTTAAATATCTTTAACATACGATACTTTAAGCAAAATCGTTAGAACCATTTTTGAGAAAATCAACATTTTCAAAATTTGTTCCACGTAAAGGGTAGTTGTGGTGGGGGGGATTTTTTTTTTTTTTTTTTGAAAGTCTTCGTATCGCATCGTTGGCAGATACTGAACTTAAATACCAAGTTTGATATTTAATGGACTTTTCGCTTTTTGAGCTACACACACACACACACACACACACACACACACACATGTTCATTTTTCTAAAAAACAGTTTGTTTGTTTGTTTTTTTATTCATGAGGTCTCAAAACATATAATTCCGTTGTAATCTCTGTAACGACTTTTTAGGTGTAATACCTTCTTTATGCACTATTACATTGTACATGTAGAGAAAGTAAAAACTGAATTTACCTTAAAGTCCAGTGTTTGGTTCAATACTTTATAAACTTCCATTAGTATTTAAATAAATCATATAATCCTCTTACCTGCTGAAAATTTGCTTGGACGTATTGAGGAAGAATATAAGGATGACTCTGAAAATGTTGCAGAAAAGAAACAAAATGTTGATTGCTATGCAGAGCAGATGCAGGAACGTATAGGCTGTGTATGTGTGAAAACCATCCATTCTTCCTGTTAAGATTTCTGAAAATAAGGTCAATGGATTCATAGATGAACATCTAAGAGCATAAAGTGATTATATTTATATTATAAATACGATTCACTATCTCTGTGGCCTGGCGGTTAGCGTGGTAGAAATCATGTTTTAAGATCCCGGGTTCGATTTCTATCTGGAAGGTGAGAATTTTACATTAGCAGGATTATATCTCATTCATCTCTTGAGTCTGGAAGTATGAATGAGACTGTGAACTTTATGTTATTACCTGAAGTACCACCTACCTATAAATGAGTAAACTTCATTGTTACAAAGGTAAAAAGCCGCCGCTATGAGCCGAGTTGTTTAAGGCGTCATATAAATGGACAAAAAAATCTTGTGTTCCATTAACATGCTTTTTTCTACCTGTTCGGCATTAAACTATTCTTACAAAAGCTTATCCTTCCCTCTACTTCATGCTAATCCAGTTAAACATTAGCAGAAATTGTTTTATTTCATAAGGGGAATAAGGGAATAACTAGGCTAAAGAGATAATCAAATCTTTTAAAAGCTGGTCTTATGTGATGGTGTTAAAAGTCATGCCAGGATGGAAAAAACCTAATAACTATTCCCCATTTGAGAAAAATATAAGTACTGCAAAATTTAAACCAATAACAACGAATATCTCGGAAGTAGTTAACATAAAGTCTGTACTTTAACATGTACTACGGCTTTATCTATCTATTTCGGTTTTCTAGTTATGTAAAAGTTATTCAGAATAAAGAGGACCTCAGGGGCATTCCAAAAAAAAAAAAATCAAGCTATACATCTTAAATATCTTAAATATTTTTGAGAATAACATCTTCGAAAAATGTTCCATGCAATGAGTAGTTTGAGTCAGAATGATTTTCTTCAAAGTCTTCGTGTCGCATTCCTGGAATATACGTTACGTAACGTTACGTAGTCAGCTTACCATTCCCGTATGTAGGGCTGACATCCCCCTAAGACTTACAAGCGGGTGCCTAGGAGTCAGAAGCCTGTTGGGGAGCCAACGGTATGTAACCACAGAATGAAGCCTAGAACGCCAGAAATGAGCGTGAGGAAGTGTGTGATAGGAAATGAAAGAGAAATATCCTTGGAATATACTGAACATAAATACTAACTTTTGATGTTTAACGGACTTTCTGGGATACAGACAAACACACACACACACACACACACACACACACACATACACAGGCACGCAACATGAGCCTTTTTTTTTTCTAATAAAAGTCTGATTGTTCCATTCACATAAGTTTTGCTACATCCCTGTAACAAATTCTTGTTAAAAAGCTTATTACTTTCTCTAACTCCATATGCACAATGTACATAGGGATAGAGAAGGTATCCGTGGTGTAATGGTTACCATACTAACTTCATATACCCAAGGTCGCGGGTTCAAACCCGGCGAAGGACGAGGGATTTTTACGGGTGTAAAAATCCTTAGTATGGCTTCCTTCGGAAGGGAAGTAAAGTCGTTGGTCCCGTGTCGTAGATTTACGGCACGTAAAAGAAGCTCAAGTCTGATAGAGAGGCCTCTGAGCAAAATTAAGCGGTCATTCACGCCCAGTATAGAATGGGACGCTGAGAACCACAGCAGTTAAAGAGTTATCCATAAATAAAAAATAAATAAATTAAAAAACGCCATTGAGAAGATAGATATTGTAAGGCAACCAAAAATTCGATGTCGAGATTTCACCGGAAGTATATGTTTTGGGGTCCCCTGAGTCCGAAAAAATCATTTTTAAGAAAAGGTCCGCGCGCGCGCGCGCGTGTGTGTGTGTGTCTGTGGACTGCAGAGCCCCAAAATGAAAAGACCGTTAAATACCAAATCCCCCGCCACAAACTACCCTTTACATGGAAAAAATTCGAAAATTTTGATTTTCTTAAAAATGGCTCTAACGATTTTGATTAAAATCCCGTGTATTAAAGCTATTTATATCCGAAATAATCTGTATATGTCCAATTTTCTGGGAATAGCCTCTGAAGGCCTCTTTATTCTGGATGAATTTTGCCGAATTTTGCTTCACTGCTAAACCGTAAGAGATAGACAAAAACTCACTACAAAAAACACACACAATGTCACACAAAACACACAGTTTATGTACTTTACGTTTTTGTTGTGCAGGTAACCGTTTCGGAGATATTTCTTCTTATTGGTTTCAACTATGAAGTACTTAAACTTTTCTCAGACAGGAAGTGTCCGTTTTTCTTTTTTTCTACTCCTGGCCAAGCAAAGAAGCGATTTTCAATGACAATTACATAAAGATAGCTTTTACAACATTTGACTGTCACTTTAGTCTAGTGCATTGACTTAGTTCCCTTTTACTTATAAGAACCAAGTAATAAGAACATTCTACTAATATTTATTTCGATTAGCGTTGTGTAGAAAGAAGAAGTTTTTAGGAACTTTGTAAAGCAGCTAGAGAAAGTCATGTGAGTGTATAACACATAAGATTTTTTTTTCTATCTACATCATACTAATCGAAATAAATATTAGCAAAAATTACTTTATTACTTACTTCCTTGTAAGCAAAAGGGATATAAGGGATAGTCAAAAATTTTAAAAGATGATTGCCTATAAGGTCGAAAATCGTTTCTTTGTATAGCCAGGAGTTGAGAAATACCCATATAAGAAAAGTTTGTCTTTTAAAATTGAAATCAATAAGAAGGAATATCTCGGAAATGTTGTGTAGCAAGTTTTTGTCTTTCTCATACAATTTATCGGTTATGCAAAGGTCATCCAGAATGAAGAGTTATTCAGAGGCAGCTCCCGGAAAATTCAAGATATATGTTTTAATTATCATGTAAATATCTTTAATACACGGTATTTTAATCAAAATCGTTAGTCATATTTAAGAAAATCAAAATGTTCGAAATTTCTTCCACATAAAGGGACACGGGGACACACACACACCCTTTCTAAAACTCTGATGTGTTCCATTCCCATAACTTTCTCTAGCTGTTTCATATACAAACTATTCTTACAAAATATTATTCTTTTATTAGCCAATTAGCAGAATTGACTATATTACTTGGTTCCTTGTAAGTAGAAAGGAAAAAATGAAACACATTAAGCTAAAGCGATAATTAAATCTTTTAAAAGCTGGTCGCTATGTGAAGCAATTGCGGTTCGGTTCGCTTTGCATGATCCCGTTAGAGGAAATTTAGACACTTAAAACTGAAACCAATAACAACGAATATCTCAAAACGGACAACTCTTCAACAAAAACGTATATGACATACTAAGTGTTTTAACGAGATCTGCATGTAGTAAGTTTTGTCTATTTATTACGTTTAACCCTTGTGCAAAATAATCTAAAACTCTTCCAGTTTAAAGAGTTCTTCATAGGCTAAAATAATAAAAAATATACTTTTTATTTTTATATAAATATATTTAATAGTATACAGTATTTTAATCAAAATTGTTAGAGCCATTTTTTAGAAAAATAAAATTTTAAAAAAGTTTCTGTGTAAAGGTAGTTTGTGGATGAGGGGATTTTCTTGAAAATCTTCTTGTATCCTTGGAAGATACTAAACATAAATTCCAAGTTTGGTATTTAATGGTCTTTTCGTTTTTGAGCTATTCTGTCCACAGACACACTCATACACACGGACCTTTTTCTAAAAATACTTTTTTCGGACTCCGGTGAAATTTCGACATCAAATTTTTGGGTGGAATGCAATACCTTCTCTGGCTACTATGTACATACGTGCTAGACAGTAAAATGTTTTATTTGGATACAGGATACTTAAAACGTGTATTTCTAGTTTCCCGGTATGGAAATTTTGGGTGGCATGCAATATCTTCCCTATACACTATGGCTTAGCATGTGTAAAGAAAGTAAATGTTTTTTCAGGAAGGCAGAAAACGTTCATTTCCTGTGGAATCTCTGCATCGAATTATTGGATGGAAAAAAATACTTCCCCTACCTATTATAGATACGTAGTAGAGAAAATAAAAAATAAGCTTTTTATTAAAAGACACTTTTAAATGTGTTGTTCAGTTTCACCAGCATATAGGAAAATGTATGTACGAGGTGCATCCAGAAAGTAAGTCCCGATCGCGTCCAGAGATGGCACCACCAGTCGGATAGGAATGCGCGTGAGCAGGAGAAGATATATGGTATACGGCAAAATTGTAGTAAAGTTTCAGTTTTGTGACAGTAGTGGTTACCGCTCTGTGCAAGGAGAAAGTGGCTGCTCCGATATTGTCTTCAGCCACATGCGAGGTTCGTGTAGTCATCCGATTTTTGCATGCTTAAAAAAAGCAATCTCCAACAGAGACCCATCGTCAATTGTGTCACGTGTATGGACAGGACATTATGTGTGACAGTATGGTAAGACGATGGTGCAGACAATTCAGGGAAGGAAGAACCAATATTCACGACGAAGACCGTAATGGCCGACCGTCCCTGGTGACGCCAGAAGTGTTGGAAAGTGTGCGGCAAGCAATTGTGCAGAACTTCACAATTTCAGAACTCTCTTGTCAGTTTCCACAGATGTCTCGCTCACTTGTGCACGAAATTGTCTCCCAGTGGTTTGGTTTTCACAAAGTGTGTGCAAGATGGGTGTCTAGACAACTGACAGATGAACACAAAACCAAACGTCTGGCTGCAGTATTGACCTTCCTACAGCGATATGCAGTGGAAAATGACAAGTTTCTCGACAATATTGTCATTGGGAATGAAACATGGGTGTCGCATGCCACACCAGAGACAAAACAACAATGCATTGGCGGCATAGTGGTTCACCTGTGAAGACCACATTCAAGCAGACAATCTCTGTCATAAAAATCATGTGCACTGTCTTTTGGGATCGTGGTGTCGTCTTGTGCAAATTTTTACCGCGAGGGGAGACCGTAAATACTGATCTATTGCCAGACGTTGCATAAATTCAGGCGGGCAATCCAGAACAAGAGATGTGGAATTGACAAGAGGCATTACGCTCGTGCATGGTAATGTCAGAACCCATACAGCCAACGCCACACGAAATGTATTGAATAAGTTTGGATGAGAGGTCTTCGAACGTCCACCCTACAGCCTCGACCTCGCTTCTAATGACTTTAATCTCTTCCGTCTCATGAAGCGTTTTCTGGCAGGAAAAAGTTTTCACAGTGACACTGAGGTGCAGAATGAAGTGACTTCGTGGTTGCGGACATTGGCGGCAGAATCCTATGACTTGGGCATACAATTAATGAGACACCGTTACGATAAATACCTCAACAATGGTGGTGACTATGTTGAAAAATAGCCAGTGAGTCTATGTAATTGTACCAATAAATATTTCTTACTTAGTGAGGCTTTTGTTCTCTTTATCGGTCATCGGGTTTACTTTCTGGATACATCTCTTAATATGACGTTATAAAAGTATACTTACTATGTCAGCAATAATCGTTATCTTTGGGAGAATTTCTAATTATCACACTGTGCCATTGTATCGATTGGTATCCCAAGAAAACGAACACCAAGGATCCAAATAGTGTCAACCGTTCTTCACTGAAACATGAACATTCGTAAGCATTATGTAAGGCTGGGTAAAGGTGTTTAGATGAATTCCATTATTCGGATGTAACACTTACCATACATTTAGTAAATAAATGGTATAACCATTTCTACCACTCAGGTATTTAAGGTAAAGGAATTACTTCTAAAATAATACGAAAACATTTACTTCTGAAGATGACTATAAGAGCACTGAGAGCAAATACGTACAAATAAAATTACTAGTCTAAGTATTCCTCTCTCTTAATGGTCTTTGATTTAGAAACTATGGTAGGTTAAGACCGAATCAAAAAAGTATTAAATCCCTGTATCTTACTAACCCCTTCAAATGATACACTATAATGGGTGCTGATACATCTAAATAGCTCAACGCCCAATTATAATAGAGGATTTGTGATATAGTCCAGGATCTAGTTTGTCACTCAGGATATTTATATAATTATATTTTTATTTGACCCATCCACAACTGATAAATTGTTCTACATAAGCAAATATCTTGAAAAGCAAACTAAAATGTAGTTTTTGTTTTGAACCTTATAGTTAATTACAAAGGTTAAACAATTGTGTTGAGATACTCCATTTTGCAACTTCTACGCACGCAATAAGTATACTACCAATCCATATGTTTTGACATTTCAGCTATAGCATTTATGCCAATCCAAAGAGGATGTCTATCCCTCTGAACCAGACATTGAAACTCAAAATAAAAGAAAAGGTACATTAAAGGATGATTATGCAATCACTTCTAATTTAGAGTGTTAAAATACATCTAAATCTCTCTATGTAACATCTATACATTTTTCTTCAACATAATGTGTTACTACAATTTTTAATACTTTCAGAGGTCTCTGGCTTTAAAGTTCATTAAAGCATGCGAAACATTTCCTATCAGGGCAAAACTATCTTTTCCTTGCACCTTTAAAATAGTACATTACAAAACGTATTATACCATCGTGGCTTTGGTCCGCAACGAATAATAGGGTCTGTTTCAGTTTTTAAATGCATTTATATTAGTTGCTGTAACCAATGAAAAGTGTTAAATTGTAGTGAAAATTGTTACTAAAGGTTCCGCAGGACATCCAAATAGAAATTGTTGAAAATACTAACTTTAGCAACAAAAATTCATGTGGAACGTGTGTCTTATAATCGAGGTGATCACTTTGATTTGCCTTGTCCCACCCACCCGTCCTAATTAAGGTACTTTTTTATATTCAAAACTCGTCGCAAAACATAAAAATCTGATATGTTCCAATCACATGACTTTCTCTACTTCTCTGCAACAAATTATTGTTAAAAAGCTTGTGCGTCTATTTACTTCATGCTAATCGAATAAAAATTAGCAGAAATAGTCTTCATACTTACTTCCTTGTAAGTAGAAGCGAAATAAGGGAGTAACATAGGTGAGAAACTCCTGTATGAGAAAAGTATAAGTTTCTAAAACTGAAACAAAAAACAAGGAATACCTAAAAAAAAAAAAAAAAATCAACTCTAGGAAAAAGATGTATACAACAAAATTGTGTGTTTTAATGTGCTCTGCATTTTTTGTGTGGTAAGTTTTTATATATCTCTTACGGTTTAGCAGTTAAGCAAAATTCCGTAAAATCCACTCAGAATAAAGTAGTCTAGAGAGGCTATTCCCAGAAAAATCAAAATATACATTTTATTTGTCAGGTAAATATCTTTAATATACGATATTTTAATCAAAATCGTTAGCCATTTTTTAGAAAATCATAATTTTCGAAAAAAGTTCCATGTAAAGGGTAGTTTGGGGTGGGGGATTTTTCTCAAAAGCTTCGTGTCGCATCCCTGGAAGTTACTAAACTTAAATACCAAGTTACCGACTTTTCGTTTTTGAGTTATCGTGTTCAAACACACACGGACCTTTTTCTGAAAATACTTTTTTTGGAATCAGAGGACCCTAAAACATATATTTCCGGTGAAATCTCAGTACCGAATTTTTTGGTGGAGTGCAGTATCTTCTCTATGTACATAGTACGTGTAGAGAAAGTAAAAATGAAATCCGCAAGTATTCTGTTCTGTTAAGCATGTGTTACCCGTATGCTTTGGCTAAACTACTGGAAATGCCTGAAATTTAACTACCTAAAAAAAAAAAAAAATTATTTACACATTAACCTAAATCTAACGCAATAGAAAGAATGCTGCTTTTGTTCGCATACGTTAGTGAAAGTAGTGGAAGTTACTAAAAGAAAATTCACGAAAATCAGTTTATTTACACACATGGAAATTACTAAAATGAAATTATATGAAAACTAGTTTATTTACACACACACACACACACACACACATACACACACACACACACACACACACACACACACACTGGCCTAGAGCTAACCGAGTGCCTGCTAGCATGTTGCTTTCTTTTTTCTTTTCTTTTTTAGCAATGCTAGAAATAAAACAAATTACAAATATCCATTTACACACACACACACACACACACACACACACACACACTAGCCTACACCTAACGAAATCAGTGGAAATTACTAAAAATTACCGAAAATGTCTCTATTTACACATATACGCTACTATAATCAGCTCATTTAAAAAAAATGCCCAAATTAAAACAAACACCAGAGAACTTCTATAATTAATTCTTGAAGTAAAGCATTATTGCTTAAAGCATACACCCGTAACCCACAAAATTGCTATAGAATCGCATTTCTTTCTCTGTGCTTAAAAATGTACAATAGTCTTCAAAGCCCTTGCAAGTCAGGATATACCATAGATAACTATAAACGAATAGACGGTTAACTCAATGTTAAAACATTGGACGCGCATTCCATTTCTGGCGGTCGTCGCGACTCCAAGTGTTTTCACACGGCAGGACACAGAAACTTGACCGACTACGGTAGCTCAATCAACAAAGTAGCGTCCTGCCCCGGCCACTCGCCAAACTATCCACTCCAGGATTTCGGCCAGTTTTCTCGAGTTTACAGCCAGATCAGAAATCTTTTGAGCGGTTCTAGATTTTTCTCAAGAAAGCTATGTACCCTTTTAAAGCTTCTGATATGGATGCAGCCTAGAGAAAAACTTATATGGGTTGTTATTTCATTGTTTACTTGAAAATACTTGGTTTGTTTGCCAGTTACTTTTTATTTTTATGTGCAATGTATATATACAACAACTGTCATCAGTGGTGACGAGAGCCTATTTAACAAATAGACATTCCTACGCATTTTTGTTCTTTTTCTTTCCTTATTTGTTTATCTTTAAAATTGGAGAGCGCATTGAAGGAAAATTTATCAAAATAAATTACACTGTAGTGTAATGATAAAACAATATATTTCGAAAGTTAATGACAGAACTATACAATATTACTATAAGCTATTCATGACAAAAACCCAGAGAAAAGTATATAACTTTCGGAATTGGCTGTCTCCAGGTTCGAGTGGTCAACGAGCTCACTCCACACCCAGAGGTCCCAAGTTCGATTCTCGGCTGAGGTGGGCAATTTATTTAACCGAATTATTCCCTCCCTATCTCCCAGATTCTGAAAGTATGTGTGCGTGTTTTTGAAGAAACTAAAATGTTTAAAAAAGCCAACGTTTATAAACCTACAATCAACGAGTTGTTTCATAAATTAAAGCTCCCGATATCACCATAGACATTAAATGGGGCTACATAAATGAGTCAGTTGAAAAAAACTTTAGGAATTACAGATATTGTGTAAAGTATAACAAAGAAGGAATATAAATTACCTGCTCACAGCACAAATAACATCAAACGAACAGTTTAAAAGCAAAATAAAATTAACAACCACTTGTGGTTTATATTTGCAGATATTCTTATATTAATAATATAAATTTAAATGTTTGCTATTATGCATTATACACTATCATTTTATCATTTGGATTGTGGAATTTAAAGTGCCTCTAAATTTAATTCGGAAAATCTGTCTTTATGTAGGGTGCTTGTCAATTCCTAGCTTGAATATAAAATTATCACAATTGTTGAAATGATTATGGTGTGAAATTTTAAACAATCATTAGCAACGTTTGCTAACTGCAAAATAAAACCACTATAAATTTATAAACTATAAATTGGTATTTATTTTACTAGAATTTTTCAATAATATAGCTACAATTAAAAAATTCATTTATTAACACTCTTAGCACATTAGCAGGCATGTTTACAAATACATGAATTGTGAACTGAAAAATTAATATTCAGGGCATGTTTTATTACTACTTCTGTTGCATCTGTAGCAATTAGTTTCCGTGTTAAAAATCTTCTGTTGGAGTGTGAAGCCCTAGAAAAAAGATACCTCATCTTTGAAACGTCTAAGTATTCCTCAGAAGGGTATGAACTTGTAAGGCAAATAATTAGGTCACTGAACAGGCTGAACTAAACTTCTTAACAAGCTAAGGAGCCACACAAAATAATATTTTAGGCTGAGGTGATTAGTATGTTAAAATAACAAAGTTACACCTCATGCATGTAATAACTAAATAACTACAACAAAATACAAGAACATAGAGTAGTGTGAAAATGAAACGAATAAAGGTAGCAAATTAACATTTATAAAAATGCTACATATGTGGTACTAGTTATTATGAACCATTCATTTTTTCTGCAGAGAAAAATTAAACATTAGTCCACAATTTTTCTTGATTTTATTAAACATTCAGTGCTAATGTCAATATTTCCTGAAAATCTTTGGATCTGAAACCAAAATTGCAAATGTATGAAAAAAGTTTCACGCTATCAGTTCTATTTTGATTAAAAACATATTGAGATAATTGAAAGCATATTACATTGTGATAAGGTTCCAAAGAATCATTGCAGAAAAATAAAATCTGATGTGTTCCATTCACATGAATTTCTCTACAACTCTGCGCAACAAATGATTGTTAAAAAGCATATGCTTCTACTTACTTCATGCTAATCGAGGAAAAATTAGTAGAAATAATCTTGTTACTTGCTTCCTTGTAAGTAGAAGCAAAATAAGAGAGTACCATGGGTTAAATTGATAGTCAAAAGCCGGTTGCTATGTGACTGAAGTTCCTTTGTTTATATGGACAGGAGTTGACAAATTCCTATATGAGAAAAGTACAAGTTTTTCAAGCTGAAAGCAAAAACAAGGAATATCTCAAAAGCGCTCAACTCCATGAAAAAAATGTATACAACATAAATTGTGTGCTTTAAAGAGCTCTACATTTTATGTTTATCAAGTTTTTGTCTATCTCTTATGGTTTAGCAGCTATGCAAAATTCCGTAAAATTCATTTAGAATAAAGTAGTCTTCAGAGGCTATTCCCAGAAAATTCAAGATGTATATTTTATTTGGCAAGTAAATAACTTAAATATAAGGGATTTAATCAAAATCGTTAGAGATATTTTTAAGAAAATCAAACATTTCGAAAAAAGTTCCATGCAAAGGGTAGTTTGGGGTGGGGGATTTTCTTGAAAATCTTCGTGTCACATCCTTGGAAGATACCAAACTTAAATAATAAGTTTGGTTTTTAACGGTCTTTAGGTTTTTGAGCTATGCTGTCCACAGACACGCACACACATACACAGACAGACAGACAGACAGACACACACGGACATTTTTCTAAAGATGCTTTTTTTGGATTCAGGGGGTCTCAAAACATATATTTCCGGTGAAATCTCGGTATCGAATGTTTGGCTGCAATGCAATACAATACCTTCTCTATAGAGAAAGTAAAAATCTGAGTGTTCCATTCACATGACTTTCTCTACATCTCTGTAAGAAATTTTTGTTAAAAAGCTTATGCTTCTATTTGCTTCATGCTAGTCGAGAAAAAATTAGCAGAAACAGTCATATTACTTGCTTCCTTGTAAGTAGAAGCGAAATAAGGGAGTACCATAGCTTAAAGTGATAGTCAAATGCTGGTTGCTTATGTGGCTGAAGTTCCTTTGTTTGTATGGACAGGAGTTGACACATTCCTGTACGAGAAAAGTATAACTTTTCAAAGCTGAAACCAAAAACGAGGAATATCTAAACAACGACCAACTCCACGAAAAAAATATATATATTACATAAATTATGTGTTTTAATGAGCTCTAAATTTTTTGTGTGGTAGGGTTTTGTCCATCTCTTACAGTTTAGCAGTTATGCAAAATTCCGTAAAATTCATCTAGAATAAAGTAGTCTTCAGAGGCTATTCCCAGAAAATGCAAGATATACATTTTATTTGTCTTTAATAGACGATATTTTAATCAAAATCGTTGGAGTCAATTTTAAGAAAATAAAAATGTTCGAAAAAAGTTCCATTGAAAGGGTAGTTGGGGGTGGGGGTATTTTCCTGAAAATCTTTGTATCCCATCCATGGAAGATACCAAACTTAAGCACCAAGTTTGGTATTCAACAGTCTTTTCCTTTTTGAACTATGCTGTCCACAGACACACACAAGACATACACACTCACACTCACACACACACACACACACACATGCATACACGGGCACATTTGTCTGAAAATGCTTTTTACTTTCTCTATATGCTCTATGTACATAGTGCATAGAGAAGGTATTGTAATGCACCCAAAAATTCGATACCGAGATTTCACCAAAAATATATGTTTTGAGACCCCCTGATTCCAAAAAAGCATTTTTAGAAAAATGTTCATCTGTGCTACTGTCTGTCTGTCTGTCCGTCTGTCTGTATGTGTGTGTGTGTCTGTGGGCAGCATAACTTAAAAACGAAAGGACCATTAAATACCATACTTGGTACCTATTTAAGTTTGGTATCGTTCAAGGATGCAACACGAAGATTTTCAAGAAAATCCATCCACTCCAAACTACCCTTTACATGGAAAAAATTTCGAAAATTTTGATTATCTTAAACATAACTCTAACGATTTTGATTAAAATTTCGTATATTTAAGATATTTACTTGACAAATAAAATGTATATCTTGAATTTTCTGGGAATAGCCTCTAAAAGCTACTTTATTCCGGATAAATTTTACGGAATTTTGTATAACTGCCAAACCTTAAAAGATGGACAAAAATTTACCACACAGAAAATATAGAGCACACTAAAACACATATTTTATGTTATGTACATTTTTTTGTGAAGTTTTTTTAAGATATTCCTTGTTTTTATTTTCAGCTTTGAAAAACATACTTTTCTCATACAGAAATTTGTCAACTCCTGTCCATATAAACAAAGAACTTCGGTCACATAGCAACCAGCTTTTGACTATGACTTTAACCTATGCTACTCTTTTATTTCGCTTCTACTTATAAGGAAGCAAGTAATAAAACTATTTCTGCTAATGTTTTTTCAATAAGCATGAAGTAATAGACAACTAAGCTTTTTAACAATAATTTGTTGCAGAAATACAGAGAAAGTCATGTGAATGTTACACATCAGATTTTTTTTTGGATTCAGGGGGACCCAAAATATGTATTTCCGGTGAAATCTTGGTATCGAATTTTTCGGTGGAATACAATACCTTCTCTGTACACTATGTACATAGTACGTGTAGAGAAAGTAATTATGTGCGAAACTTAATATTCATTTTTCATAATGAATATTATGCATCAGATTAATGGCATAAGAGCCTGAAAAATTAGTCATCTAATATTTAAACATATAAAAAGGATAACTCAATATTTTCTATGCAACACGTAAAAGGATTATAATTAGGTGGCATTCATTTCTTCCTAATATAATAAACACACCTGGATTTTAAAACTATACTAATATGAAACTTTCATTATTTTGGTAATATTACAAATAATAATTTACTAAAAATATAAACATCTATTCAGGTATATACCTCTTTATGCTATAATGTTTACATAATAATTGCCTTCATCAAATAATGTGCTATATTGCTAGAACACCTCCACTGTTTTTTTTTTTCTCTCATACACACATGGGAGTAACCAGGGAGGTGTTTTAGGATTGCAAGGATACTTTCAAATAAAAAGATAAGAAATAATAATAATAATAATAATAATAATAATAATAATAATAATAATAATGATAATAATAATAATAATAATAATAATAATAATAATAATAATAATAATAATAACTAAAATAATGGCAAGTTCTTCATTGTAATTCCAATTATTGCAACAGAATTTGTGAATATAGAACAAGATTTTAAAACATATTTTAGCTCATGATTAGTTCAAATTTAGCATTTGAATTTATTCAGCATAGAAAAATTAATCCCTACACAAAACTCCAATCTTAAAATTTTTACGGTTTTGCTGCTCCATATACATGTAGACTGTTCCATCAATTATTGTTGTCATGACAGAGAAAATTAGTTCGTATACAGAAACTGAGGAATTACATTTAGTGTTTTTATGTATAATATTTTGTATTCTATAAGCCATATCATTTAAAATTCCAAAAATCTTATGCTATTTTAGATAGTGTGTAATATTTTACTATTTAAATATAAATTATTGCATGTTCTTATTGGTTTACTAAGTAAAGAGTAGTTCTTTCTGTAAAAATATAAATTTTTACATAAAACATTTTGAAATGAATTACTTATGTGGATAATTATAATGGCATAATCTCAAATTGTTTAAATGTCATTTATCTGATATTATGATGAGTACACATACAACTAATTTTAAAATCATTTATAAATGTAAAAAGAAGCTAGTAACAGTGAAGAATAACACAAATATTAATATAAAAATAATAGTTGCAACCAATCTTCACTTAAAAAGATAAGTGAAGATTAGTTGCAACTATTATTTTTATATTAATATTTAAAATCATTGTTGATACTATGATTGCCATATATCCAAAATAATCTGTATCTAATAATGGTGTAAATGTATATGTAATATTATAGCAAATTTGAAACTTATGTATGAGAACATTGTCTCCAAACCACAGAACAGCTTCTAAAATTTCTTACCTAGTATGGAAATGTGGCTTTCATAAGGCTTAAGGTTTGATATTTTATCCTGAGATGTATTATGTTTATTTTTATAACAGTAATATTTGAAAATGTGCACAGTGAAATACTTTTGCATTCTCATGTAAGGCATAAAAATGACTCTAAATTAATTTCAATTTTCTTTACTGTTTTACGAGGTAGTATAGTACTACTTAAGCATTTCACTTGTACTATGCTCTACTAAAGTCCTCCTTATAACTAAGATTTTTATTTTTAACAACCTCTAGGCACTCCTAAGACCATACTTATCTACACAAAAAGTAATATAACATAGCAGTAATATAACATCTTCCAACATAGCAGTTCACCATGTGATATTTTCTGGAACCTCATAGCCAGTTCCATACCTGAAACAATTATAATACATTGATTAGTACATAAATAATAATAATAATAATAATAATAATAATAATAATAATAATAATAATAATAAATAGTTTGTATTGGCAGGTGTAAACACTGCCAACCAGACTGCTAGAAAGACTGACAGAAATACTTTAGGAAATTTGTGAGAAATTCAATTTTAGAAGGTGAAAACAAGAAAACACTTTTTTAAATATTAGTAATTAGAAGGTAGTCATCCGTGGCTTCCGGGGTAATTCTTACCTCCACAAAGAGGAGACTAGCTTGTGAAATGGAAACAGAGGAAAAGCAATTGCACAATATGCTTAGCAGAAAGGATTGTAGGTAATGCCAACCCATCAGTATCATCATGAATTAGGAATACAGAAGCGTGTTTTAAATATAGTCATTATTATATTAAAAGGTATATATTTGTATTATAAAGGTATAGAATTTTTTCTCATCCACCTATGCCTAAGAGAAATATATAATTTGCCAGATGCTGTGTGGTAGGCGCTTAAATTCAGTTAGCATGAAAAATATTATGTTAACAAATTCTCTTTACTCCAGGCTTTTGATTTCAGTCTTAATTTGTTGCCCATTATTTTAAGAGCATGTCCTTATTCTAATCAGTTTGCAATATAAAGGAAGGCAAAGATGTAGGTTATGTTTGTTCATCTGATATACCACTTTCTGCATCTTGTGCCATTAATTGATGCGTGCAACTTTTAAATATGTAATGATAAATAGGTATTGCTTATTGAACTGTGTATTCAAAAGATAATGCAGCTTAAAACAATTAAATTGTCTGGTTTTATTTACTTTTTATTTTTTATTTATTTATTTTTTTTTTTTTTTGTAGCTTAACATCCTTTAACCTGGTTTGGTCATATCGGACGATGAATGCAATTGATATATGATGCTCAAATGATCTCTGGGTCCATGGAGCTTAAAGTTACTCGACATTCGTCTTCTCAGGATAAGGGAAAACCCCGAAAAAAACCTTACCCGGGTAATTCACCCTAAGCGAGATTCGAACTCACGACCTTCTGAATGTGAGGCAGACATGCTACCACCACGCTACCCAGGCGGGCTTTACATTTTTATAACAGCAGCAAACGTACTTAATTTCGATGTAGCTTACACATAATGGTGAACAAAGCGGGTAGTGTCAGTATCAATACACGGAATGAATACATTGCGGCTTATACTATTAATATAAATACGGTTTCGCGTGAGCTTTAACAAGTTTAGAGATTGAAGTAATCGTGATTATTTGTGTGGATATATGCACATGTACATTTACTTTACAATATGTGCTTGTACTGTCACTTTTGCCTTCAAATACGTATTAATGTGCAATTAATGTAAGATTATATCGGTAGTCACTTACCTTAGGGCTAATCTTGATACTATTCTCATATTTCTTTGGTGCTTACAAGATCTTTCTCGTCATTTTGCGATATATAGCTGCATTTTCGTCATATAGCGTCATTTTTGCGATCGTTCTTGGAGTTTCTTAGCTTTGGGGAACTTAAAACTACTAGAATTATATAAACAACATTGTAATACAATAAAAATAAATTAGAAATTAGCAGAAATGTCAAGAACAAAACGAAGCAGTTCAACAATGAGATTGTATATCAAATATAATTTCAAATATGCCGCATCATCCATAGAATAACAGAAAACAATGACGAAGAAAAATAAGAATGCGCCTGGGTAATTATGGGACGTTCTCTCCGACAGACTAGCGCTTCCACCTGTTCTCACACGGCAGCCAGCGGAAACATATAAGAGTCCGATTTGGTCAGGGACCTTCCATCCCGATTCGTGCTGGATGCCGACGCCGCCTTTGGCCCTCTGCAGTAAAGGCCAACCGCATCTCCTCACTTCGGGGACCCACATCGCTGATCCACCTCCACCTGGGGTCCGCGCCTGAAGCCGAAGCTACCTTGACATCACGCCTGCCCTGTTAGGGCAACAGCTACGTGTCTAGGCTAGCAGAAGCGAACGCCCGGTCCCCTGCCGACGCTGCTGCACCTTCGGACATCGTTCGGAGGATTGCCACGCCGCACCTAGGTGCCATTACTGTGGGGCAAGCTCGCTCACAGCCGCTTGCTCCAACCATGATTTGCGCCGTCGATGCCGCTATTGCGCTACCTGCTCCGGAAACTCGCACTACACAGGGCAAGCCACGTGCCCCCTGTATCCCCGGAGTAGGCCTTCACCTCCACAACAGACACAGCAGCACCATCTAGCTTCACCACCAATCAACTCTTCACCAAATGCTTCACCTGACAACTCATCTCCACCAATGGACACCTTCCTGAAGGACACCGTGAACTCCATCCAGCAGCACATCGCCGCCATCCTGACGGCTACACACCAACTCGGCCTCCGTCTCGAGGAACTTCAGATGGTAACCAATGAACGACTCGCGGCACTGGAGACCAAGCACCAGGATTCAGAATGTGTTGCAGGTGACAATGGCGTGGTGTTTGCGTCTATCCAGCGCCAGCTGGAGCGCATAGAGAGCCACCTCATCCATTCACCTGCCGAGGACAGCGACGACCGGTGCCCGCGCCTGGGGTCACTTGAGGCTTCGGTCGTGGGTGTCCGAGAGCTGCAGCATCAACTACATCAATCCATCTCCAAACAACTACACGACCTTCAGACAGGACTCACCTCTGACCTCCTCGCCTACATCGCTACCGGTCCAGCCCGGTAGTACCAAAATCATCACCAAAGGAGAGAGTGGCAGCTCTCCCTGCACTCCCAATCCCATTTTTCACCAACAAACCCTAACCACCTACAATTTCCTCAATTCCTCACCTATAATTCGCTACGGGGGCCGGCTGGGCCTCGGTCAAGCCGGTCTGCTAGCAGAACCCTCTCCCCTGGCGGCCGCACAGCGGGCCAGTTCACCTTTACCTTTGACTGCGCGGGTGCAACAGCGGTACCGCATCATCCTTACCTTTCAATACCGGTGGAGGGGATTTTTAGTCGGTAGGCCCACTCTGGGAGACCCCGACACTCCGGGCATGCCAGCCCGGGCTAGTCCTTAAGGTGGATTTTTCCCCTCCACTTGAAAAAAAATGGAGTTAGACGGCGATGATATATACGAGAGCCTGTCATGTCGCGGTATTGTTTTTATTAATGTTGATAGCCACCGCCATAATGAATAATAGTCAGGGAAATAACGAAACCTTATAAACAATTACATGAGCGCTCCTTATGGCCAAATAATATACTACGAAATCTCGATCCCCAAAGGAATAAAGACAAAATTGTCTTATTCACTACTGAAGTATGAAACAAAGAATTCAATAAAATTTTGGAATACGAATTCAAGTTTTGAGTGAACAGTGTTTATTACTAAACTTTTACTGAGTTCTAGCATCCTCGAAGGAGAAGGGAGGAGAGGGAAAAGAAAATTTGGAGGGTAAAATATACAAAACTCTGTAGCAATGTGATTGTAAATGTATGTGTGGATTAATTAATAAAGATATGCGATGGTTACATCATATACGCTTTCAGGAATTGAAACTAACATTATGCACTGCGGAGCGTCTACGAGCCAAAATGTCGTCTGTGGTATAACCCACCAGGACCTCCCTGTAAAGACACTTCCTTAAATAGCAATAGTTACCAAAATATATATGCTGGGGGCAGATACAACAGCGGTTATAACTGTTCCGGGCCAGAAGCAATGAAATATAGATGCTGCCAACGTATAAAGCTTCACCAGAGAAAAAAACAGTAGAAATTAATAAAAATTCAACACACAAAAATCGCTTTTACACACACACACACACACACACACACACACACACACACTAACCTAGACCTAATACAATGCATGCTCTCTTCGCCCCCATGCTTTGGTGATACCAGAGAAAATTATTAAAACCAAATGACAAATAAATCAGTTTATTTACACACACACACACACACACACACACACACACACACACACACTATCCTAGACCTAACGCAGCGCATGCGCACTTCCATCGCATGCTTTGGTGAAAACAGTGAAAATTATGGTAAAAATTCCGCAGGACGTCCAGATTGAAAATGTTGAAAATACTAACCTGAGCAACAAAAATTCACCTGGAACGTGTGTTTTGTGATAAATGTGACCACTTTGAGTTGCTGTGTCCCACCCACACGCTCTAATTACGATACTTCCTATATACAAAACTCGTCGGAAAATGTTAACAACATACTCCATTTTGTAATTTTTACGAACGCACAACTATACTGCCAACCTACTCTTTTCACGAAATCCGCGAGTCTTCTGTTCTGTTAAGCATGTTTTGCTCGTATGCTTTGGCGAAACCACTGGAAATGCCTAAAAATTAACTACAAAAATAATAATAAATTAATTTATACATCAATCTAAACCTAACGTAATAGAGAGAATGCTACTTTTGTTAGCATACTTTAGTGAAAGCAGTGGAAGTTACTAAAAGCAAATTCACGAAAATCAGTTATTACACTCACTAATCTAAAGCTAACCGAGCGCATGCTCGCTTCGCTCGCATACTTTTTTTTAGGTGTTAGAAGTAAAACACATTACAAACGTCAATTTACACACACACATACACACACTCACACACACACACACTAACCTACACCTAACGAAACCAGTGAAAATTACTGAAAATTATACGAAAATGTCTCTATTACAAATACTCACTATTATAATCAGCTCATTTAAAAAAAGTCCAAATTAAAACAAATACCAGAGAACTTCTCTAAGTAATTCTTGAAGTAAAACATTATTGCTTAAAGCGAACAACCGTAACGCACAGAATTGCTATAGAATCCCATTTCTTCCTCGTGCTTAAAAATGTACAATAGTCTCAAATCCCTTAGATATCAGTATAAACGGCAGCTTGTCATGTCGCGGTATTATTTTTATTACTGTTGGCAGCCACCACTATGATGAATAATAGAGATGGTAACAAACAACTTGTAAACAACTACATGAGCGCTCCTAACGGACGAATAATAATAATAATAATAATAATAATAATAATAATAATAATAATAATTATAATAATAATCTGGATCCCCAAACTAATAATGACCAAAATAATTAATGTCTAAGTACAGAAAAATCCGATTATTTGCAGATACTAACCTAGATCTAACACGGCGCCTCACTCTAGTCCTACAATCTTTTAATGACTGGTGATAGTTTGTGTTCAAATATATTTGTAGATCTGAGTTTTGCGAGCGATATGAGCGGCAAATGTGTATGAAATGAACGATTTGAACGCCATCTGTCCGATAGGTAGTGAAACAACATAAGACATCAAAGCAAATGTTGTACTTTTGGTGAATTGCAATATAAATAGCGTGCTTTCTTGAAACTTAAAGAACAAACATAGGCTTTAGAAATTCTTAAAGTTTTTTAATAGGATATTACGGTGAGTAAAGGCGAAGAACTAGTACCTAGATGGTTTAGTGGTGATTCAAGGGTCACCAACGCATATTAAGTATTATTGTTTTGTGTAATTACCTATCTGTTTCACAAAACTTAATATATATATATATATTAGCTAATATTTCTCTTCCAGAATACATACTCACCAACTCAAACTGAGCACTTTTCGATATACCTCAATCACGAACTCAATGACAACAAAGATGAAGTATGTAGTGTTTTTTACGATATCAGAAAAAAGGAAGCACAGAACTTTGAAGGTATCCCAAAGGTAGTACAGAAAACAGATGTGTTCGTCACATTTACCACTTTTATCTCCAAGTCCGCCAGGGCACGGTGGACAATCTGCGCTACCGTAAGAGTTGTAACGAGACATTCGTAATATACAGCGAATTTTTCATATAGATTGATTATATTTACGTTATGGCGTTTAAGTAGCAACCAAACAACTGAGCGTTGTGTTTGTTGTATCATCGCCCACTATAAGATGTGTTTAAAGAACAAGATTTCGAATATGTGATTGGCCGCAGGAATGAACCGTCTAACCAGCCTATAATGCTATAAATAGTCTATACTGGCCCATAACCAGTCTATACTATCTTATAACCAGCTTATACTAGCCTAACCAGCTTAAATATTAAGTTTGGTACTTTACCGACTTTTCGTTTTTGAGTTATCGTGTTCACAGCATACCGACACACGGACACATGGACACACGAGACACACACACATACACACGGACCTTTTTCTGAAAATGCTTTTTTTTTTTGTTTATAGGGGGTCCTAAAACATATTTCCGGTGAAATCTCGGTATCGAATTTTTGGGTGGAGTGTAATACCTTCTTTATACACTATGTACAGTCATGGAAAAATGATTGAGCGCGCTCTGAGAGCAGAATGTTTCGAAGTCCCACTTCGTATCGCAGCGAAGTTTACACTGGTCGCTATTTCCAATATGCAGCTAGACTTACCTAACAATGTCTGGGACAAACGTTATCGCCTGTCGAACACATTAACAGGCTGTGTCTTGCACCGTGTTTCGCATTTGTATTGGTTCCTGATAAAGAATTCGGCAACAAGAGCCATGCTTCCCATTCTTCGTTAGCCAATTAGTAAACAAACCCAAAAGTATTTCTAACTGATGCTATGCTCATTGGTAGTTTCCCATATAGGTGGAGCAGTCAATACCCAATCAACTGAATCAACCAATGAGCTGGTTCAGAAGTCATGAAGTACCCTGAATACGATAAATGAATCACATTATCATAAGAACCATGAATACTATTACAGTGCATATATGAATGTGGTAGCAGACTACTTTTTGGCCCAAACAAGTATAGCTCAGAGGTAACTCAAGCGCTTTGAAAATTACGAACCTAAGTTCAAAACTCTACGACAGCATGAATTTTTTCTTCGCCATTTATGTGTTTCTTCTATCATATCTTCTATTTCACATTCTTAATTTATACTAATACAGAGTTTCCGCTATATTAGTTATAATTTCAGTATTAGATATATGCAGATATATATTATGTATAATTGTCAAAGTTTACAGCTACTGGTGATAAGCTTGATTCCTTTGTTTCTTTCTGTGTTCGTCAAATATTTGTGCCTGGTTCCATTAGTCACCGAAAGAGGTCCTTAATCACTATTACAACGACGCACTCATTCATACTTTAGCAATGGCAGAGTTTGTTAAGCGTTCTACTGTTCTCACCCTGGTTTCACAGGGCTATACGGCTACCAGAGATGGTAGAATTTGTTATGCTCCACAGTCCACTGCGAGGAGATGGGCAAACTTACATCCTGAAGAGGGACAGGTTGCTGGTCGCTCGCGTGTATCTACCGAGAATGAAGACATGTCTCTCATTGCAGAGGTCGAAAGAGATCCGTTTCTGACGGTCGCTGAATACAAGGCTTTATCTTTATTCCCGGGTAGTGCAAGGACGGATAGCAACCGCTGTAAAGGTGCCGGAATTCGGCGTAGACTTGAGGCAGAAAAAGAAGTGCTAACTGAAGCCAACAAAATTGACAGGTTGATATTTACTGTACAATACGAGAACTTCGATTGATGCGAAGTAGTTTTCTCCGACGACACTACGTTCTACTCGAGACTGTGTGTGTTTGTTTACAGGTCTAGTGGTACCCAATATGATATGCGTTATTTGGCCACTCGTGCAAGGAGTGTTTTTTCTTCTCTTTTGTTGTTGTTTTATATATATATAGTAGAGGAAAACCTTTGAAAGACACCACTCTGTGTGAGTTGGATTTTCACCAACTAAAAACTCCTACTTCCCGTTATATATATATAATTACGTCTCTTGGAACTGCTGGAGGCATTACTTCAAGACGATGACACCATGGTGTTCATTTTTACTTTTTCTATACGTACTATGGACATAGTGTATAGAGAAGGTGTTGTATTCCACCCAAAAATTCGATACCGAGATTTCACTGGAAGTACATGTTTTGGGTCCCCCTGAATCCAAAAAAAAAAAAAAAAAAAAAAAACATTTTTGAAAAACGGTCCGTGCGTGTGCGTGTGTGTGTGTGTACCTGTGGACAGCATAGCTCAAAAACGAAAATATTGGTATTTAAGTTTGGTATCTTCCAAGGATGCGACACGAAGATTTTCAAGAAAATCCCCCACCCCCAACTACCCTTTACATGGAACTTTTTTCGAAAAATTTGATTTTCTCAAAAATGGCTCTAACAATTTTGATTAAAATCTCTAATATCTAAGATATTTTCATGCCAAATAAAATGTATATCTTGAATTTTCTGGGAATAGCCTCTAAAGACTACTTTATTCTGGATGAATTTTGCGAAATTTTGCATAACTGCTAAACCTTAAGAGATGGACAAAAACTTACCGCACAAAAATTGTAGAGCACGTTAAAACACACAATTTGTGTCAGATACATTTTTTCGTGTAGTTGGTCGTTTTTGAGATATTCCTTATTTTTGGTTTCAGCTTGGGGAAACAGTTTTCTCATACAGGAATTTGTCAACCCGTGACCATTCAAACAAAGACAATTCAGTCACATAGCAACCAGCTTTTGACTATGACTTTAACTATGGTACTCCCTTATTTCGCTTCTACTTAGAAGGAAATAAGTAATAAGACCATTTCTGCTAATTTTTTCTCGATTAGCATGAAGTAGATAGAAGCATATGCATTTTAACTATAATTTGTTGCAGATATATAGAGAAAGTCATGTGAATGGAACACATCAGATTTTTCCTGTTTAATTACTTTACTTTGAGTTATCTCTTTTTTGATTTGGCATCATTATTTTGGCATATTCAGTTTCTCCTGCAGAATTTCTTTGATAAATGTTCCAATAGCTTCAAGGAGTGGTCGAACAAGCGTTACTGCTTGGGCATGGATATCTCGGGAAGGAGTAGGTATGCTGGAATGTGATCTTGGAAATCTGAATGAGGAAACCTATTCTGAAATTCTAGAACATGTTCTGCTTCTATCTGCCCGAGAGCGTTATCCTGAAAGTATTATTAAATTCCAACAGGATAATCAATCGATTCACAAGTCGGCCAAAGTTCAAAAGTGGTTTTCAGAGAACATGAATATCTTAAAGCACATACCGTGGCCTGCAAAATCAGCAGATCTCAACCCAATTGAACATGTTTGTACGAAAGTAAAGCAGAGGCTTTCTCGAGGTTCCAGATTGAATAATGCTACACAACTCTGGTGCGCCATGACAGACACTTAGGATTCACTAGCAGAAGACATTAATTGTTTTCAAACACTAATAGATTCCGTGCAATGATAGCAAATAATGTAGACCACACAAGGTATTAGAATTTGTTTTCTCTTGTTTTATTAGCCTTTTGTTGCATTTAAATGTAACCGCAGATCAGTTTGTAGTGTTTTTCTTTGTTTTCTAGTTTATGAGAACAGCAAATAAAAGATTTCACATTTCACAGAGTGAATAATTTATATAACGTAATCTACATCGGTTATAAAGAGTACTAATATGAACTAAAAAGAAAATAATAAAAAAAAAAAATCATGCGGGTTAGTGGGCTTGAACCTACGCGAGGTATCACATTGAGTTACTAACGGAGCACATTAAAAGTGAGTCATTTCAAGTCTGAGTACTCTTTTCCCTGTTTATAAAGAACTGAAGTGGACAACTCAACTATCAAAGTTTGGCTTTTTTTTTTCTTTTTTTTTTAGTGTTTCTGTGCATGTTAGCGAAAAGCAATTATTTTGATTGTTCCTTGGTTGCTATTTTATGTTATAAAGCAATAAACTACGTCAAAACAAGCTATATAAAATCATATTTTGTAGCATAATGCATGTGCACGTGTAAACCCAGCTTGTGTAACTTCGTGAGCTTTTGTGAGGCCTAAGCGACACTGAAAGGTTACAGCGCTCAATCATTTCTTCCCAGACTGTACAGAGTATGTGAAGAGAAAGTAAAACTACGACAATTTTATTTTGTATCAATATCCTTGGACTAAAATGTTTAAAAATGGAAAAAACGTAAAGTAAAATAAATATATCGATGATTTGGACCTTAAATCTCTCTTGCAGGAAGATTCTAGACCACCAATGCTTGACAAATTTATTGCAGTACTCATAATATCAAAAATCTGATTGTACCATTCACATGACTTTCTCTTCATCTCTGTAACAAATTATTCTTAAAAAGTTCATACTCTATTTACTTCATGCTAAGTAGTAAAAACTTAGAAGAAATAGTCTTATCACTTGCTTCCATGTAGGCGAGTACCATAGGTTAAAGAGATAGTCAAAAGCTGGTTGCTATGTCACTGAAGTTACTTTGTACGGACAGCAGTTGTCAAATTCCAGTATGAGAACGGTGTAAGTTTTTCAAAGCAGAAATCAAAAACAAGGAATGTCTTAAAAACGATGAACTCCACGAAAAAAATTTATATAACATAAATTGTGTGTTTTAAATTTCTTTACATTTTTGGTGTAATAAGTTTTTGTCCATCTCTTATGGTTTAACAGTTATTCAAAATTCCGTAAAATTCATTCAGAATAAAGTATTCTTCAGAAGCTATTCCCAGAAAATTCAAGATACACATTTTATTTGTCAGGTAAATAGCTTTAATATACTATATTTTAATCAAAATCGTTAGAGCCATTTTTGAGAAAATCAAAATTTTCGAAAGAAGTTCCATGTAAATGTAGATACAGTAGGGGGATTTTTCTCAAAATCTTCGTGTCGCATCCCTGGAAGAAACTAAACTTAAATACCAAGTTTGGTATTTTACCGTCTTTTCGTTTTTGAGTTATCGTGTTCACAGTCATACGGACACACACACACACACACACACACACACACACACACACACACGGACTTTTTTCCGAAAATGTTTTTGAGATAAAGGGGACCCTAAAACATATATTTCCGGTGAAATCTCGGTATCGAATTTTTGAGTGGAGTGCAACCAATACCCTCTCAATACACTATGTGCATAGTACGTATAGAAAAATTAAAAATATGCACTAAAGTGTTTCGGAATGTATAAATTTAGGAAACTTGAAAATATCTATCAGGTTTGTGCTTTGAATAACAGTAAGTCAGTCGAGCCATTGTGTCTTAAGGTTCAGTAAAGAAAAACAAAAAGCGACAAATGCAATCGAATTCCAAACATTCCTCTGGGAAATGGCATTGCCTCCTGTATAAAGACATTTTATCGAAGTGACGAAGGCAGAGATGCCATAGAATGGCAAGTAGATCTTTCCCACATTTTAACTGTAAACTGCAGGTAGAAAACCGCAACGGGCAAAGTAACAGGATCTGTCCATCCGAGTTCAATCAATCGATCGATCCATCCACAGAGAAACAGAAAATTAAACGCTTTTGTTGGCAAATTAGGTTGGCTTCCCCACTCTCTGCTCTCCTGCACATACGTATTTAGCAAAAAAAATGCAGTGTTTAAAGTGTGTCAACCACAACCGCAAAGATGCTGTGGTGCAGAAATTCAAATACACAATATATTCTTTGCTTGGGGAAGTGAATTGAAAACGTGTTATAATCGTCTAATATTTTCTGAACTGGAGTGTTTAATACCTTCTCTACCATGTGCATATGGGTAGAGAAGGTAAAAGTTCGATACCGAGATTTCATTGGATATACACGTTTTTAGGTCTCCTGAATCCAAATCTGTGAAGAGCATAATTCAAAAATGATAATACGGTTGAATACCAAACTTTAAATTTAAGTTCAGCATCTTCAAGGATGCGACACGAAGATATCCAAGAAAATTTCCCACCCCAAACTACCCTCTACTTGGAAAGAATTTAGAAAATTCTTATGTGTTCCATTCACGTGACTTTCTCTAAATCTCTGTAACGAACTTAGGCTAATAAGCTTGGTCTTTTATCTAATTCGTGCTAATCGAGATAATCATTAGCATAAATGCTCTTATTACTTAGTTCCTTACAAATAAATGGGAAATTAGGCAATACCCTATCCTTAACCGGCTGTTAAATGCTTTAAAATGTGGTTGCTATGGGATTGAAGGCCAAAATGTTTTAAAACTGAAAACAATAACAGGGAATATTTCGAAAACGTTCAACTCCACGAAAAAGATGTATATGGTATAAGTTGTGTTTTTTAACGAGATCTATATTTTTTGTGAAGTAAGTTTTTACCTGTGTCTTACGATTTACAATTTATGCAAAATTTAGGAAGCTTCATCCGGAATAAAAAGGTCTTCATAGGCTATTCCCAGAAAATTCAAAACATGCATTTTATTTGTCATGTAAATATCAAAATCGTTATAGCCATTTTTGAGAAAATCAAAATTTTCTAAATTTTTTCCACGTAGTTGGAAGTGGCACCATTTTCTTGAAAATCTTTGTGTCTTATTATTGGAAGATACTGAACTTAAATATCCGTTTGGTATTTTACGAAGTTTTCTTTTTTGAGCTATGCTGCCCACAGATACACACAGGCACACTCGCGGACATTTTTCTGTAAATGCCTTTTTTGGATTTAGGGGGTCCCAAAACACGTATTTCCAGTGAAATCTCGGTATCGAATTTTTGGGTGCAATACAATACCTTCTCTATACACTATGTACATAGTACATGTAGAGAAAGTAATGTAGACCTCCTTAAAACACACAGTGTAAGCCATTTTTTACTTTCTCTATACGAACTATGTACATGTGTATCGGAAGATGTACCTAGAATGATGTATACAGATTAAACTTAAAGTTAAGATTTTCATTTACACTGAAGCTGTTAATCGTGCAATTCGATGTAATAGAGAAGGTATTGTATTGCACCCAAAAATTCTATACCGAGATTTCACCGGAAATACATGTTTTCGGTCCCCTGAATCAAAAAAAAAATGTATTTTTACAAAAGGGTCCGTGTGTGTGTGTTTGGGTGTGCGTGTGGACAGCATAGCTCAAAAACTAAATGTCCGTAAAAACCAAATTTGGTATTTAGGTTTGGTATCTTCCAAGGATGCGACACTAAGATTTTCAAGAAAATCCCCCACCCCCAATTACCCTTTACATGGAACTTTTTTCGATTTTTTTTATTTTCTAAAAAATGGCTCTAACGTTTTGATTAAAATATCGTATATTACAGATATTTACCTGACAAATAAAATGTATATTCTGAATTTTCTGGGAATAGCCTCTGAAGACTACTTTATTCTTCAGGAATTTTGCATAACTGCTAAACCGTAAGAGATAGACAAAAACTTACCACACAAAAAATGTAAAGCACATTAAAACACACAACTTATATTACACACATTTCTTTGTGCAGTTGATCGTTTTTGAGATATTCCTTGTTTTTGGTTTTAGTCTTAAAAAACATGCTTTTCTCATACGGGAATTTGTCAACTCCTGTCCATACAAACAAAGGAACTTCAGTCACATAGCAACCAGCTTTTGACTGTCACTTTAACCTATGGTACTCCCTTATTTCGCTTCTACTTACAAGGAAGCAAGTAATAAGACTATTTCTGCTTATTCTTTCTCGATTGGATGAAGTAAATATTAGCATATGTTTTTTAACAATAATTTGTTGCAGGGATGTAGAGAAAGTCATGTGAATGGAACATATCAGATTCTTTTACAGGTTAACCATATGCGAGACAGAGCTTATTATTGGTTTCAATTTTAAATCTCTTATACTTTCTAAAAGGGGGATATCGTTACTGGTTTTCTTCCTCCTGTTCAAGCTAAGAAGAATAACTTTCAAAATCAACACATACCGACCAACTCAAGAAATATTTGGCTATGACATAAGCCTAGTGCATTGCCTTAATCGTTTGTATCTATAAAGAAATATGTAATAAAAGCATTTATGCAAACTTTTTATCTGGATTAAACTGAAATAGAAGAATACGCTTGTACTTTCTCTACATAGTGCATACTACTCGTAATAGAGAAGCCATTGCCCTCCACTCAAAAGTTCAATAGCGAGATTTCACCGGAAATATACACATTTTAGGATCTCCTGTATCAAAAAAAAAAAAAAAAATATTTTCTCTACACTGTACAGCCGTGGACACAAAGAATGAGCCATCCCTAGATTCTATGTGTCGATCGAAGAAATTCGTGTATCTTCCTAAAAGCGGTGCTCACAATCCACGCGAAAGAACTGTACAATGGCCCAAGACTGATAACGCAATGGATAACCTATGATTTCTAAAATCAAATCACGGAACTGTGTTACGGTGGCTGAGAGGTTAAGAAGATCTTGCTTCAATTCGTGACTAGGTTCGAAACTCGGGCTGATTTTATTATTATTATTATTTTTTTTTAATGTTTTTAGTTTTATGACTGGATATGTATAACATAATATTGCATTAATATAACTTTGGCTTTTGAAGTTATAGGCCTATCTATGCACACAAAAACATAATTCTACTAACACTCGTGTTAAATAACTATAAAACTATGTGTAAATAAACTATTAGCTTCTAAAACTAAAACACAACGAATAAATATAATTCATATCAGTTGTATGAACCTTCAGCCCGAATAACTACACAAAATGAAATGCCTGCAATAATGTGGACGAGAGCCTACAGCATCCCAGACTTTTTAAATTTTTGCCCAGAAGCCATCTTTAGTCCTTCGCCAATCTACAGGTAAATTGTAGCGCAGCTCTTTTTTTTATCTCAGCCCACACTTTCTCAATAGGGTTCAAATCTGGTGAACAGGAAGGCCAGTCTACCACTCTGACATCCTGCCTCTGTAAAGCAGTTTGAAGCCTTTCGAGATATGTGAACAGGATGATTATTCTGTACAAGTTCAACAATTCCATCAGGATATCTCATCCTCACAGAGAGAATCAAAATATTATCGAGTATTACCGTGTACTACACACTGCTCAGTGTATCATCAAGCTACCATAGCACACCTAGATCGTCCCTTGATATCCAGTCCCAACACGATACAGACACGCGACCTTGATGGAATTGTGAAACCACGTATTTTGCATCGTATCGGGATCCCTTTGAACGATAGACAATCATTTTCCCCTTACCTATCATTCGTCTGAAAATTCACGTTATTGCAGCTGCGGTGGGTATTTTCCTGTTGGATCGGTCTGTGAGAGGTGTGTTGAGAAAAAAAATGCCCAAAATGTATTTCTAAAAATGTTTCAAAAAGGTTGTTTTCTTAACAATATTTTTAGTATTTTTTCATACTAAACAGATATCTTTTTTATTTTTTTCTCATTGTGCCTGATGTGTTTGCGCACCATTCTGCACACCACATGCTTCGTGTACAGCATGTTGCTGTTTGGTAAAATAAATCCTTAAAGAAGCATCATAAGAACTATAATCTTATTAGCTGAACCCAATGTCGTGTATGAAATAAGTAAGCCGCTGTATGTTGATTCGACTTCATTAAGAGAAGGGAAAAAATGTTTGCTACATGCGAAAAGCGAACCTGCAACCTGCAACCCTGCTATTACAGCCGTCCCAGGATGCATAGTATATATACGAACACTGCAATACCAAAAAACATAAATCAAATATTCAGGTAATGGAAACTAAAGCGAATGCTGATCTGACTTTCAGTTTAAACACACTACCAGACAGGGAAAACACATTTTGTAAAGGATTATGTGAAATGGTGGTGTCTACTGACATATATTTACACGAGCTGCAAAAGCATGCATTCCTTGCATTTATGGAAAAATATACCGGATGTAAACTACCTTTCGAAAGAACACTCCGTAGAAATGTACGCACGTATAATGAAAACGTGTTACCTGATGTACGGGAAACAGTAGCAGATAATAAACTATGGGGGGTTTCCATGGGCGAAACACAAGATTCTGTTCGTATTTCAAGACTTAAGAACCATTCAGAATAATTATAAATGTTCATCTACAACTATTACTGCTTTGGAATCTAGGAAATTAGAACTGCCGAACGTCATTCGTCATATACAGGAATTTGCGGCAAATATTTCTCAAGTTACTGATACAGCAGCTCTGTCAGTGAGGAATAAGCTTGAGAATGTGTTTGAGAAAAACCTAGGATACTCAAAAGTGTATGATATCAAAGTGATAAAAGTAAGTGAAAAAGCCAACCAACAAAATGTAGAAAACAGTCAATTACATACAAGTGATCTGAAGTTTAAGTTTGCCCCCAGCAGATCTTGTGACGTGGAGAGAGCATTTTGGAGTTTAAATTGTGTTTCACCCCTAACCAAACAAAATGTTTTTGAGACATTAAAATTATATATGGTCATATATTGCAATAGATTGAGAAATATCGTTTCCGTATAGAATATTATGAATAGCATAACAAATTCAATGTCTCATATATAGTTTTAAGTTTGTATTGTAATGCCTGCCCTGCAACTTTACTGTAACGTTTAATTAGATGCTCATCAGCAGTTTAACATATAGTTTATACGTGACTATCATTGGACTGAGGGCGCAAGAGGTCACTTTGTTTACGTTCTTACTGCTGGTTGCCTCATACATTACAGCCCGCGTGCACTAAACTTGAAGAAGCTGGTCAGGAAATGCCTCTCCCTGGTGATCACACATGGATGGTGGCAGGTTTAGTAATGCCGTACAACACAAAATGCATCATGTTTTGTGGCGTTAATATTTTCAGTTAATATTCAGAGTTTGTTGTTGAAGAAACTTAAATTATGTATTTGATTATGATAATTGATCATATGGGTCAGCAATATCAAAATTTGCAACTTGTGACAACTTGTTGCTGCCACTACACAACTGTTTCCTGGATGGTGTACACAAAGTGCTGTGCAATGTAGGACGATTTTGGCGTTTTTTAGTTTTTTTTTTTTTTTTTTTTTTTTTTTTTTGTCCACGTGCCCATATTGTATAGAGAGCGTATTGTATTGCAACCAAAATTTGATCCCGAGATTTCGCTGGAAGTGCCAGTTTTAAGACCCCCTGTATCCAAAATAAGCAGTTTTAGATAAAGGTCAGGGTGTGTGACTGTATGAGTGTGTGTGTGTGCGTGTGTCTAAGATAGCATAGCTCAAAAACGAAAAGTCCATTAAACATCTAGCTTGGCATTTAAGTTCCGTATCTCCCAAGGATGCAACACGAAAATGTTCAGGAAAATACCCCAACTATCCTTTACATGAAGAAATTTTGAAAATGTTTATTTTCTTAAAAATTGCTCTAATGAATTTTATTAAAATAACATGTTGAAAATAACTAATGAATGAATCATATATCTTGAATTTTCTGCGAATAACTTGATTTTATTTGAATAAATTTGTACAGCCAGGAAACCTTAGAAGAAAAACAAAAACTTTCTGCAGGGATAATGCGGAGTTCACCAAATTAAACAATTTGTACCGATAATTGTTTTCCGTAGTGTCAGCCATTTTTTAACACTCCATGCTGCAAATTTAAACCTTTTCCAAAAAAAATTTGGAAGTTTGCGGTTGTCCGGCCCCATTCTTTTCTATTCACTCATTAAACATCTGAATACTGTTTCCGTATGCACTACCTAAGTATTTCTTGCTTGGATTAAAATCATTCCTAACGTCTGCTCCACGTAAATATATATCCCATATCTCTGAACTGTCTCGTGACTCATCTGTCTCATTTCTAATTGACTGATATGGTGGAATAGGCGGTTGAGCGGTACAAAGTATTCGCATTTTAATATGGATATTTACGTTAATATATCCGAAGAGAATTGTCAAAATTATATTTTCATAGCGGCATAATCAAATATATTATGTAACAAGAGTTAATTCGTTTTTAGTAGTCGGTTTATCCTCCCCGTATTTTAGGAATGTTAGCTGTATTCTCTCTCTCCCTCCCTCCGCCTATTCTCCTTCTCTCACTGTATCTTAAGCCTCCGCTAGTTCTATTTCTCTCCTTACCATTCAAATTTTCTCTCTCTCTCTCTCTCTCTCTCTCTCTCTCTCTCTCTCTCTCTCTCTCTCTCTCTCTCTCTCTCTCTCTCCTCTCTCTCATACACACTTCCTCCCTCTTTGCAAACAGTATACATTATATGTGTTGAAAACTAAAGAGCGTCTCACGCTTAAACGGCAATATAGGTTAAACGGAGCGCACTTGCCACACGTACAATCACGATCAGAAGAATCAAGTGGCGCTGATGTCAATGTTTAGAGACACCTGAGGGCGCCTTACGAACTTGCAGGGACATGCTCCGGTAGCTCAATGCCAGCATAAACCAAATATTATAAACCTGATGACAGATGGTCCAAATCATGAGAGGAAAACTCTTTTCCCAATTGAAACAGGATTGTCAATATGTCTACGCTAGATCCAGAAAATACCTTCTCGATTACGGTAATGCAATATACACTCTCTTATGGTTTCCCAACTCTACCACTTTCAACAGTGCTTTAATGCGTAAGGGTTATAAAAACAAAACTGATGCTCAAATTGAAAAACCAAAGAGAAAAACCAATAATATTCTCACCCACATTTGTATTGTTAAGGCCAACACTGCGTACCGAAGGAATATGGCACCTTGTGTGCGAGTGTGAGAGTCTGGACTACGATAGATACGCAACTATGTCCATTCACATTTATCTTTTGATTTCATACCAATTATTTTAAAAATTCATCCCACTCATCTGGCTATGCTACTGTAATTTTATGATGCCAGAAATTCTCCAAGCTGTTTGACTGCTACAGAGATGGGATGGAAAACAATACTGCTGGGCAAAGTTCTGCATCTGAATTAACATTGCAACTAACTAAATTTCATTTTATTCCATTCAGAAATTGCATTTGTTTAACTTGTACTGAATTTAATAAGTATATTCTGGAACAAGCACTTAATTTTGGTTAGTTACATTTAAAATGTTTCTAATACACACGGCACGGAACCAGCAATAAAGTTTGGTTAGTTTTACATATTTCTAATACATAATCTCTCTTCAAAATCAATAAATTTAAAGGTAATCAATGTAACATAAGTAATAAATATTCACAACAATAACCTCTTACTCTTGTATAAATACCAGAATAATAAATTCCATTACAATGGCGCTTGATATCATATAGCATTACGGCATTACTATTTTTAATTATACTGCGCAATCATAGGGTTTTTTTCCATATTTGAATTTTCATAACTTTAGCAAATACTACGATCCCCTTCACCACACATGTTCGTATTTTCACAAAAGTAAATACCAATGTTCTGTTAGGAGCGCACCAAGGGCGTTCTTGCATATAGGGTATGAGAATAAAATTTGTCATACTATGCTCCTTTGCTGTTCAGAGCTAATGGCGCACACCTCAGCAATCATTGTAAAATAATGGGCAAATATTATAAATGCGATTTCAATGCATCTGTAGAAATAGAGCTGGTATTGTGATTCGGTTAAGTAATGTAGCAGAAGTAAGAACGACTCTAAATTACTTACAAACATAACCTAGGACACACAACTGATCAGAATAGCTGAAGTCGTTGAAACGGCACACTAATAAACACCGGAGTCGGAAAGTCCATAGAATCCCTTTGAGAACTTCTGTTTTTCTTTTTTAACGAAACTGCGATGTTTATGTAACTTATGCAATATATAATATTTTACAGTTTAATGGAACCTCTTTCTGATAAGAAAAAAAAAGAACGTTATAGTAGCAAATTACAAGCTCATTAGTTCGCATAGGGTTGTTATATTGCCGTCCTCTTACATACAAACGCTTCCATACTTGAAATCTTACAACTAAATGTTTTATAAAATATTAATTGCGAATAAAATAGGAAAATACACCTATCTCAACTGTCAATCATTCATCCCAAAATTAATAATATTTTCTTTGAATATCCACATTCAACGGCATCTGTATAAATCTCGAATTCTATTACCATGTTAAAGAAATACTTTGGTCATGCATTTTTAATGTTTACATTAACCTACAGTGGATCTAAGGAAACTTAGAAATCTGGCTCGATAAGAAGGAAATTCTAATGTTTCGGGCACAATACACGAAAATAATTATTTTAGAAATTTTGAGTGAACTCAGCATGATTACATCCCTAATACAGTTAACTATGCAGTAATGCAACACAAATACAATACTATATGAGGATAGGACTCATAGTATTCAAAGCACCTGAATTTTTTACTTTACATAACATAGACAAGAAATTAATAACATAAAAGACGACATTAATGGTTAAAAAGCATCCTAAAAATACCGGACTCCAGCGGATAAGGTATTAAATGGTGCATTAAACAGAGCACAACGGAGTTGTAATTAGTGAATGTCTAGAATAGCGCCTTTAACCTGATTCTCCATTTCTGATAATAACAATCACGACGCATTAAATAGAGTGTTATTGTTCAGTGTCAGAAAATAAGCATGCTGGACACAAAATTCGAAACCGCGACAGACGGCGCTGTTGAATTCAACGGATAGCCACCAACCTCCTCGCCCGTACTTCACTTGGTAATGGTGTGCTCTATTCGTTGATAGTATGAACCAATCTGTCCCTAACTGAGCAACAAATTTCATTGGAAGGCACCCTGAGAAATGGTTTTGCCTTTGTTTCTAGATATGTTTTAGATTTATTTAGGGGATGAAAAGAGAAGATTATCTATTGCAAATGTGAGTATCGCAGTGTTCAGTGTGAGCTATAAGTTTTTTTAGTTCCGTTTATTAATGACAGACAAATTGAAGAAATAATTAAAACGATATAATAGTTATTACATATTCCGTTAATAGGCATTTGAAAATATTGTCACGTTCATACATACCTCTTGGAGGATTGAATACTCAATACATGGTCGTGCACAGGCGCTATTGGTGTTATAAACTTAAAACTATATACCTAATATCTATTAAAGTTTAATAATATTATTTAATTACAAAACCTTGACCTTAATGCAGCGGCAGTGTGATTCTTTGCAAATCAAATCAAAATGGAATCTTGTTTGCAATGGGTCGGTAACTTTATCTTCTTTCCATCAGACCTTAATTTATTTTTTTCGAGGACTTCTAAGCAGCAATTTCTTTTTGTTAAGCAATTATAAAAACAAAATCATTGGTATTAGTATATCAAATTGGAAATTTTAATCTCGAACGCATGATTTGCAAATGAGAGTGATAAATCATGATTATTACACCAACGATGTAACAAATGGTGCTTCTGTTGCTGTTAATATTTCGGCTGGTTTAAACTTTAAGGATCACCCGAAAATAAGAATGAATTGTCGCTACTATTTATAAAATCAACGATAGCTTACGACTGCGTTAGTATGTATTAAAATAGTTATGCCAGTGATATGAGTGAAGCTTTGGCTTGGCTGTAAAAACAGGATAGATAAATTTGACGAACAGAGAGACTTGTGATACATGGAAGAAAAACAGTTGATATTCTTGGCTTCTAATTAAACATTTATAATGTATTCTAAATTTACTAACCAAAATAGACCTATTTTATTTCTAAAATCAAACCGCCAGTTACAGTTGCATAATACGCATTTGATGTTAACATTTTTCTGAGAAACTGATTCTCCCATTTCCCCAAGTGGCCAATATAGTGGACAGAGCAAGGTGCATTTGACGAGGCCAGCATACGAGTGGATACCAATAAATAACATGCATGTTTCTGGTGATGCTAATAGTCTTTGTGTCGTATAGAAACATACAACATAAGTCTTCGCCTACAAGACAAAGCGCACTAAAGGGTCGTATAAAGGAACAAAGAATTTAAGTATTCTTATCTGCAACTAAAAGTCGTAAAATACCAAGATACACCACAGAGGTAACCAGAGGCAGGATTGTTGGAATATGGGAAACTGGCCGTTCCATTTCTGAAATTTCTGTTTCAATTGGCAGAGGAGAAGATTGTGTCAGACGTTGGATACAACGCTTTCAAGAAGAGGGTGAAGATGGGCTGAGATGTCCAAAAAGTGGCAAGCCAAGAAAAACAACTGAGGAACAGGATCTAGCTATAAAGTAAGCTAACACAAGCAATCCTTTCTGGTCAGCAGCTGCAATCGGTCGTCATTTAGATCTTCCCGTTGCAACATTTACTGTGCGAAGACTCTTGCATATCAGTAGAGTTCATCATCCAAGGACAGCTAAGAAAATAACTATAACACTCTAACATCTTCCAAGGTCATGTGAATTTTGGAAGAACATTATTTGTACGGACGAGAAAGTGTTCCGTTCTGATGTTGACGGGCGATTGACGCTTTGGCGACCAGACAACACTCGTTACACTCGTTAGCATGTAATCGCTACTAAGAGAAGTGGGAGAATCGCTGTAGCATTCTGGGGTTGAATGTCAGCTGCTGGTGTTGGGGAATTGGTGCAGATATCTATCAGAATGTACTCAGAAGTATACACCACATACTCGAAGACTGTATGCTGCCCACTGTTCGAACAGTGTATTCTGCGGAGGACATGCCTCAAAAATATATAGTGCACGATAACAGCAGCGTCCACATCTCAAATATCCCAGAAAGTGGTTAAATGAACATCCGGAGGTTTTAACAATTCCTCGGCCAACTAAATCACCAGATTTAAATATGATAGAGCATATATGGACCATACTGGTTCGAAAATGGAAAAATCAACAAGAAAGATGAGTAGCAGCTCTATTGAATCATGTCATGAAGGTAATGGAAAGTTTAAGGCAACGCCCAAGAATATGTCAGAACCTGGTGGCATCTGTGTCAAACAGATTGCATGAAGTGCTGGACAGTAATAGGTGGTGGACTACTTATTGAAAATCTGAACATGTCTTCCCCTGTAGTTTACATCGCATACATAGTTTTTGGATCAAACGGAGAGCCAATCTATAATCTTCTATGATTATGATAATTACAATAACAATTATTAATAATGTTAATATCAATAAAAATTACAACAAAGTGTTAATTATAGTTATAGTAATAAAATTATTGTTATAATTATTTTCACTTTAATACCTGTATTAATATTTTCACTAACAATTTAAAAAAAAAACAACAAGGAATTAACCATGTCAAACTAACAAGTTTTTTAGCTCTGGGGCCCTATTTTGTTACACATTTCAATATAAAAGAATTATATCAAAATGTGTTGTTCATTCTAGATGTTTTATTTGTGTTTTTACCTCAGGTATTATTATGAAAAGTAAACAAAAAAGTTACAATGAGGAGATTTGATGCCAATTCGGCTTATTACAAATTAATAAGTATTTATTATTATTATTATTATTATTATTATTAAAATGTGCGAATAATAATAATAATACTTATAACAATAATACTTAAGATGTGTTGCAAGATGATACAACCATTCCGTTTTTCAGCTGTAGCGCGACATAAGTACCTAATGAATTTGCATAGATATTTCTAATGCAACACGGATGATGTGCCTATATGCATGAAAATCGACGGAAACATTTCACCCCTTTGCCTTACAGTAAACTTACCACGAGACCATTCGACTGTTGCAAAATGATACAACCATGCTTCGTACCCACCTCTCCCCGTTTCATCCACTTATGATAGAAGCCTTAGTATACTGGGTATACTGAGTGGACTGTTTACATACATAGCTGCACACCCATATTCGACGTGAGTAGTGGTGCAGGAAGCGTTCAGGAAAATGGGACGTCAACCAGCGTTATCAGGTGAGGAGAAAGGGCAAATAATCGCTTATAACAAGAAGGGTTCGTTGTCTAGAGAAATAGCAAGAAGAATTCACAGATTTCCTTCCATTGTGAACAATTATTTGCGCCTTAGGACGAATTATGGCACGAAGAAGTCCTCTGGAAGATCACGGAAACTTACACCCAAGCAGGAGAGATGTGTGATAAAACAATTAACTGCAGGTGGAACATCCCTGGGAAGACTGACTCAAGATCCAAATATACGAGTGCACAAGAGTAGGTATCTAAACGTGGTTCTAGACCAAACGATAAAATCACATTGGTGACGAAAAATAATTCTCGTTAAAGTTTAAAAATTAAAAATATTAAAAATTGTAAAATTGTAAAATTAAAAATTAAAAAATTAAAAATTGTAAAATTGTAATGTAGTAAAATTGTAAAATTAAAAATTAAAGAATTAAAAAAATTAAAAATTTTAAAATTGTAAGATTAAAAATTAAAAAATTAAAAATTAAAAGATTATAATTATAGATTTAATCAAAATCAATATCATGTACAAAATGATAACCACTTTGCATTTTACCTCGATAAATAGATTTCAAACTAGAAAGGCTTTTTAATACATCTTCATCTTCCATGATTAAATTTGTATATTTATCAGGAAGTATTATTTTAAATTTATTGTGTAACATTACTGTGACTTTTTGACCATACTTAATTGCTATAATTTCTGGATTTGAAATTGTGTAAGTTTTACCCTTTTTTAATTCTGCTAATTTTGTAAAACTTTTGTTCTCTTTAATCTTCTTGGGCTTATTTTTCAGCTCTTCGATATTGTTACTCATTTTGTTTTGCTTTTATTTATATATAAAAATCAAATTTAAAAAATAAAATGTTCGTTTTAGATTTAAAAATATTTCAAAACATTATTGGTTGAGTTTTAGAAATATTACAAAACTTAATGTTGTAATATTTTAAAAACTTGAACAATAATGGATTGAAACATTTTTAAAACTAAAACTTAAATAAAAAATAAAAACAAAATCAAAAGATGATTATGAAGTTGAATATGATTTTTTTAATTTATTGGTTTTTTTTTTTTCTTAATAAATGGAAGAAGCATCAATGGTGATTTGCCCTTTGTGCAATCTAGAAAACCAAATGAGGATATTAAAATAATGAGAAATAAATTACTATCAAAAGCTGGTTGTTTTGATTGTGTTAAGATTAAACGGAAAGAATTTAGAAATAATAATTTAAAACGACAAAGAAAACTTAACCATGAATGGAGAGAAAGAACATTCATATGTCCAATTTGTGAAGAAGTAGTTAAAACTAATCATAGATATTACCACAAATGTGGTTATGAACCTAAATATAAAATGTCACCAAGAGAGAGAAAATGTACTAATTGTCATTTTGGTTTTATTTGTAAAAATTGTTCTAAACGCTATTATGAAAAACAAAGAAAAAAATTACTTGAAAAAGTAGAATGCTTTTGTGGTAAAAAAGTTAGTAAAGTTCATCTTAAAAAACATCAATCACTTCAGAACTCCATATAAGTTTTTTAAAAAAATAATAATTTATCTTTCAGAGGAAACTTCCTTCTTACAATTTTTAAAAATATTAATCAAAACTGTAAAACATGCAATAAACAATTCACAAAATTCTTCTAACTTTTTATTAATTTATACTAAACAAAATTTTCAAAAACCAACCAAAAATATTATAAATGAAGAATTGAATTATAAACAAATATAACAAATTAGTAATTAAAAATTCTCAGTAAGAACACTATGTTGATAGCCATAAATCAAATTTTAACTGAAGATTTAATACGAGAATTTTAAGACAAAGTTGATGGTATACTATTCCTCAATATGAAAAAGTAACTGACAATTTTAAAAAAGAATTTCAAGATATAATTTTTAAAGCAAAGGAATATGATGAATTATGTTTTCAGTTGGAGTCAGTCTTCCGCTTAGGAAGGATTTATGTCGCTTATAATGAATGAGGTTAAAAATTACAGGAAAATTATTAATTCCTTGCAAATTTTTCATTTTTTCAATTAAACCTTTATATGTGTTAACACACCCTATTCCAAATATAAACCAGCTATTTTTACCAGCTTTAATTAAATGATTTGTAAATTCGTTATACTCGAAATATGAGTTGTTTTTAAAAAATTACATCACTCCGTTAATGTATCTAAAAGCTGATTCCATTGCAGTTGGTACTACAGAAAATCGTTTATTTGCTAATCCGTGATATTTAGCTTTAAAAGTGCATTCGTCAATTTCTATGTAATAATCATCGTTGAAAAACATGAGTTTGACCTGTATACGAATTGTGCATCGAATTAATATTTACGTTAATGGATATGCCCAAATCAGAAAAAGATTTAGGATAATCAAATACTAGATTTAGACTTGGATATTCAACCATGTATATTTGTTTTTCTATGATTAACAGTACTTCTCCATTTGGTCTTTGGTATATAGCGTTTATTCTTTCGAAATCATGTGGTAAGAAATGTAACCAATCACGTATAGTTGCGGTTTGTTGTTATAAGTTTGTTCTTGTAAATCATAGATCCAAAACCACTTATTGTAAAATATATACATTAATTGATTGGTTATTAGAAAAGTGGGAACGTCTTTCAACTCACATAAGTTTAGTTTTGTTTCATCTACTGAAGTATTTTCTGTAGGTTGTGTTACTGGAACAATTTGAGAAGGAAGTCCATAAAGAGTTTGTATTCCTAAAATATCATCATTATGTAAATCAATAACATCGCTTGTATAATATGGATACATAACAGCACCTTTTTCATTACTATGGGATAATCCCAAAGAATGACCGAATTCATTGATTAAAATTAAAAATAAGTTAGTTTTTTCGTTTGGACTCAATTTACCCAATTTTAAATACCATTTTTCATCAGCATCTATATGAATTTCCTCTAAAGAATTATCATGTTCTGGATAAAATGCATGAGCAACACTGCCATCAATACCATCGAATTTGCTAGTGCAATATCCATATTTTTTTTTTGAAATTTATGATCTAAACGTTTATTTGAAATTAGAATGTCTGGTTTTAAATTATAATATTCAAAAGTAATGCAGAATCGGCAATATTTGTTATAGTTGCATTTGCACCTGCATAATGCCATCTTAAATGTTTTGTTTTCCATTTGTGTGACGACTCTGAGAATGCGGAAGGATCATCCATGTTTCCACATATTTTGGAATTAACAAAGTTAATACTTCAGAATTAAGTGAGCCATCCGTTCTTAAATTATAATATTCTTAAAACAATAAAATTGCATCGATTCTTTTAAGTTCCTGTTCTTCCACACTAAGATGTGTAATAATATTTAGGGTTTGATTAGCATTTGTAAATACAATATAGTGCAATAAAATGGTAATTATATCGATTCTCATTTAATATATTTCAATTTCCTCTGTGACCTTCAAACTTAGATTGATAGTGATTGTTTTTTCTCCAACCATAATAACGTAAATGATTGCGTTAGCTGGAACATTAGCACCAAATTTTAAACTATTTATTAGTTGATTCTTATCCGCATATGTAATATTTTTTCTAATTGTCATGTCCATAACCGCCATGAAATGTCTTAGAGCAAATTCATCTACGTTCCATCTAACGCATTTGTTTCCTGGCCGTCTTTCAGCTAATGAAGCGTAAACATCATATAGTACTTGATAACAATGATTCAGAATTTTCAATTTTTGCCTTTGTATCGGAAATTCTTCATTTCTAAAATTTTTGAAAGACCAATTCTCAAGCTGACAATAATCATATTCACGAGAATCTCCTTCCTTGGTCTATTCGTTTGAAAGCGTGTGATACGGATGTCAGGATTATCGAATTGTAAATTATTGAAAGATGTTGATGCTTTTTCCGGTAAAACTATGTTCTTCCATAACACTCCAAGTTAAATTTCAATTTTGGATTTTTTAGCAGTTTCTGTTCCTGAATAAAAGCATAATCTGGTTCGTATCCTATGATTGGAACTTTGATTTTAAATTCTTTTATGGCAATTTTAGCCTCATGTGGAGCAGCTTTATCAACTGATCCATCAGCCTTCAATGTATCCCATCTGTAAAAACATAAATCATTAGCTGCTCCCTCGAATGACACAGTTAAACCTAAATTACACAAAGGTTGTTTATTATATCAAAAGAAGCTAAATAAATTCTAGCGGCTACGATACTTCATAAATTCGTCCTGCTTCATAATTAAACTCCTTGTCATTTATCATTTTTTTTTGTGGAACAAATAGATCAATAAGCACATTCATTGCTTAATAAACCAGGATGATCTACCTTTTCTATAACTTGACCAACGTTTTTTAAATATGCTTTGTTAAGCATTCGTGGAATGTAATTATTTAGAAGTGTGATGTTATCTTCACCATTAAATTCTCCATTTGCATCGTTTCCAGGTGGTTCAAAATGCATGTAAGCAATTGCTCTATTAGGAAAATAAATACCATCAGCAATGTTTAGATCTATGTCTAAATTACTCAGTATTTTGTTTAAATTATATCTGGTCGAGTAATTCAATTCAAGTAATCTCGTATGGTATTGTTCGATACTTTTGATATCCATTTAATGATAAAACAACTAACGAAATTCGTAAAACTATTTCAATTTTAGAACCACCAAAGTCAATCAGATTTCCATTTTCGTCTGTGATAGAAATTTTAATACCTCTAACTGAATCAAGACGATGAATAGGTAACTCGTAAGGATTTGCTGGCTCATAAATTATATGATCTTTAAAGGGTATATTAGATTTAAATTTGGCAATAAGATCACTGAGCTTGTGTTGACGATTATTATATTTGGTAATGAATCCAACATTTGAAACTAAATTATATTCAATGTTAATGGTGCTAAAAGGCACAAAATTAGGTGAATAATGTGATGTGTTTTTGGCCAGGTTTAATAACAGGATTCTTAGAAAATCCTAACAACTTCCCAAGATTTGAAAAATCCAAATCTTAGTTTCCTTTGTTAGTAATCGTGATTCTATCTGTAACTTTATTTGCTTTTATTTCCAATGTTTGTATTTTACTTAGTTTTGCCATCAAGTCATTAAATGTATATTGTCCTTTTTCGAATACGATATTTTCAAAGACACAATCATTAACGTTTGGTGTTAGAAAAGTAGCATAAAAACTTACAAAAAAGATATGTTCATCGTCTATAGTCATAGGTTTAGAAAGTAACTCCGAACTTGTTCCTTCTAATGCAATGAGAGAATATTTTTCGTTTTATAAATGGTCAACAGACAAAGTAGTCTGAAACTGATTGGGAAACAGCATATATAGCAGAAGATGTACACGAAGAATTTAGAATAACTAGAGAGCTATTGCCTACAACTATTAGAGGATTAATAGTAGGACCATCAGATGTGGAAAAAGAGTTTTAACGAATGATAATTTTATTCTTAAAAAAGGTTGGATAGATGCCTATCATTACTATATTTCATGTAAGGCATTATATCAGAAGAAATACAAACAATTACAGAAAATATTTAAAGATATTGAAAATTAAACAGGAAAATGCTTTGCAACATTTATAGATAAAGAAGATGACACAATACCATTGGATCAAATGAAAGACAACTCTTTGGTTATTATAGATGATTGGATTTTAGAAAACCAAGACATGGTAAGAGAAATATATTTTAGATTTAGACATAAGGGAATTAGCGTGCTTTGCTTAGGTCAAACTTATACTAAAATTCCAAAGCAGCTCATAAGAGATAATTCCAATTTTGTGTGTTTATATAAACAAGACAATAATAAGCTTAAACATGCTTACGATGAGTTTGTTGGAGCAGATATGACTTTAGATCAATTTAAAGAACTAGTTAATATGTGCTGGAAATATCGATTTGGCTTTATCACTATCGATATGACAGGAATACCCAATGATGGTAAATATCGCAAAAAAAAAAATTATAAAATTAACGTAAAATTTAACGTCAAACATACGTAAATTTGTACTAAGAACTTATCAAACATACGTCAAACATACGTCAAACGTAACGTCAAACGTAACATCAAACATAACGTCAAACATAAGGTCAAAACATGAAAGATATATATTTTTGTCCATAGATGAGTCAGCTACAAAAAGATCCAAAAGAACGTCTTAAATTAATACAACAATTAATAGAAGAATAGAAAAGGCAACCCTAAATATTATATGAATTAAATAAGAGAAAAGATCAGCCCATTATAGATACCATCACAGAAAATAAGAATGAATTACTCACGTTAGTCCAATAAAATAAAAACATTATGAAAGAGTTAATTCCAATTGTTAAACAAACCACACTACAAGATCAAGATCAAGATAAAAGAAGTTTTCATACCTCAACCAAAAGCAATCACAAACTATATTACTGTTCATATTGGGAAGACACTTAAATAGCAGTATTCGAAATTAGTGCTGATGGAACTAAGTTTTACATCGAAAACTCGGAAATAACACTTAATGGAGATAGTATTATTGTTGAAGGAAAAACATACGAAGTAACTGATGGTTTGCTCACTTTGCTTACTAAGAAAAATATATTTCAGATAGCTTAGTTAAAGCAGATGATTATCTAAACTATCATGAAATACTTATAAAATCCAATGCTATTTTCCAAAATAATGATCCATCAACTAGAAAACCGAAACTTAGGGGATAAATTAGCTGGAAAAGTTATATCTAATTCATAGCTTTCTTCACCCAAATATAGTCGCCCTCCGTGGTGTAATGGTTAACATGCTAACTTCATGTACCCAAGGTCGCGGGTTCAAACCCGGCGGAGGGCGATGGATTTTTTTCAGGTGTAAAAACCCTTAGTATGGCTTCCTTCGGAAGGGAAGTAAAGCCGTTGGTCCCGTGTCGTAGATTTACGGCACTTAAAAGAACCTCAAGGCTGATAGAGAGGCCTCTGACCAAAATTAAGCGGTCTTTCACACCCGATATAGGATGGGACGTTGAGAACCACAGCAGTTAACACGCCATTTCTTTTTTTTTTCTCACTCAAATCAAATTCACCTATTTCTTCATTTAGAGTTGGCAAAGGAGTTACAGAAACTTACACAGGAAAACAAAAAGAATACATATTTTTGGATAACATCAGTCAACTTATAAATCCTATTGGTGTTCTTGATGGTGCATGGAAAGCTGGTAATCACAGCCCAAAAATTTAGAACGAAATAGCAAGTATGTATGACTTGTTACTTGAGCAAGTTAATACAATTGATACGAATATGGAAACAAATCCAAATGCTGCATATGTACTTGGATCTTTAATTAGATGTGCACCAAAAAGCATTTTAGGCAGAAAGTATGGTTCAGGTTTCTTTAACAAAATTTTGAACTCAGGAATAATGCCAGAAATGCATATGTATAACTTTACAAGAGGAAAAAAGTATAATTACTGCGGTCCTGGAACTAACTAGACGAACGTTCAGCAAGAGGTGACAAACCAATCAACAAATTGGATGCTGCATGTTTAAATCATGATGTACTCTATAGAGATAACAAAGATTTAGAATCAAGACATGCTGCAGATAAAGAATTGCAGTTAGCAGCTAAAGAAATTCAACACGACTCTGATACACCATTCGGTGATAAATTTGATGCAGCATTAGTTAGAGGAGGAATGTGGACAAAACGTAAATTAGGATTTGAAATGATTGAACGAAATATAGGCTCGCCTATTTGCCTATAAAAATCATAAATTTTTCCTTCATAAATTTTACTAACAGCGTTACTTATCATTGAAAATTTTCTGAGAAGTTTCAAAAGAGGAAGCAATATTCACTATGGTGGATCCATTTTTCCACTATCTACAATTACACAGACAATTCTTAAAATAAGAGAACTCATGGAAACCAAGAAGCCTACACTTGATAAAGTAGGAAATGGTGTGACATTGAGTGAATTCAACAAAGCAGTTAATACGTTTAAAAAAGCAAAACTAGGCGCTTCAATTGAAATAAAATATGGCGGTTTCATATTTACGATTCCTATGCTTATTGGTGCTTTATTAGCTGTAGGTTCTCTTGCAGGTGGAAGCGCTGCTGTTGCTAAAACAGTTCTCGAAAACAAGAAGAATCAAAAGGAGCTTGAAGAGCAAAAACCTCATAATTTAGCCATGGAAGCGACAGTTGGCTCAGGAATGCGATTAAAATTGTTTTTCGAGGAAGATAATGTCTCACCTTTGAGTATTATATATATAATGAATTACGTTATAAGATTAAACATTAACATTTTAGGGGCGCATTCATGTCAGATACACTTCCACTGAAACCAAAATATATAGAACGTGGAGCAGTTAATTTTGCAGATAATTCTAGTATAGGAACACATTGGATATGTTATTGGAAACAGGGTAAAATTCCTTATGTTTTCGACTCTTTTGGAACCGGATTGGCAAAATCTTTAATCAAGTATTCAAAGGGAAATAGAATCAACTTTTTAAAAATTTTTAGAGGAGACACTGTGCAACAAACTTCACAAGTTATTTGTGGTCTGCTTTGTATTACAATTCTTAAACTACTTTCGGATGGGTATTCATTTCCTGTTATTCACAGTTTATTAAAACTATACCCAAACTTATGGAAACGTTATTTTTAATATTTATAAATGGGAATAAACATTTATGAAAATTCATCCACAACGAATAATGTTGATCCTGATATAGATACTATTAAAAATGATGTGCTAGCTGAACTTAAAAATGATAATATCGGCATGGCTGAAGATAAAGTTAAAGCTGACATCCTAGGAATACTTAATCAAAAAACGAAGCAAACTGAAAACTTTGTAATGAATAAGTTGTTAGAGAAATTAAAGCAGTTAGATAGCACATTAGATAACCATGGAAGAAATGATAAATATCAAAACGGATGCAGATAAGATCAAATATGTGTAGGATAAACTCGTAGAAATAAAAGCAAAAATATACAACGTTGAAACTAAAACGAAGGAGGAATTACTTAAAGAATTAAACCAATTAGAAACTAAGACAAAACAATAAATGATAAACCAAATAGATGCTAAAACGAAAAACATTCACAACGAATTTGCGAAAACATTGAATAACATGTTCAATATTACAAAAAATTACATCTCATTCAAACATCGAAGAGTTGTTAAAATTAAAGACGGTGTGGATCACTATGATGCTGCAACGAAAGACCAGTTAGATAAAGCAATCGAACAAGTAAAATCCTTATCGAGACCAAAAAGAACCACTGGTGACGAAGATTACGATTTTGAAGATAAACGTCTTACGACTGTTCATTCACCGCATGAAACATATGATGCAGTAAACCTTGGTTATCTCGAAAATAATATAATCGGCATAATATCTATGTTTGGGGTATTAAAGGGTAATGTTTTTCAATTTAACGGTGTGGCCTTTTATCCCATGTTTAACTACTTTAAGGTAGTTCGAATAGATTCCAACAGTAAAGAAAATTATGTGATTAGAAAAAACAGAAATGGATGCAATTTAACGGTACCATTTACTGTTCGACCTAATGAATATTTATATTTTGTAATATATCCAGAATCCAGCTCAGAATTTTTTCTTGGTGGTGGAACTGCATTTCCCATTGCTCAAGAGGATTATAAAGTGTTCATAAACCTTTATGTTCAATACGGTATGGATTGGTAATTTTACGTCTTATAAATGTGTTGGAAAACTACCATTATCACATGTTTGTATGGAACATATGAGCCAATGAGAATAATTATCCGAGCATTACGCAGGAAACGTAAGAACACAGAATGATTTGTATTATATTCTTCGTGAAATTTTATTGTATTAAATGACTACGACATTGTCTAAACTGCAAAAGTCAGATAACATCAAATATCGAAAAATGGAAAACCATACACATTATCCAACTGTGTTAAATGTGGAACAAAAAAAAAAACAAAACAAAAAAACAAAAAAAACGTAATTGGACAAGGTGTTATTCCTGAATCTGAAAGAAATCAAATTATAGATGAATTGCATAAACCAGCTAGAAGAAATTATGCGACACGCAAGGCAATGACATATGGTATTGATACTTTATGGCAAGCTGATTTGGTAGAAATGAACTCTGGTAATCTTAAAGGTGTTTCTAATATGAATAAAGGATATAAGTTTATAATAATAATAATATGATAATAATCAACATGTTTACTAAAGTAGCTTGGGATATTCCATTAAAGAGCAAAAATGGTAAAGAAGTTGGAAATGCTTTTAAAGATATTTTCAAGCAAAGAGGCCGTATTACTAAAAATTTGCAAACTGATAAAGGTAAAGAATACTACAACAAAGAATTTCAAGTTAATGAAGGGACATAATATTAATCACTATTCAACATACACAAATGTTAAGGCATCTGTTATTGAACGTTTCGACAGAACATTAAAAGAACGAATATGGAAACAGTTTTGCATACAAGGCAATTATAAATGGATCAATATATTAGACAGTTAACGTCTATAATAATATATCACACAACTATCAAAATGAAGCCTGTTGAAATTAACTCAAAAAATCAAAAGATTATATATTACGATGTTATCAGTCGAGTTTAACTAAACAAAGAAAACCAAAATACAAAGTAGGTGATAAAGTTCGTGTTAGTAAGATTAAAGGTATTTTTGAAAAAGGTTATACAGCAAATTAGTCAACAGAATTGTTTGAAGTAAATGAACTAATATATTCTGATACACTTACGCAGAAATTGAAAGATACAAATAATGAAATAATTAACGGCAATTTTTATGAGCAAGAATTACAGAAAACAAATTTTCCAGATATATATCTTGTTGAAAAAGTCTTAAAAAAGAGAGATAATAAGTGTTAAGTAAAACGGCTTGGTTTTGATAATTCACATAATAGTTGGATTGATAAAAATAAAATAATTACTTAATGCGCTATTTTAATATTCGTTATTTTTCTTATGAGAATAACTTCATTAAAACTTGTTTCAAAATGATTTCCTTGAGAAATTATTGGTAATCTTTCTTTCATTAAATTATATAGATTGATGGACTTTGGGTATCTCATTCTTAAAATTATTTCCATTTCTAGATAATCTTCTTGTAACTAATTTAGCCTTGAATTTTCAGAAACATTTTGAGTTCTTATAACATAATATGGATATTCACACATATTATTTTTCATGATTAAAATAAATTCATTATGTTTATCTTGATTTTTGGTTAGATGATTTTCTATAATATCATTTTTATTTTCAATAATTTCATTTTTATTTTCAAAAATTTCATTGTTTTTTCAATAATTTCATCTTTCCGATAATTTCATGTTTCCCTTGAATTATTTCTTTGGCAACATTGATCATAATTATGTTACGATGTCTCAAATTTTCAGCATTGTTTTCTAAATCTTCAACTTTATTTTTTAATAATTAATTTTATTTTGTAGTTTATATTCACCATACTTTCTGATTGATGGTAGTATTTCATGAGTTATCCATTTTTAAATTGCCTAGCTGCTGTTAGTTTTGAACGAATAACTTAATCATAGAGACCATATTCTGTGATAAAAATAGTATTTTGTTCATTATAACTTAGAGCTGGTTAATCACCAGGTCGAGATATATTTTCATATTTTGCTTTATCCTCATAATCAACATGTTGTTTTATAGCATTTATATTATCTTTGTATCCCAACACATTACAAATATCTTTGGCTTTAAACCAAGTTTTATTATTTTTATCAATTAACATAAATACATTTTATTATTAAATATAAGTTTGTTGTTTTGCATATCTAGAATTTGTTTGTCGATTTATACCTAAGAATTTATTATATTTTTAAGTTTTAATTTTTTGTATTTTAATTTTATATTTATTTTTAATGTATAAATATACAAATAATAATTTTTATACTTTTTTAGGTTTTAAATTTTAGTATTTTAACTTTACTTCTATATATATATTTATTTATTTATTTATTTTAATGTATAAATGTACAGACTAATCATTTTTTTATATTTTTTTAAGTTTTAAAATTTTAATTTAATTCTTAATGTATAAATGTACAGACTAATAGTTTTATATTTTTTAAGTTTTAAATTTTCGTATTTTAATTTAATTCTATATTTTTAATTTTTTAATTTAATTTTTAGCTTTTAATTTAATTTTTTAAATTTAATTTTTTAAAATGTTAATTTTTAATTTAATTTTTGATTTTGAAGGTTTTATCTTTATTTTAAAAAACTAATGACATTTTTTCTTTATAAATACAGAAGTTAAAATGAGCAGCCTACAAACAATTAAAGTAAGTGAGCTGAAAGCTAGAGCAAAACAAGTAGAAATTAAAGGTTATTCAAACTTAAAAAAACACCAACTTATTCATTTAATTAATAATTACAACAATAACGATTTAAACAATAAAACTATAAAAGAACTACGTCACATTTGTAAAACTAATGGTATTACATGTTATTCAAAAATTAAAAAGCAAGAACTAATCAATCTTATAAAGAACAATAATGTTAACATTTGAAAAATCAGCAATGTAAAATATGATTTAGAAGATAAAAAAGAACAAGATAACTTTATTAAAAATTATAAAGATTTCGATTTTGAAAATACAGTTACAAGAGAAGATAGAATAAAACGGAGAAATGAAATATTAAAATAAAGAAACGAAGCAAATGAGCTACATCATTATCAGAAAGAGTTTAAAGATAATTACATTGATTATGACTTTAATAAACCAAACCTTTATAGAAAGAAAACCGCATTCGAATCTTCAATACAAACATTTGAAATTAATAATGTAGATAATATTGTTGAACCACAAGAATTTTTTGAACATATTAAAGACATTGTAATTATTAAAATTAAAAACATGTTAATAGCAGACAAATCACTTAAAGTTAATATATGATTTCGTTCTAGTTGTATAAGAGAAGAGGAAGTACAAGAATTTAATTTTAAAACCAAAAACTAAGTTATATTAAGATCAACAGATTCAGAAGAATATTTTCAAAGATCTATAAATAAATTAATGACACAAATGCAAGAATTTCAAAGAAAACAATCAGGTTGGGCTTTGTACACAATAAATAATTTAGAATTGTGTGTTAATATACAGGGTTACTACAAAAGAAATAGACAACTTCAACTGCCTGTAAAACAAAAACTATTAGAGATAGCAACCTAATTATTTTGGAGGTATGTTGAGAAACTCTCAAAGTTTGGTTTATTACTATTGGTAACGCTGCAGTATTTTGTTTGTTGTTGCAAAAGCTGAAATGGCGGAAAATCCTGTGGAAAAGGCATATTGCGTGTAGGAATTTGCTAGAACGCAATCGGCAACTGTTGTCCAACGACATTTTAGAACACGTTACCACAAAACGCCACCGACTAGACAGTCAATCTACGACTGGTGTAGAAAATTCGAGACAGCGGGATGTTTGTGCAAAGGGAAGAGCTCGGGAAGACAAAGAGTTTCGGAAGAAAACGTTGAACGTGTTCGTTCTGCCTACATAAGAAGCCCACAGAAATCGACATCTAGGGCAAGCATGCAATTACAAATTCCACAGCAAACTGTATGGAAAATCTTGCGGAGGTGACTGCACATGATGCCTTACAGATTACAGTAGTTGCAGTTTCTGAGTGAAGAAGATAAGGTCATACGGCGTGACTTTTGCATCCACATGTTGCGACATGATGAAGACGATGCTGGTTTTTGTGAGCGCATCATTTCATTTTTGTGGTAACGTGTTCTAAAATGTCCTTGGACAACAGTTGCTGATTGCGTTCTAGCAAATTCCAACACGCAATATGCCTTTTCCACAGGATTTTCCGCCATTTCAGCTTCTGCAACAACAAACAAAACACTACAGCGTTACCAATAGTAACAAACGAAACTTTGAGTTTCTCAACATACCTCCAAAATAATTAGGTTGCTATCTCTAATAGTTTTTGTTTTACAGGCAGCTGAATTAATCTATTCCTTTTGTAGTAACCCTGTACATAATCCATTTTCTGGTTCTTCTTATATAGATTTACCTAAAGAAATTAAGGATAAGAAAGCTGTAATTAATGTTAAAAATAGTGATCAAAAATGTTTTCTATGTGCAATAAAATCAGCTTTGTATCCAGCAAAAGATCATGTTGATAGAGTAATTAATTATAAAAATATTGGTTTTGAATTAGATGAAATCTTTGAAAAAGAAAAATTGAATTTCTAATTGAATTAACGAGTATAGGAAAATTTAAAAAAAAAATCAAATATATCAATCAATGTATACACTTATGAAGCAAAACTTACTAAAGCTAGTGGTGGTAATGAAGCAGAATGCACTACTTATCCTATTTACCATACTAAAAGTAAACCAGAAAAGTATGTTAATTTGCTTTTAATAAAAGGTGAAAATAATTCACATTATTGTTGGATTAAAATTTATCAAGATTAATTTCATCACAATAAAATAAAAATGAACATAAGATGTATACTTGTGATAGATGTTTAAGGTTTTATAATTCACAAGAAAAATAAGGTGAACATGAAAATGATTGTAAAGAACAAAAATAAGTTAAAACCGATATGCCTGAAAAAGGACAACAAATGAAATTAAATAATTCAATCATTCATTAAGAGTTCCATGTGTAGTTTATTCTGATTTTGAATGTTTATTACCAAATATTGTACTTGTCAACCAAATCCATAAAAATCGTATACTAATACATATCAAAAAACACAAACCAATCTCTTTTAGTTATGTAAAATATTCTAATGGTGATTATAAAGAGCCTTTTGTTTATGTTGGTAAAAATGCACCACAAAAATTTGTTGAAATGTTAACACAAGAAGCTATAGAAATTAAAATATATATAAACGTTGTAACAGCGAAAATGACAAAAGAAAATGAAATCAATTTTAAAAATTAAAAAATGTGTCATATATGTGAAGAAAAATTCACAATTGATGAAAGAAAAATGAAAGATCATGATTATTTAACAGGCAAATACCGCGGGGCTGCACATGAAAATTGTAATATTAATTATAAAAATCCATCATTTTTATCAATATATATTCACAATTTAGCTAACTTTGATGTTCATTTGTTTATAAAATAATTAGAAATTGACCGTAATGATATTGATGTAATACAAAATAATGAAGAAAGACATATTCCATTTGGTAAAAAAGTAGAAGATGGTTTAACTTTAAGATTCTTAAATATATTCAAATGTATGTCTTTAAGTATGGACAAATTAACAACTAATCTTAAAAAAGAACAATTTAGAGAAACAGCTAAATATATTAAAAGTGAAAAGTTAGATTTGATAATTCAAAAAGGTGTTTATTCATATGAATATATGTGTTCTAAAGAAAAATTGAAAGAAACAAAGCTATATATATATAAAAAAATATGTATTCAAGACTTAATAAATCAAATATTTCTCATGAAGATTATGAACGAGCAATGTTGGTTTATTACAAATTTAATATTGAAAACTTAGAAGAATATACAAAATTGTATAACAAATTAGATGTATTAGTATTAACAGATATTTTTGAAAACTTTAGAGACACTTGTGTAAAAGCTTATAAATTAGATACATCGTGGTATTTTACATCACCAAGTTTGGCTTGGGATGCAATGTTAAAAATGACAAAAGTAAAACTGGATTTAATAAACGATTATGTTATGATTCTAATGATTGAAAAAGGAATTCATGGTAGAATTTAAGAAAGTATTAAACGATATGCAAAAGCAAGTAATAAATATATGAAAAACTATAATTCTAAAGTAGAAACAAGCTATTTAGAATATATAGATGCTAATAATTTATAAGGTTTTGTTATGTCTCAATTTTGACCTTTAGTTGGATTTGAAAGGTTAAATATAAAATATTACAACTTTAAAAATATACACAAAATACCAGTAAATTATAAGTACGGATATATATTTGAAGTTGACTTGGAATATCAAAAAGAATTACATGATGTACATAAAGATTTACCATTAGCACCAAAAGGAGGAAATAAGTTATTAACAACACTACATAGTAAAGAAAAATATGTTTTAGATTACAGACATTTTAAAAACATATCTAAGTCTTGGTTTAAAATTGACAAAAATTCATACAGTTTTGTCTTTTAAACAATCAAATTGGTTACAGAAATATATAGATTTGAATACTGAAATGAGAACAAAAGCAGGAAATGATTTTGAAAAAAGATTTCTACAAATTAATGAATAATTCAGTGTTTGGAAAAACAATGGAGAAAATTAGAAATAGAAAAGATATGAAGTTAATTACTAACCCAGAAAAAATATACAAGATATGTTTATAAACTAAACTATGAACATACAATAATATTTTCAGAAAATCTAGTTGCTGTTCACATGAAGAAAATAAAAATAAAATTTGATAAACCAATTTATATTGGAATGAGTATGTTAGATATTTCAAAAATAAAGAGGTATGATTTTCACTGTAATGTTTTGAAACCGAAATATGGTGAAAATATTGATTTATGTTACCTGGATACTGATTGATTTATTTATCATATAAAAACTAACGATTTTTATAATGATATGAAAACAATTATAAATGAATTTGATACAAGTTATTATTCAAATGATAATGTTTATGGATTGTCCCAAGTAAACAAAAAGGTTTTAGGTGAAATGAGACATGAAAATTGTGGTAAAATAATGACAGAACATATTGGTTTAAAATAAAAAATGAATGAATACAAAGCAGATAAAGAAGAATATAAAAAGTCAAAAGCTGTTAAAAATCTGTAGTTCAAAATGAAATTACGTTTGATGATTATAAAATTTATTATATAGTAAAATAAAACAGTACAGAAAAATAAATTTAATTAGATCATTTAAACATGAATTATGTACTATTGAAGGTAATAAAATAGTTTTGAGTTATGACGACGATAATAGACACATATTAGAAAATGGAATTGAAACATTACCACATGGAATTACAAAATAAAACAATTAAATTAAAAATTTAAAAATTATAAATTAAATTAAAATTGAATTAAAATTTAAAATTATAATGTATTTATAGGTTTTAATTTTCATTTTTAATGTTTAGTTTTTAATTTTTTAATTTTTAATTTTTAATTTTACAATTATGTTATTTTTCGTCACTATTGCGATTTTATCGTTTGGTCTAGCACCGGGTTTAGATACCTACTCACAGGTCTACGCTATCCCGAATGGTAGCCAGGAAAATCTTCATGTTGTACAAGAAAAAGAAACGGCAGCATCGGCGTACTTATATGCATAAGAAAAGACGGATATCCTGGGCAAAGGAACATGTGACCTGGAAAGCCCAATGGAAGCAAGTGGTGTTCAGTGATGAAACGAAATTCAATTTAAATGGACCATATGGAGCAGCTTACTATTGGCATGATTTGCGGAAAGAAGAACAGCTATTTTTCAAATGGCAGCAAGGAGGAGGTTCGTTAATGGTTTGGGCTGGGTTTGGTTATCGTGGTACAACAAACCTTGCTTTCCCATCGGGTCGAATGAAATCAACTAACTACCAAGACCTGCTGGATGTTCATCTTTTCCCTTTTGGGGAAGCAATTGGAGATCCATGTTGGATTTTCCAGCAGGACAATGATGGTATTCACAGTGCAAACACCACCTGGGAATGGTTTCTATAGAATAGTGTGCATGTAATGGACTGGCCTGCAAATTCGCGAGATCTGAACTCCATGGAGAGCCTGTGGGACATATGTCGCTCAGTGTATGCGATTGCAAACAGTATTCTAATTTCGCAGAGTTGAAAGCTGATATCATCTGCTTGGGAAAATATGGCGGTGTCCACGCTCCAGAAACTTATTGACAGCATGGGTAATCGTGTTTTCAAGGTTGTGCTCAAACAAGGCTCCTACACTGGCTATTGAGATGAGCAGTTGTATCATTTTGCAACATCAGAAATGTGGTAAGCGTTTATTTATATCTGAGTTCTGGACACTGTGCAGTTTGTGACCCACATATGCAGTACATAATGTTAAGATAAATCTAATAAATACCTGAATCAAGTGTATAAGTTTTCAGTTACATATTTACCTATCCTTTCTATTAGCACACATTTGGTTATATCATGTTGCAGTGCATCTTATAATAACATTTAATAATAATTGTAATAATTATAATAATATAATAATAATGACAATCGGAATAATAATAATAATAATAATAATAATAATAAATATAATAACAATATTGATAATGTTACTAAGAATAATAAAAATGATAATAATAATACTAATACTAATAATAGTCGTAATAGTGATAGTGATGATGATAGCAATAATAATAATAATAATAATAATAATAATAGTGATGATGATGATAATTATAACAATAATAATGTCAATGATAAAGATAATAGCGATAAAATTGTAATAATGAACGTGACAATATTTTCAAATGCCTATTAACGGAATATGTAATAACTATTATATCGTTTTAATTATTTCTTCAATTTGTCTGTCATTAATAAACGGAACTAAAAAAACTTATAGCTCACACTGAACACTGCGATACTCACATTTGCAATAGATAATCTTCTCTTTTCATCCCCTAAATAAATCTAAAACATATCTAGAAACAAAGGCAAAACCATTTCTCAGGGTGCCTTCCAATGAAATTTGTTGCTCAGTTAGGGACAGATTGGTTCATACTATCAACGAATAGAGCACACCATTACCAAGTGAAGTACGGGCGAGGAGGTTGGTGGCTATCCGTTGAATTCAACAGCGCCGTCTGTCGCGGTTTCGAATTTTGTGTCCAGCATGCTTATTTTCTGACACTGAACAATAACAATCTATTTAATGCGTCGTGATTGTTATTATCAGAAATGGAGAATCAGGTTAAAGGCGCTATTCTAGACATTCACTAATTACAACTCCGTTGTGCTCTGTTTAATGCACCATTTAATACCTTATCCGCTGGAGTCCGGTATTTTTAGGATGCTTTTTAACCATTAATGTCGTCTTTTATGTTATTAATTTCTTGTCTATGTTATGTAAAGTAAAAAATTCAGGTGCTTTGAATACTATGAGTCCTATCCTCATATAGTATTGTATTTGTGTTGCATTACTGCATAGTTAACTGTATTAGGGATGTAATCATGCTGAGTTCACTCAAAATTTCTAAAATAATTATTTTCGTGTATTGTGCCCGAAACATTAGAATTTCCTTCTTATCGAGCCAGATTTCTAAGTTTCCTTAGATCCACTGTAGGTTAATGTAAACATTAACAATGCATGACCAAAGTATTTCTTTAACATGGTCATAGAATTCGAGATTTATACAGATGCCGTTGAATGTGAATATTCAAAAAAAATATTATTAATTTTGGGATGAATGATTGACAGTTGAGATAGGTGTATTTTCCTATTTTATTCGCAATTAATATTTTATAAAACATTTAGTTGTAAGATTTCAAGTATGGAAGCGTTTGTATGTAAGAGGACGGCAATATAACAACGCTATGCGAACTAATGAGCTTGTATTTTGCTACTATAACGTTCTTTTTTTTTCTTATCAGAAAGAGGTACCATTAAACTGTAAAATATTATATTTTGCATAAGTTACATAAATATCACAGTTTCGTTAAAAAGAAAAAAAGTAGTACTCAAAGGGATTCGATCGACTTTCCGACTCCGATGTTTACTAATGTGCTGTTTCAACGACTTTAGCTATCCTAATCAACTATATGTATCCTTGCTAATTAAGGTTACGTTTCTAACACTGGAGTCGTTCTTACTTCTGCTACGTTACTTAACCGAATCACAATACCAGCTCTATTTCTACAGATACATTGATATCGCATTTATAATATTTGCCCATTATTTACAATGATTGATGAGGTGTGCGCCATTAGCTCTGAGTAGCAAAGGAGCATAGTATGACAAATTTTATTCTCATACCCTCTATGCAAGAACGTCCTTTGCGCACTCCTAACAGAACACGGGTATTTATTTATTTTTGTGAAAAGTATTTTGTCGTCAGTTGTCACACGGTTTGAAGTACCTGTCATCTGCTGGTGATTTGCAGCACTGTGTGCTGTCACCTAGCGACAAGTCTTGCCGAAAAGGAAAAACTACCTCTGGAACGAATCATTAGAGCAGGCAGTGGCCTACATTATGAGAGTTAGTTCCATTGCATTTCGCATTGACCCGCGATACAAATGGATCCGACTGTACGTTAGAACTTTGGTGCTGAACTGCGGGAAGTTTACCACGCACAACTAATAGTGAAATATGGCATTTTTATTTAAGGCTATTGTAAGCCATTTATTACTTTCTCTAGCAGATAATACAATGTAGTAAATAATAGATTGGCAAGGTATTGTATTCCACCCAAAAATTCGATACCGAGATTTCACCGAACATATATGTTTTGAGACCCCTGAATCCAAAATACCAAAGCATTTTTAGAATAAGGTCACTGCATGAATGTGTGTGTGTGTGTACGCGCGCTATGTGTCTATAGACAGCATAACTCAAAAACGGAAGCCCGTTAAATACCAAACTTGGTATTTAAGTTAAGTATCTTCCAAGGAAGATTTTCAAGTAAATACCCCCGCCCCACTACTATTTACATGGAAAAAGCTTCTTAAATATTGATTTTATCAAAAATGCTTCTATTGATTTTTATTAAAAAGGTTAAGGGGGGGGGGATAGCCTGTGAAGACCCCTTTGTTTTGGGTTGCTTTTGTGTAACTGGTAAACCGTAAGAGATAGAAAAAAATGAATACACAAAAAATGCAGATCTCTCAAAACACAATTATGTTCTTTACATTCTTGTTATGGAGATGACTGTTTCCGATATATTCTTTGGAATTGGTTTCAAATGTAAAATACTTACATTTTGTCAAACAGAAGCTATCCGTGTTTCTTTTGTTTTACTCCCATCTTCCAGGGATATTGAATTTCAATGACAGTTGCATAGTGAAAGCTTTTAAAACATTTGACTATTGCTTTAGCCTAGTGTATTCCGTTATTTCCTTACTAATTTTGAGGAACTACGCAAACTCTGTTAATGTTTATCTTGATTAGCATGAAATAAATATGAACATAATCTTTTGTAACAAATTTGTTTTCAGAATAGGAAGATAAAGTCATGTGAATGGAACTCATCATATTTTTTTCACCTTATCTTTATCTCTCCTCTTTATATTTTTAGTTTTTCGAAATGTGATTTTACAGGTATGAAAATATCAAATATGCAGATGTAAGCTATAAAATAGTTAATTTTCTAGGGAATCATCCATCATTGTTTACCCTTGATAAAATTATTTTTCAAATGAATGGCATATTTTAAAACAGCAAAGAATGAACGATACCCCGCACTGTATTTTGCGCTATTTCTTGTGCTGCTTTAAGTTAGCGCATATTTATTCTCCCCTTTTTATTTTCTACTTTAAATTTTTGCTTACAGGTCCATTAATTCATTTTATTATATTATATGTATCATTATATCATACACTATTGCTTCTGAATACCTATTAGCGTAGCTGTTTGCTTTATTCCCTTACGAACATTCATTTGACTTCAATTATCTAAAACATTAATTATTTTGCATTTCTTATTAGTTTACCAACATTTTATCTCTTCCAAAGTTCTATATTCTATAACCTTAAATATATTCGTAAAATACAAAACAAATATCTATATTACTTGACAGTGCTCCACACGCTGTGTACACTTCCTTGCAAACTTAGTTATACTATTCGAAAAGCACACTATCTGCCTACTGCCTTGCACCTTGAGTTGAATAGATGGTTGACTATTGTTTGGTATGGATAGTGAAAGCAAGAAATTACAATTGTTTTAAAACTTTCTAAAACCCTTGTTAACATTTGCTTTAAACCCAATAACTTGATTTTGCTACAGCATAGGTATAGAATATTCCAAATAGCTTTAATTTATAAAATCATTACGCTCATCTTATTTAAGATACAGAGTTCAAACTAGGTAGATATCACTCTGGTTTGCTCTATGTAGCTAAGAAAGAAATATATTGTGCGTTCTTAGCTTTACTTTATTAATTACTGTGTGATAAGCATAGAAACTGCAAATATCGGACCTTTACTGAAAAATCTGATGTGTTCCATTCACATGACTTTCTCTACATCTCTCAACAAATTATTGTCAAAAAGCTTATGCTTCTATTTACTTCATGATAATAAAAAAAAAAAAAAAATAGCAGAAATATTCTTATTACTTGCTTCCTTGTAAGTAGAAGCGAAAGCTGGTTGTTATGTGAATGAAGTTCCTTTGTTTGTATGGACAGGAGTTGACAAATTCCTGTATGAGAAAAGTTAAGTTTTTCAAAGCTGAAACCAAAAACAAGGAATATCTAAAAAACGATCAGCTCCACCAAAAAAAAAAAAAAAATGTATACAACATAAATTGTGTGTTTTAATGTGCTCTATACTTTTGTGTAGTATAATTTTGTCAATTTCTTACGGTTTAGCAGTTATGCAAAATTCCGTAAAATTCACTTACAATAAAGTAGTCTTCAGAGACTAATCCCAGAAAATTCAAAATATACATTTTATTTGTCAGGTAAATATCTTTAATATACGATATTTAATCAAAATGTTAGAGCCAATTTTAAGAAAATAAAACTTTTCGAAAAAGTTCCATGTAAAGGGTAGTTTGGGGTGGGGGGATATTTCTCAAAATCTTCGTGTCGCATCCCTGGAAGATACTAAACTTAAATACCAGGTTTGGTATTTTAGCGACTTTTCGTTTTTGACTTATCGTGTTCCCAGACACACGGACACACAGACTCACTGACACATGGACACACGCGGACACACGGACACACACGGACCTTTTCCTATTTTTCTACAGTTTTGGATACAGGGGACCCTAAAACATATATTTCCGGTGAAATTTCGGTATCGAATGTTTTGGTGGAGTGCAATACCTTCTCTATACCCTATGTACATGGTACGTAAAAATAAAGAATAAATAATGCAAACTAATTTTAAATGGAGACTGGAGACTAATGGAAGATGAAGGAGAGCCGAGCATAGTAGAAGGAGGCTCCCGGTGTAGACCAGAGTGATAAGAGGGATGCAGAGGGCGTGTGAGAGCAGGAATGGTGGATTATGGGCTTCTGGCGGTGGACAGTACGAGGCAAGGGGCCATGACGTTGAGGAGGAAGTGTTAGTGAAGTGCTAAATAGTGTTAAAAAGTTAAATACAGTGAGTTTAGTGTAATGATGATGTAAAAGATTAGGTATAATTAGTAACAGATATTAGGCAAAGGAAGTAATAGACAATTTACTACAGTTTACTACAATGTAAAGAAATTATTGTATAATACAATTATTTAGTTGCGCTGGCTACCAGTGCATATTCTGCTGGATACCGGTAGTGTAGGATTAGTTTTTCATTTCTCTTAATAATCTAGAGAATAGTTTTATGGGTAAATAGCTGGTTACCAGTTATTTGTGTTACTGGATTCCAGTAATTAATAATAGATGATTTAGTGTTAGTGAAAGTTGTTTTATGGTTGGAATTTATTTTATATCAGTTTATATTAATTTGTTTTTGTTTTAATTTAAATTTTGAGTTATTAGTATATAAGTATTATCTGTAAAATAATGATGTATAACAATAATTTAAAAGTGGGAAATAAATTATAAAGTTTGCAATATACGTCCTGGTATAGGGAACAAGATGCCAGAATGTTGTATTACAGATTTTATTTTATTTTATTTCATTTTATTTTATTTTTTTTAGTGCGTAAAAATACTTTTCTTTAAAAATATAATGTATTCCACTTACATGTCTTTCTCTACATTTCTGTAACAAATTATTGTTAAAAACGTATTCTTATATCTAATTCATGATAATCGAGATAAACATTAGCATAAATTGTCTTATTACTTGCTTCCTTGTAAGTATAAGGGAAATAAGGGAATAAACTAGTCTAAATCCACAGTCAAATGAATGCTATGGGATTGAAATCTGTTTCTGTACATGCTCAGCAGTTGACAAGTTCCCGTATGAGAAAAGTGAAGCCAGTAACAAGGAATACCTTGAAAACGGTCAACTTCACGAAAAAAAATGTATATCATATACATTATGGGTTTTAAGGAGATCTATGTTTTGTGCAGTAAGTTTTGTCTATCTCTTACGGTTTACCAGTTATGCAAAATGCAGCAAAATCCATGTAGAATAAACGGTCTTCAGAGACTATTCCCAGGAAATTCAAGATACACATTTTATTTGTCATGTAAATATCTTAAATATTAGAGATTTTAATCAAAATTGTTAGAACCATTATTGAGCAAACCAAACTTTTCGAAATGTTTTTCTTGTAAAGGGTAGTTGGGGTGGGCAGGTTTTCTTGAAAATCTTTGTGTCGCATCCTTGGAAAATCCTGAACTTAACTATCAAGTTTTGTTTGTAACGTACTTTTCGTTTTTGTTTGTATGTATGTATGTATGTATGTATGTATGTATGTATGTATGTATGTATGTATGTATGTATGTATGTATGTATGTATGTATGTATGTATGTATGTATGTATGTATGTATGTATGTATGTATGTATGTATGTATGTATGTATGTATGTATGTATGTATGTATGTATGTATGTATGTATGTATGTATGTATGTATGTATGTATGTATGTATGTATGTATGTATGTATGTATGTATGTATGTATGTATGTATGTATGTATGTATGTATGTATGTATGTATGTATGTATGTATGTATGTATGTATGTATGTATGTATGTATGTATGTATGTATGTATGTATGTATGTATGTATGTATGTATGTATGTATGTATGTATGTATGTATGTATGTATGTATGTATGTATGTATGTATGTATGTATGTATGTATGTATGTATGTATGTATGTATGTATGTATGTATGTATGTATGTATGTATGTATGTATGTATGTATGTATGTATGTATGTATGTATGTATGTATGTATGTATGTATGTATGTATGTATGTATGTATGTATGTATGTATGTATGTATGTATGTATGTATGTATGTATGTATGTATGTATGTATGTATGTATGTATGTATGTATGTATGTATGTATGTATGTATGTATGTATGTATGTATGTATGTATGTATGTATGTATGTATGTATGTATGTATGTATGTATGTATGTATGTATGTATGTATGTATGTATGTATGTATGTATGTATGTATGTATGTATGTATGTATGTATGTATGTATGTATGTATGTATGTATGTATGTATGTATGTATGTATGTATGTATGTATGTATGTATGTATGTATGTATGTATGTATGTATGTATGTATGTATGTATGTATGTATGTATGTATGTATGTATGTATGTATGTATGTATGTATGTATGTATGTATGTATGTATGTATGTATGTATGTATGTATGTATGTATGTATGTATGTATGTATGTATGTATGTATGTATGTATGTATGTATGTATGTATGTATGTATGTATGTATGTATGTATGTATGTATGTATGTATGTATGTATGTATGTATGTATGTATGTATGTATGTATGTATGTATGTATGTATGTATGTATGTATGTATGTATGTATGTATGTATGTATGTATGTATGTATGTATGTATGTATGTCTGTCTGTCTGTCTGTCTGTCTGTCTGTCTGTCTGTCTGTCTGTCTGTCTGTCTGTCTGTCTGTCTGTCTGTCTGTCTGTCTGTCTGTCTGTCTGTCTGTCTGTCTGTATGTATGTATGTATGTATGTATGTATGTATGTATGTATGTATGTATGTATGTATGTGTTTATTTCTCTGCAAGTGGGTGTCACCCGGTGGCAGAGTTATATATGAATACAAGATATATAAACAATAAATCACAGCTGCCAGTTTATGGCTTTGTAAGCTAGATATAATAGTTATTTACACAAATATGAAAACATTAATTTTTCTCTCAATTTAGATTAATTAATTTCATAATTAGAATCACCAACCAATTTAACATTTGTATTTACAACAATATAAAATCACAAGCATTTCATTTAAGGAATATTTACAAAAATTATCCAACATTAAAATCAAGATTTTTCCTAAATTTCTTCAGAGACAGGGGACAACCCCAAAAGGCTGCTCCAGGCAATTCATTCCAGTCTTTTATGGTTCTATTTACAAAGGAGAACTTTCCCACGTCAGTTCTGTATCTTCTACCCTTAATTTTGAATGGATGATCGTTTCGTGCATAGTAAGTTGGGTTTTCCAGTTTATCAGTAACGTCCTTCCATGCGTTTAAGCCAGTGTAAGCTTTAAATAAAGCGCACAATCTCTGTTTCTCACGCCTAACTTTCAACGGCTCCCATTTCATCTCCTCAGCGTTTGTAGGCCCAAAATATTTACCCCTTTTAATGAATTTTTTAGCCCTTTTCTGGATCTTTTCTAACGAATCAATTTGATTTACTCTATACGGGTCCCAACAAGTTACTCCAAATTCCATGACCGGCCGCACTAAGGACTTGTACGCGATTTCCTTGGACTTTGCACTCCCCTTTTTTAAAATCCTCATTAGGAAGTGCAGTGTTTTCCACGCTTTCTTAGATACGGAATTTACCTGCTCGTCCCATCCAGCGTTACTCGTCAAGTAAACTCCCAAGTATCTGCAGCTGTCCACCTGTGGAATTTTTTCCCCACCCATGTGATAGTTTTGCAGAATTTTTTCCCAAGATCTATTAAATGCAATTGACTTACTTTTCCCAGCGTTAATTTTCATTTTATATGCAGCAGCACAATCACTAATTTCATTTAAATAACCCTGAAGAGCAGTCTCATCTTCAACATTTCTAATTTTATTGTAAATAATACAATCGTCTGCAAACAATCCTGTCTGGCATTTTATATTAACAGTTATGTCATTTACAAAAATAAGAAAAAGTAACGGCCCCAGTACTGAGCCTTGGGATACGCCAGAGCTTATCATACCCCTCTCAGATAGCTCCTTGCCTACTTTTACCCTTTGCGATGTTCCTTACAAAAATGTTTTAACCCATAGAACTACGCGTTTATCAATTCCTGTAGCAGTTAGCTTCTGGATAAGTAAATTATATGATACAACATCAAAAGCTTTGGTAAAATCTATCACCACTAAATCTGTTCTTCCCCCTGCATCCACCTCCTCTGCTAAATCTTGAAATAATGACGTTATCGTGGCTTTCACACGAGTATCCAGGTCTAAACCCATGTTGCGCTTTATTGAACCACTTTTTGTTTTCTAATTCCTCCCGTATATGTTCCACAATTAAATGTTCCATCAATTTGCACACTACTGAAGTTAGGCTAACTGGTCGATAATTATTTAATTCTGTTTTATTTCCCCCTTTATGAATTGGAACTACAATCGCGGTTTTCCAGTCTTCCGGTAAGGCACAATTATTTATTGACATATTGAATAAAAACATTAGGTACGGAATCATGGATTCCCCTCCAATTTTTAGTACTTCAGTCGGTATATTGTCAGGCCCCCTCGACTTTCGATTTTGCAACAATCTGATCCTTCTGCGCAATTCGGATGCCATTATTTGAAAAACGGATCTTCCACTATCCTCAATTTCCAGTTTATGATTATAATCCGCTTTGTTAAAAACAGACACAAAATGTGAATTTAATGCGTTCGCTTTTTCCTTATCGTTCAATATGGCATTTCCATTTTCCTTGAGTTCTGGTATGCCAAGTTTATTTCCCCTGCGTCTACTTACATAATTGTAAAAAGATTTCCAACTATTATTGGTCCCGCTAAGAATTTGTTCTAAGAACCGCTCCTGGGAATGCAACGTTTCGTCTTTCAATTTTTTAGCTAATTCTTTATATCTGTTAAAATGCCAATCTGGCTTCTTCCGTTTATGAAACGCGCGCTTAGACTTTCGTTTAAGTATTCTGATGGATCTTGTATAATATTCTGGATCATTATTTTGTTTGATAACTTTGTATGGAACATATTTCTTTATTGATTCCGAAATAAGTATTTTGAAACTATCCCGTGCTGCATCTACATTTGTTGCAGATTTTACAAACAGGTAAAATTGCTTTTTCAGAAAAGTCTGAATTCCATCTACGTCTGCTCTGCAGAAGTTAAAACTAATAATTTCCTCTCCTTCAAACCGGTTTCGCACCTTCCAGTTTATGTCTTGTACACAGCTGTGGTCATTTTTACCTGGCAAAACCTCGCATGCGCTAAACAATGATTCAGGTCTGCATAGAAACACGTCCAGTACAGCTGATTTCCGGGTATCTGTTTTGACTACCTGCGATAACCCATGATCCCAAACCAGGAGGTTAACAACATATTGAGCTTCGCCTCCTAATAGCTGCCCATTCCAGTTTACATTTGGCAAATTTTGATCTCCTGCTAAAATAACATTTTTTCCCGTTTCCGAAGAAATTTTTTCCACTAGTTTATGAAGAGTTTTAAAGTTAGTTTCGCCAGGTGGTCTGTAACACGCTATCAATGTAATGTTATTTGTTTCGTTTTCGTGATCGATAATTTCAATGGCCATCATTTCTACGTCTTCTTCCACCCACAATATCTTACTGCTTAACTCTAACTTGGTACAAATAAAAATTCCCCCTCCCCTTCCTACCCTGTCCCTCCTAAACACTCTGTAATCTGATCTAAATATCTCCGCGTCATTAATATCAACACTGAGTCATGACTCCGTACCTATAATCACACTTGGGTTACTTATTTCCATTAAATTCCAAAATTCTAATGTTTTGTTTATGATGCTATGGCAATTTACCTGTAACTTTTAAAGAATGTGTCCCTACCTGAGAATCGTCGCTTCCCCGAAGCCGTTGTCAGTGCTGTCTGGTGCGACCGCTCCACTCGGATCCCTCGCGAACAATGCTGCCAGCTTTGAAGTTCCTCTTCTGTTTAAGTGAACACCATCCCGTACATAGTCCCAGTCGTCAATCCACGAATTTGAGTCCACAAACTGCACATCCAGTCGTTCAGCCACCCACGAAAACGCGTCGTTTACCTGCATTACCTTCCTCCAGTTGATATCGCGTCGCCTCAAAACTCCACTGATGACAATGTTTGCTGAGGGAAACAGTGCCTTTGTCTTCTTAACTAAATCATACATGTCTCCCATTACATAGTCAGAACTCCTTCGTAGGTCATTACTTCCAACATGTAATACGATGGTCCGGTAGTGCTTTCTTCCTCCTCTCGCTTCTTCTCAATTTCCCTCAGTAGGCCGTCAGTCTTTATGCCAAGATAGCCAGCTACCTTTGCATTTGTAGTTCCCGCGTGTCTGACGATAGAGTCGCCGATGATCAAACATGGTTTCTCCTCTTTCTTAAGGTCATCTTCCCTTGTCTCCCTCAGTAAGCGGTTTTCTTCTTTAAGCTTCCGAATAATATCTTCCGCTGTTTTCAGCTTGTCGCGTAAGTCTCATAGTTCCTCCTGCAGCTACTCCAATTTTTTATCATTTGCGGTGACGGTCACATCTCTCCTGCAGTCCTTACATGACCAGTTTTCTTCTATGTTCTGTTCTCTCTTAATTTTTTGACAGCCAAAATGGTACCATCTCGCATGAACTACAAAGAAGTCCGGTCCTCAGTCCTTTGTTGCAGCTTCCACATCTTTCATCTCCTACAGGTCCTGGATTTATTTCAACTCCTCCTATCACAAGCAGGGCTAGTAATACAAAAACCATAAAATAATAATTCTTCGTAGTTTCCGTAGCTCAAGTCGCCTCTCTACCTGCTTTCCGCGGTCGCCTGCCCGACCACATTCCTACCCGCCCGGTAAACAACCTGATCCACACCCATTGTTCTGCTGCTACCTGCCTCCCACTGGTACGTCCGCACTGCTCAAGATCCCAAGCCAGACTGAGCTATGCTGCCCCAGATACACATAAATACATACACCAGGACATTTTTCTTTTTACTTCCACTATCACCCATGTACAATGTACATAGTGGATAAAGAAGGTATTTCATTCCATCCAAAAATTCTATGTCGAGATTTCACTGGAAATATATGTACTGGGGTCCCCTGACTGCGAAAAGATCATTTTTAGAAAAAGGCCCGCGTATGTCTGTGGACAGCATAACTCAAAAAACGAAAGGACCTTTAAATACCAAATTTGGTATTTAGGTTTACTATCTTTCAAGGATGTGGTGCGAAGATTTAAAATAAAATCCCCCCACCACAAACTACCCTATGCATGGAAAATGTTTCGAAAATTTTTATTTTTCCCAAAAAGGCTCTAACGACTTTGATTAAAATCTCGCATATTAAATCTATTTACATTCCATATAAAACTATATCTTGAATTTTCTGGGTGTAGCCTCTGAAGACCTCTTAATTCAGGCTGAATTTTGCCGAATTTTGCTTAACTGCTAAACCATAAGAAATATACAAAAACTTACTGATCAAAACATGTAGATCTTGTCAAAACACACAATTTATGTCCTTTACGTTTTTGTTCTGGATGTAACCGTTTCTGAGATATTCCTTGTGACCATTTTTCTTGTTACACTCCTGGCCAAGCAAAGAAGCGATTTGCAATGACCATCGCATAACGGTAGCTTATGAAACGACTGAGTATCACTTTAGCCTAGTGCATTCCCTAAGTTCCCTTCTACTTATAGGGAACTAAGTAATAAGAACATTCTGCTTATGTTTATCTTGATTAGCAGTGTGTAGAAAGAACAATATTTTGTAAGAAGTTTGTAGAGCAGCTAGAGAAAGGCATATGAGAGTAACACATAGGAATTTTTTTTTTTTTTAGGAGGTCCCAAATATGTGTTTTCGGTGAAATCTCGGTATCGAATTTTTGGGTGCAATACAATTTCCCTTTTCTAAACACTTTGTGGAGAAAGTAAAAATTTGCGCCTACGAAAATCTAAAAGGACCTAAGAAACTGTAAACTGGTATAGAAAAAATGTCTGCATAAATAATGAGTTCTAAGCTGCAAATTAAAAGAAATGAATGTTTATACAATGATATTAACAACTTAACAACAGCGCAAGAGTAAAAAAGCATGAAATAATGGTACATATACAGGATGTAAGGTGAATAAGTCAAAATAATTTGATATTGAGTAGGGAACAATGCCTACAACACATAAGTGTATCTCATTTTGTCCGCTTACTAACAGCATTTCATAAATGAAGCATCAATTTCAGGGTCTAATATTTTTTGACCGGCATGCGTTGTATCTCTCTTGTGTTTACACATCACGCAACGGCAGCTCCTGAGTTTACAACTCGCACCGCCAAACTTTGTTAGCGTAACTCGTTGTTAGGAAACGAGGACTGATATAGCCGCAGACTTTCCTTTATGTAATAAATGAATTTACATATGCTAAACTAGCAGATATGAGTCTAATTTACACCGCAATTAGGGAATCTGTCAATGCTACCAGAGACTGTATCATCAGCGATTTCTAAATCAGCATCTTCCCAAAAGACGAACTTTCGCTGCAGTGTTCCAAGAATCTGTGACACAGATTCTCTTAATTCCCGATTTGATTTTTTTCCCCAAGTGTTGAGGTTTATTTTTAATATCTAAACTTTTTAAGAGTAGGAACGAAAGCAGTTTTGTAGCCTAAAGAAGGGAAGTGTAAATGCTTACATGTTGGGTAGAGTTATATGTTTGTTCAATAAACCAAATTTAAGTAAAGCATAATGTTATTGTGTTCAATATTATAAGTGTAACACTGAATACATCGTGAATCCTAATCAGATAATGCTGTATAAAAACAAAAGCTATGCTTACGAAGGTTGAAGTTTCAGTGCGATCAAGTTTCTTCCCTCACATGACAAGGCAAACAAACGGCAATGGCAGATTTTCGATATCTGTTTACGTAACAGATACCGAAAATGTCATAGGGAATAATATCTAGCCATCCTAAAGACATTGATAATTTTTCCTTATGAACTAACTTTAGAAAAGAGCGGAAAAACTGCAGACACTAATCATCATATTGTCCACAGATCGTGATACAAATGTTTGCACTTGTTCACCTCCCACTCTGATTAGCACTCAAAATGTTTAAAAACTAACCTTTACTTTACTATAAAACTCTAATAAATAAACAATCAAGGCACAAATTAGCCTAGAGGAATTGGCGAAATACATAGGATACCAGAAAAATTCAAAATATATTCATATTTTCCAGCCCTTTATGTACAAATTGTCACTTTTTGACCAATCAGGACAAAACTTTCCACACTTACGCTTTAAAAACAAGCACAAATCTATGACCTTAACAAAATCACCCCGCATTTCATTCCCATACTTATAGAACGTACCATTGCATGTCAGATAAAAACAAGTATGTAAATGTTGAAAATAATCCAAAAATAATTAGAGATATTTTGATTCTGATGTTGTTTCTTTATAAGCCCATTACTTTTGGAAGATCTAACGAAGATATCCTTTAGCCTATTTTCTAAGTGTAACACAATGCTTGGTATATATCAATTTTAACAATGCTTAGATATTCTTATGTGAAAACATCTGATGAGTTCGACTCACAAACTTTTTTACATCTCTGTAACAAATTATTGTTAAAAAGCTTATGCTTCTATTTACTTCATGCTAATCGAGAAAAAAATAGCAGAAATATTCTTATTACTTGCTTCCTTGTAAGTAGAACCGAACTAAGGGAGTACCATAAGTTAAAATGATAGTCAAAAGTTGGTTGCTATGTAACTGAAGTTCCTTTGTTTGTATGGACCTGAATTGACAAATTCCTGTATGAGAAAAATGCGTATAAGTTTTTCAAATCTGAAATCAAAACCAAGGAATATCTAAAAAACGATTAACTCCACGAAAAAATGTATATAACATAAATTGTGTGTTTTAACGTGCTCTCCATGTTTTGTGGGTTAAGTTTTTGTCCATCTCTTGCGGTTTAAGAGTTATGCAAAATTCCGTAAAATTCATCCAGAATAAAGCAGTCTTCCAAGGCTATTCCCAAAAAATTCAAGAGATACATTATATTTGTCAGGTAAATATCTTTAATATAGGTACGATATTTTAATCAACATTGTTAGAGCCACTTTTAAGAAAATAAAAATTTTCGAAAAAAGTTCCATGTAAAGAGTGGTTGGGAGTGCTGGGAGTTTCTTGAAAATCTTCGTGTCGCATCCTTGGAAGATACCAAACTTAAATACCAAGTTTGGTATTCAAAGGCCTTTTCGTTTTTGAGCTATGCTGTCCCCAGACACACACACACACACGCACACACACGGACCTTTTCTGAAAATGCTTTTTTTTATTCAGGGGAACCCAAAACATGTATTTCCGATGAAAACTCGGTATCGAATTTTTGGGTGGAATGCCATACCTTCTCTATACACACCATGTACACAGTACGTGTAGAGAAAGTAAAAGTAGTACTGGAAGCGGCCAACAGATTAGATTGCAATAACTTTAAAAATATTAAACGTCATCACATAGCGACATGCACTTTAAAATTCTTCCGTCACTATAGTCTACTATATTCTCTTTATACCTACAACGAAATAATTAACAAAACCATTCTTCAAATATTTATCTCACATTTATTTTATTTAATTTGCTACTACAGAGCATCACTCAGTTGAAATATATAATAATGTATATAGAGTTATCATATTTAAATTATTCAAGATTAAGTTTATATAAGAAAGAAAATATGTTGACTTCAAAATTAAAATTAAAAAGTATGATGTGCTCCATTCACATGACTTTCTCTACATCTCTATAACAAACTATTCTATTTACTTCATCTAATCGACAAAAAATAAGCAGAAATAGTCTTATTACTTGCTACTTTGTAAGTCGAAGGGAAATAAGGGAGTACCATAGGTTGAAGTGATAGTCAAAAGCTGTTGCTATGTGACTGAAGTTCCTTTGTTTGTATGGACAGAAGTTGACAAATTCCTGTATGAGAAAAGTATGTTTTTCAAAGCTGAAACCAAAAACAAGGAATATCTTAAAAACGATCAACTCCACGAAAAAAAAAATGATATAACATAAACTGTGTATTTTAACGTATTCTACATTTTTGTGTTTTAAATTTTCGTCCATCTCTTACGGTTTAGCAGTTATGCAAAATTCCGTAAAATTCATCCAGAATAAAGTAGTCTTCAGAGGCTATTCCCCGAAAATTCAAGATATACATATTACTTGTCTTTAATATACGATATTTTAATCAAAATCGTTAGAGCCATTTTAAGAAAATCAAAATTTTCGAAAAAAGTTCCATGTAAAGGGTTTCTTCAAAATCTTCGTGTCGCATCCTTGGAAGATACCAAACTTAAATACCAAATTTGGCATTCAACGGTCTTTTCGTTTTTGAGCTTTGATGTCCATAGACACACAGACATACACACACGTACCTTTTTCTGAAAAATGTTTTTTTTGGATTCAGAAGGACCCAAAACATGTATTTCTGGTGAAATCTCGGTATCGAATTTTTGGGTGCAGTGCAATACCTTCTCTATACACTATGTACATAGTACGTGTAGAGAAAGGAATATAACGGAAGTCAAGTTAGGATAGTGATAAATATCTAATAAGACAAAACCTCATTGCACAATTACAACATTATATATTCTTGATGCAAGTTGAATAAGTAATGGCATTTAATATTAACGAATTACCAAATAATATGCAGCTAAAACAAACTGTAAAAGTACAGGGCTATTAACATGAAGTAGACAGCTTTGAAGACCTAGGAAACAACAACTTATTGTGATATCAACATAAATGGTGCCGTGTTATGAAGAAACTTCGGAAGTTTGCATTGACAGTGCTGTAGTTGATAAAAATGTGATTATTGTTGCAGGTGCACAATAGCAGAAATGGCGAACCTTGTGGAAAAAGCGAATTTGCTAAAACAAATCCTGTAACTGTTGTCCAACGACATTTCACAGATGTTAGACTTTATTTGGACGAAATTCAGCCACAGTTTTGGATAGCCGTGGCACAGACGACAGTAACGCTTGTTACTTGGCCACCAGGGAGTCCCAATCTCACCCAGTGTGACATTTTCCTTTGGGGATTTGACAAAGATAGAATTTTTTTTCCCTCCATTTTCACACAATTTAGATGAAATGAAAGAGCGTATCAGAAGAGCCGTAGCAAGTGTCGATGCTGATATGTTATATCGGGTTTGGGATGAATTTGATTATTTATCGTCTTGCTGTGTGTTGTGTGACGCATCCATCACACACTGACATTTGTGAGTTCACAAATTAAACTTCAAGGATTCCTCTACAAGAGTTATGTATTTATAAAAAATTAATCCACTTTCTCTATACGTACTGTGTACATAATGTACAGAGAAGGTATTGTATTGCACCCAAAATTCGATACCGAGATTTCACCGGAAATATATATTTTGACACCCCCTGAATCCAAAAAAAGCATTTTTAGAAAAATGTTCGTGTGTGTGTCTGTCTATCCGTCTGTCTATGTGTCTGTGGGCAGCATATCTCAAAAACGAAAAGACCGTTAAACACCAAACTTGGTATTTAAGTTTGGTATATTCAAAGATGCAACACGAAGATTTTCAAGAAAATCCCCCCACCCAACTACCCTTTACACGGAACATTTTTCGAAAAGTTTGGTTTTCTCAAAACTGACTCTAACGATTTTGATTAAAATACCTTATATTTAAGATATTTTATGACAAACGAAATGTATATCTTAGATTTTCTGGGAATAGCCTCTGAAGACCTCTTCATTCTGGATGACCGTTGTGGAACTGAAAAACCGTAGAGGTATGCAAAAACTTACTTACAAAAAAATGTAGGTCGCATTAAAACACCCAGTTTATGTTATATACATTTTTTGTAAAGTTAGCAGTTTTCGATATATTCCGGATTATTGGTTTCAATTTTCGCTTAAGCTTTTCTCAAACGGGAAGGCATCTTTCTTCTCGTTTGTTTACTCCTGGCAAGCAAAGAGATTGATATTTCAATTGTTTCACATAGCGACCGGCTCTTAAAGTACGAGACATCATTCTGCTTATGTTTATCGTGATTGGCATGGTGTAGATAACAGATTAATCATTTGAATTAAAGGTTTATTTACCGAACAGCTAGAGGACATCATGTGTCCCTTCTACTTACAAGGGACCAAGTAATAAGGACAATTTCTGCTAATATTTATCTAAATTATCATGAAATAGTTAGAAGAATAAGCTTTTTAACAAATTGCTACAGATATGCACAGAAAAGCATGTGATTGTAACACATCAGATTTTCTTTTATAACAGCTCTGTATATCCCAATTGGCCCAACTGCCCCGTACAGATATCCCTTCGTGAGTTAAACGAGTTGCGAAACTCAACGGGGCTATTTCAAGTTAAAACCAGTAAGTGAAGAACTGGTTGAGTGACCTTCGCTTTATCTCTCTTTCTTATTGCGGTGACTGTAGGCGGGTCGCACTCATTGAGAGGGATAAAACGAAGGTATCTCTCTCTAATTCGCCACTGTCCAGTTTTAACTTGGAATAGACCTATTAAGTTCTGCAACTCTTTTAACGCGCGAAGGAACAGTAGCGGCATTAATTCTGGACTTTTTTTTTTTTTTCCCTCGGTATTTTTGTTAAACTAACTTTCAAATGTGAATACTACATTCAACTCTTATTCAGAATATCCGTTAACTGATAAATTATAGCCAGAAGGTATTGAAACTTTCACCATAAACTGGAGCTAATTTAGCCCTTAGTAGATTGCTTTGACCTAAATTTGGAAAATATTTTACAAGTATACACATAATTATTGTATGTTGTATTCAATGTGACATTCAGAATTATTCCTCTCATATTACATAGAGCAGCTCAAATTTTGAAAAATTTAGTCATTTTTGGGATTAGACAATTCGAGAGCATGGACAGCATCGTCTTAAAAATACCACATTCCCCACAATCTTGAGCCCCCATTATATAAAAGTAATTATTAATTATATAATAGTAATTATTACATTAAATTGGATATAGTATAAAATAAAAAGTGTAATTCAATAATGTACTTTTCATTTTATTGTGCATCCAATATGAAATATAAACATTGGTACTCTCATATAATAGAGGGTGGGGGCTCAACGTTGGGGAAAGGAGGTATTTTTAATGTTATAATTATAACTCTATAATATTTAATAATTTAATAATTATAATTATTAAATATTTAAAGAATTGGAGAGGAATTAATTGTATATAAATTGCAGATATAATAGGAGAAGATCTGATACGTTCCATTCACATCACATTCTGTAAACAAACTATTCTTACTCCTATAATAGATTATTCTTTTATCTACATAATGGTTAATGATAATCGAGATAAGTATTGCCAGATTTGGCCTTATTACTTAATTATTTAACAGAAGGGAAATAAGGGAATATACTAGGCTAAAGCGATAGTCAACATTTTAAAAGCTGGCGGTATAGATCGTCATTGAATGTCGGTTCTCTTTCTAAGATCAGGAGTAAAATAAACAAGATACGAAACGGATGAGTACTTCCTGTTTGAGAAAAAGTTAAAATCGAAACCAATAACATGGAATACCTAGAAAATCGGTAACTCAACAAAAAACTCTATATAACATAAATTGCGTGTTTTAACGAGCTCTACATTATTTGTGTAGTAAGTTTTGTCCATCTCTTATGATTTACCGTTATGCAAAAGTTATTCAAGATGGAGTGGACTTCAGGGGCTATTCCCAACAAACTCAGTATAAACATTTTATTTGCTATACATATGCTTTTAATATATGGCTATTGAATTAAAATCGTTAGAGCGATTTTGAGAAAATCGAACATTTCGAAAAATGTTTCGTGTAAAAAGCAGTTTGGGGTGCGGAATTTTCGTGGAGATCTTCATATCGCATCCTTGGAAGATACTGAACTTAAATACCAAGTTTGATATTTAACTGACTTATTGGTTTTGAGTTATCACGTACACAGACACACGAACACACATATGCACGGACCTTTTTCTAATAATGTTTTTTATACAGGGACCCTAAAACGTGTATTTCCGGTGAAATCTTGGTATGGAATATTTGGGTGGAGTACAATACCTTCTCTACCTATGTATTTTGTACTAAGTAGAGAAAGTAAACATTGTTTTGAAGTTAATGCCTTCTTAAGCTAAGCTCTCCCTTGTGAGAGTGTGGCGAGGAAATCTTTTCTCTTGTGTGTGTAGGAGGTGACAAGTGTTGAGCGGTGCATTGCGCCGTGAAATCCTTGCACCTCACTCATGCTCTCCTTAGGATGCTAATTGCAAGACGAGCAGTTTTGACATCGTGAGAACTCAGCATGACTTCCCTTCGTCTTCCCGTGAATTTCCAATTACTGACTTCCTCACGACAGACAGTTCGTGGAACTTTTGTACTAGGGATGCAAATTACGCCCAGATCGTCACATGCTTTAAAAATGGAATCTGTGTAATGTGAAGTTATACTAGAAGTATTGTTAAGCAAACCAATGTATTGGAATACTTTTAAAAATCTAATTTTGGACAAATTTGATGCCTTTGTTCTTTTTTACTTAATACATACCTCACATACCTATCCAACACATCCCTTTTAGTCTCGGAAGAACTCAGGATAGCCCTTTGGGGATGAAATCATTTTACAAAAACGGAAAAGAAACTACAGTATATTTTATTAAAATAATGATATATTTTCAGAAAAAACACTGACTATATTATTCTGTGTAATTTTGCAAAATGTTTAAATGCCTCTAATACTCGGAGTTCTGCTCGGATTTTATTAAACAGAAAAACTCTTTCTTGTGATGAAAAGGACAAAACCAGAGATCAAATAGTTGTGCGGTTGGCTGGTTGTGGTAAGTGTGCCAATCCGGAGGTGGGTGCATACTGCAGCGTGTTGAGCGTCAGACACTAGGAGGGAAGGATATGATAGTATTATCGATGGTCGGCCGAAACTGGACCGCGGGGAGTCATCGTGGAGGGTCCCTAACTTAGTCCAAGCAGTTCTTCATTTCGACTTGGGAAAGTCTGACCAAACCGATTGAGTTCTACAGACGTCTCCATCACCATCCCACCACTGAGAGTTTTACTTCAAAAGCGTATCCACCACACGGAAGGGCACCATCACCGCAGGCCTTGCCGACACTTCAACCCTGAAAGAGACAGGTTGGATGAAATGAAAGGACAGGAACTTGGCCTAACCCGAAAAAAACATGAAAAAAAAAACATAGGTCAGAGCAAGCCCCCACACCTCTGGCTGCGCAGAGAGCTATGCGTGTCGGAAATAGAAGACTTTATTGGAGGGCAGAAGGCGTGCGAGGTCGCGCGCAATACATTGATTGCAATGGGGAAACAGTGAGATTTAAAACAGCTGTAATTACGTTTTAGGGTCCCCTGTATAAAAAAAGAACTTTTAGGAAAAGGTCCGTGTTGGTGCTTGTATCCATGAACACGATAACTCAAAAACGAAAAGTTGGTAAAAGCTCTAACTTGGTATTCAAGTTTAGAATATTCCAAAGATGCAACACGAAGATTTTGAGCCGAAAGCCCCCAGCCCAAACTATCCTTTACGTGGACAATTCCAAAATTTAGATTTTCTAAAAAATGGCTTTAACGATTTTGATTAAAATACCGTATATTAAATATATTTACATGTCAAATAAAATGTATATGTTGAGAACCTCTTTATTCTGGATGACTTTTGCATAACTAGTAAACCGTAAGAGATAAAAAAAAACAAAAAAAAAAAATAACTTACTGCACAAAAAATGTAGATCTCGATAGAACCACAATTTACTTCATATAAACTTTTTCGTGGAGTTGAGAAATCCCTTGTTATTGGTTTCTGTTTTAAAATATTTACTCTTACGGGAAGGGGTCAACACCTAGCCCTGCAAAGAAACGCATTTCATACATATGAAACCAGTTTTAAAAGATATGACTATCGTTTAGCTTTTTTCCTCTTCTACTTACAAGGAAGCAAGTAATAAGATCACGTCTGCTAATCGATTAGTATGAAGTAGATAGAAGAATAAGCTTTTTAACAATAATTTGTCAAGATATGTAGAGAAATTTATATGAATGGAACACATCGGATTTTTATTCTAATACACAAAGTCGTCAACAAGAATTATAAACATAAGTTGTTAAGAGTGTGTCTGTAGTAAAGCGGTCAAAATGCTGAATTAAAAATTCAAAATATGCTGCGCTCAATTCTAAGTTGATGAAAGAATTCTTATTTAAATATTATTCCAAGAGCCTATAAATGTGAATGCGATAGTTAATGTGTGTTAAGTTAATCGAGAAGTGCATTTTTAATGTATACTTCAACAATTTAAGCAGTTGTTATAGAAGGTCAAAGTGGTGATACGGCCATATTACCTAAGGCGTATGTAAATAAAAACAAACATCATAAATAAAGCGCTTTAGCATAAAAAAACACATGCGATACTGGATTTACAGAGACAGTATATGCACAGTATAAAATTAAAATAAATAGGAAATTTGGTACCTGTATTCCTCTTCAGTAAATTGTATTTAATACGTTAGTAAGCATTTGTGGTATATTTGTGTTAGATGGATAAGATAATTAGAATTAATTACTACTTAATGTACCAAATTTTATTAGAAAATAATTAAACTCTACTTACCTATTGATTCATAAGCAAAATTGATTTAGAGAGATGCTGTCTGACTATTTTCTTGTGCAGCACACTGCTGTAAGGTTTTGCTGCATGATAACACCTGATTTTTACATAAAAGTTTACCACCAAGTTCTTAAAATGTGGTTTTCGAGGCAAAAAGCATGCTCTGCCCTCCAGTTGAGAATGCGCGAGAGGTTTCAATTTGTGGCGGCGACAATAACGCCGGCGGTGTATCTAGGTAATTAATTCCAAGGTCTTTGGGCCAGAGAGGTCGGCCGCGGAAATGAACCCACTACCTCCCGAATACCAGTCCCAGACGAAATGCTTGGTTGTGGTAATCGGTCTTTGAACTGGAATGGCTATGGACTTCCACGCATCTCTATGGCCTGTCTTGCCTGTTGCCTGTATCTTCCTGTGGTTCCTTCGCTTCAGTCTTTCCTCCTAGGGTAGGGATGGTCACAATAGATCTGTGCAGTGCGCAGTATATCCTTTTCTTTGCTATCCTATTCTATCCTTGCTTCTCGTCAGCATACTATGCTAACGAGATTGATTTATTAGACTAATTAATCTGCGTGAATAGAATAATAAATGTCAATGCTTCTTTGTATCTATTATACATCGAGACGGAGATTTGGATGATAAATGGTTGCATATGTGTCAGGCATCAGAGATACGAAACCTAATGTTCCGAGCATTTAGCACAAGTAGAGCAGTTGACACCTTTCACCAACCCCTGCGAAAGTTTCTCAAGGATTTTAAGCGACAACGTCACGCTTCCCGCGCGAGATGCGCTATTCTCTGTACTGCGATATTACCAGGTCGCTCCAGCCAGTTCCTTACTGACAGGTTTAACTTGAAACAGCCAGTTTTTTTTTTTATAAATACAGCTCCGGAGTCTGATCGGGACTCCGGCGCTGTATACCCTACTTTTTATTTACCTAATTTGTTTACTTTGATTACTGTATGATTACTGAATTTCTGTTTTACTTTTTACTCACACATACACAAACATATAACACCCATGTCCAAGGCGGGACTCGAACCCACGATCCCCTGCGCTGCGAAACACCAAAGCGAGACGCTTTGGTGAGCGCAGCCATGGGGACCGACCGTTGAGTTTTGCAACTGTTTTAACTCACTGCACACGCGAAATACTGAGAAGTCGGCCACCTATGTAGGAATATTGTTACATTGACCTGAGTGACTGCCAAACTGAAACAAATTTGAAGTGCAAAGTGTTAATGTTTTTCACTAGAAATGTAAATATTCTTAACACAAACACCAGGTATAGAAATCTGCATGGATTATTTGCCACCTTGACTTCTTACAAAAGAGGTTTCATTATCAGTGTGTTAAAGTGTTTAAGACTCTTCCAAAAATATTACATTTATTAGCTGATGACAAAAATAAGTGTAAATCTGCTTTATAGGACATAGTTCACTCATGGGTTTAAACATACGGAAATATACTTTTGTGGTTATTCAAGGAACGGCAGAGCTTGATAGATTTATGGAGAAGCTGTCCTAGCCTCCAACCTAACCCTAAGCTTCAGTAATCTAACCTGAACTTTCGCTATCTGCCGGCTTTGAGAGGCCTCTTCAGACGAGTATAGTTAAAATTAAGTTACACCATATGCCGGATTTTCTAGATCCTCCTACCTTTTTTTTTATAGTGTTTAACCCCTCTTTTGCTACTTGTGGCAACGTAGGAAAATAGGTCTACGTAAGATCTTCGCGAAATGGTGGCTTTCAGCAAAACCTTTGGGGAGGATCGAAGCTACTTTTTTCATTATTTATTTATTTATTTATTTTTAGTTCTATAACCTGGTAGTTCATATCGGACGATGAATGAAATGTTGCCCCAAAAAACCCGGGAACCATAGAGCGTACTTACTTGACATTCGTCTTTTCAGGGGATAAGTGAAAACTCGAGAGGGGAAAAAAACTATTAGGGTAACTCACCCTAACCGAGATTCGAACTCGGGACCTCTTGACTGTGAGGTAGACATGCTACCACTACTCTATAGAGGCGGGCTATCTGATTTTTGTTCAACCGATAACAGTGGTGTTATTTTGCGTTTATCATTCTATATTTTATTACCACAAAACGCCTATTCTCTGAATATCAACTAGCAGAAAAACTGAGCCCCCCCCGTTTTATTGTTTCTACTGCGTATAATAAATATCCCTTCGTGCGTTAAAAGAGTTGCAGAACTCAACGAGGGTATTTCAAGTTAAAATCCGCCAGAGGGAACCTGGCCGGAGCGATCTTCGTTTTACCACTCTTGCTAATCAGCGGAGACAGTGAGCAGTTCGCGTTCAGCCCCGAGTCTGCAACTATTTTAACACACAAAGGAATACCTGCACATGTCAAATATGGACAGTTGGGCCATCTGGTATATAGTAGATAGAGAAAGTATTGTATTCCAACCAAAAATTCAATGTCAATATTTCACCTGAAATATGTTTTGGAGTTCTCTGAACAAGCATGTTTAGAAAAAGTCCATGATTATGGACAAGAGTATGTGTGCGAATGCGTGTATGCATCTATGTGTCTGTGAAGAGAATAACTCTAAAACGAAAACTCCCTCAAATACCAAACTTGGTATTTAAGTTCAACATCTTTCAAGAATGTGACACGGAGCTTTCCAAGAAAACACCATCATCCCAAAATATCCTTTACATGGAAAATTTTACAAAAATTTTGATTTTCTGAAAAATGACTCTAATGATTTTGATTAAAATACCGTGTGTTTTAAGATATTTTCATCAAGAATAAAATGTATATCTTGAATTTTCTGGGAATAGCCTCGCAAACCTTCTTCAGGACTTTTGCATAACCAGTAAAGCGTTAGACCAAAACTTCTACAAAACAAAAATGGTTTGTTTCATCCACGTGACTTTCTCTACATCGCTGTAATAACTTGTCGCTTTTCCTCTATCTACTTCATGCTAATCGATATAAACGTTAGCAGAAATTCTCTTATTACTTTCTTCCCTGTAGGTACAAAAGAAATAAGGGAGTACACTAGACTAAAGCGATAATCTAATCTTTTTATGATGATATGTGCATGGCTAGCAGTTAATAAATTTTCATATGAGTATTTAAGTATTTTAAAACTGAAACCGATAGGAATAAATATCTTGGAGATGGTGAAGTCCATAAAAATGTATATGATATTATTATTATAATTTTGTGTTTCAATCGGAAATACAATTTTTATAGTAAGTGTTTGTCTATCTCTTACAGTTTACCAGTTATACAAAATTCATTCAGAATGTAGAGGTTTACAGAGGCTAGTCCCAGAAAATTCAAGATACACTTTTCTTTTGAAATACAAATATCTTTAATATATAGTATTTTAATCAAAATCTTTGGAGACATTTTTGAGAAAATCAAAATTTTCAAATGTTTTCATGTAAAGTGCGTGGGGGATTTTTCTCAAAATCTTCGTGTCGCGTTCTCGGAAAATGTAAAAGTTAAGTACCAATTATTTTAACAAATTCATTTTTGAGTTATAGTTTGTGTTATAGTGTTCACAGACACATGGACATACGGATACACACAGACACACACAAACACACACGGACCTTTTTCTAAAAATGTTGTTTTTGGATACAGGGGGTCCTAAAATTATATTTTCGATTAAATCTTGCTACTGAATTTTTAGGTGGAATGCGATACTTTCTTTACCTACCTATGTATTACGTAGGTACTACGTAGAGAAAGTAAAAATGTAAATTTCGTTAAAACACAAATTATGCCATATAAACGTTATGTGGTGCTAACAATTTACAGATATGCTTGTTATTTGTTTTAGAATTTCCACTACTTAAACTTTTCTCAAATGGCAGGTGAATGTTCACTTTTGTCATCCTAAACATGCAAAGAGAAGCGAATTTCAACTGCATCGTAGAGCGACAGATCTTAAAGGATTTGACTATCGATTTAGCTTAGTGCATTCCCTTATTTCCCTCTAGTTATAAGGAAATAATTAATAAGAACCATTTCTGCTAATGTTTATCTCAATTAGAGGGATAAGTACATTTTTGTAAGATTAGTTATTACAGAACAGTTAGAAAAAGTCATGTAAATGGAAACAACAGCTTTTTAAAAAAAGGTGCTTGTGTGTCAGTGTGTCTATGAACAGCACAACTAAGCAACCAAATTTTAAATGTTATCTAAATTATTTTAGTGGTATCAATCATTTTCAGAATATCTTTTCTTACTGGTACTTATTTGTCAATACGTTGTTTTTATGTAGTATCCTTGTTCAGTTGTTTATTGTGATGTGCAGAATTTCAAGACCAGCATATAGCAATCCACTTTTAAACAATTGACCATAGATTCTAATCCATATATCCCCTCTTGAATCTACAACGAAATATGTATCAAACTGCTTCTGCAATCGTTCAAATGAGATTTCAAAAGAATAGATTTCAGAACTTAAATAAAATAAATGATAATGGTTAGACAAAATCTTGCGAATGTAACTCATTATATTTTGTTTATTCTATATATGTCAATTTTTCATGTAGATAATTTTTGGACGACCCAAAATACGAACCATTTTGGAATAGCTACCTAAGTGTTAAAATATATATAACCAAACCTGCTTAAATGTAATGCGTCCAAATCTGATGTGTTCCGCTCACACAACGTTTTCTACATCTCTGTAGCAAATTATTGTTAAAAAGCTTATTCTTTTATTTACTTCATACTAATCGAAAAAAAAAAAATAGCAGAAATAGCCTTAATACTTGCTTCCTTGTAAGTAGAAACTAAATATGGGAGTGTCATAGGTTAAAGTGAAGACAAATGCTGGTTACTAGGTGACTTAAGTTACTTTATTTGTATGGATACGATTTGACAAATTTCTGTATGAGAAAAGTACAAGTTTTTCAAAGCAGAAACCAAACACAAGGAATATCTCAAAAACGATCAACTCCTCGAAAACAATTTATATAATACAAGTTGTGTGTTTTAATGTGCTCTACATTTGTTGTGTGGTAAGTTTTTGTCCATTTCTTACGGTTTAGCAGTTATGCAAAATTCTTTCAGAATAAAGTAGTCTTCAGAGGCTATTCCCAGAACATTAAAGATATTACATATTATTTGTCAGACAAATGTCTTTAATATACGATATTTTAAACAAAATCGTTAGAGCCATTTTTGAGAAAATCAAAATTTTCGAAAAAAGTTCCATGATTTTCTAAAAAATGGCTCTAACGATTTTGATTAAAATATCGTATTTTATCTGACAAATAAAATGTTTATCTTGAATTTTCTATGAATAGCCTCTGAAGAGTACTTTATTCTGGATGAAGTTTACGGAATTTTGAATAACTGCTAAACCGTAAAGGATGAACAAAAACTTACTGCACAAAAATATAGAGCACGTTAAAACATACAATTTATGTTATATACATTTTATTCGTGGCGTTCATCGTTTTTGAGACATTTCTTGTTTATGGTTTCTGCTATGAAAAGCATACCTTTCTCATACACGAATTTGTCAACTGCAGTCCATACAAACAAAGGAACTTTAGTGACATAGCAACCAGCTTTTGACTATCACTGTAACACATGGTACTCCCTTATTTCGCTCCTACTTACAAGGAAGCAAGTAATAAGACTATTTCTGCTATTTTTTTTTTCTAATTAGCAGGAAGTAAATAGAAGTATAAGCTTTTTAAGAATAATTCGTTGCAGAGATGTAGAGAAAATCATGTGAATAGTGTACATCAAATTTTTTTCACACGTATTGACCTTCAGACGTAACCTAAATGGCTCTCAAGGGATATACAATGAATTATTTAGAACCCAAGTACAGAAACCGCCACAAACGTTCATGGTCATGGCGGGACTCGAACCCGCGATCCTCAGTACCACGAAGCAGCAAAGTTAGGCACTTGAGACGCCTCACTGCACGTCACAACCTCACTAGGATAGACCACCGAAGTTACTCTTTTCGTACCTAAAATGCACGCACTTACCTACTAACTGAACCGCTCACTCATGAACACGCTCGCTTATAGCGGGTGTCACAACAGAAACCTTAGATTAATTCCATTCTAGATAGTTCGCTCACTCAATTATAGAGACTGGAAGTGCCCGCAGAATGCTCTACAATGTTCTGGTTGCAGGAGTTGCACCAGAAGCTCTTTGCACTAACTCCTAATAGGCTAGCGCGCTCACTCACAAACACGCTGACTTAATTATAGCAACTGCAAGTTTCCCTAGAATATTCCATAATTTTTACTTTCTGTACACGTACTATGTACATAGTATTGAGAGAAGGTATTGCACTCCACCCAAAAATTCGATACCGAGATTTCACCGGAAATATATGTTTTAGGGTTCCCTGTATCCAAAAAAAAGCATTTTCAGAAAAAGGTCCGTGTGTCCACGTGTCTGTGAACACGATAACTCAAAAATGAGAAGTTGCTAAAATACCAAACTTAGAATTTTAGTTTAATATCTTCCAGGGATGCGACACGAAGACTATGAGAAAAATCCCCCCACCCCAAACTACTCTTTACATGGAACTTTTTTCGAAAATTTTGATTTTTGCAAAAATGGCTGTAACAATTTTGATTAAAATATATATCTTGAATTTTCTGGGAATAGCCTCTAAATATTACTTTATTCTGGATGAATTTTACGGAATTTTGTATAACCGCTAAACCGTAAGAGATAGATAAAATCTTACCACACAAAAACGTAGAACACGTTAAAACACACAACTTATGTTATACACATTTTTTCATGAAGTTGTTCGTTTTTGAGATATTCCTTGTTTTTGGTTTCATCTTTGAAAAACTTATACGTTTCTCATATAGGAATTTGTCAACTCCTTTCCATACAAACAAAGGAACTTCAGTCACAGAGCAACCAGCTTTTGATTATCGCTTTAACCTATCGTACTTCCTTTTTTCGCTTCTACTTACAAGGGTGCAAGTAATAAGACTATTTCTGCTAATGTTTTCTCGATTAGCACGAAGTAAATAGATGAATTAGCTATTTAACAATAATTTGTTGCAGAAATGCAGAGAAAGGCATGTGAAGGGAACACATCAGATTTTTGGAGGCTGGTTTTATATTAGATTCGCACTAAATACTTACTTTGCTCACTTGCTAACACGTTGGCAAGTGTAGCCGCTGGAAGTTTCCAGAGTGCATTCTATAGGTAATGATTTGGAAGTAGATGCTGCACCAGAAACTCACACACTACTCACTTACTGATTCTTTCGCGAACAAACTGTCTTAAAATATATATCCACTGGAAATGTTCGCTGAATATTATATAATGTTGTGTAAAACACACATTCGGTGATAGTTAACCCGCTCGATTGCAAACATCTTGTCTTATACAGTCGCTGAAAGTCCTGAGCGACACTTACTTAACTCAGTCATCACTCGCTCAAGTATGAATGCCGATTCTGTCTCACATTGGTAACCAGAGGAACTTACTTGAGTGAACATGACATTAATATGAGAGTCCACTCACAGCAAGACCACTAAATAACATGAACACATTTTGATAGGTCGACAATATTTTTTGTGTTTTACGGAGCAAGCGTTGAACGTTACCACTCAGCCACGGCGAGACCTTATATCGGTTCAAAAAGTCATTTTCAGAAAATTAAAATTTTCGTTAGATAAACTGTAGTTTAGGATAGGGAGATTCTTCTTAAAATCTTCGTTTCACATCTTGGAAGATGCTAAACTGAAGCGTAAAGTTTGGTATTTGACGGACTTTCGTTTTTCAGTTATGCCATTCATAGAGACACACATGACCCTTTTTTAAAAATGTTTCGTTTTATTTTCTCGACACGTATTATGTACATAGTGTATAGAGAAGGTATTGTAAAGCACCCAAAAATTCGATACCGAGATTTCACCGGCAATGTGTTTTGAGATCCCCTTAATCCAAAAAAAGCATTTTTAGAAAAATGTCCGTGTGTGTGTCTGTCTGTGTCTGTGTGTGGGTGTGTGTGTGTGTGTGTGTGTGTGTGTGTCTGTGGGCTGCATAGCTCAAAAACGAAAAGTCCGTTAAAAACCAAACTTGGTATTTAGGTTTGGTATCTTCCAAGGATGCGACACGAAGATTTTCAATAAAATCCCCCCCACTCCCGACCACCCTTTACGTGGAACTTTTTTCGAAAACTTTGATTTTCTTAAAAATGACTTTAACGATGTTGATTAAAACATTGTATATTAAAGATATTTACCTGACAAATAAAATGTGTATCTTGAATTTTCTGGGAATAGCCTCTGAAGACTACTTTATTCTGGATGAGTTTTGCATAACCACTAAACCGTAAGAGATGGACAAAAACTTAACACACAAAAATCGTAGAGCACGTTAAAACACACAATTTATGTTATATACATTAATTTTTAGTGGAGTTGATCGTTTTTAAGATATTTCTTATTTTTGGTTTGAGCTTTGAAAAAATTATACTTTTCACATACAGGAATTTGCCAACTCGTGTTCATACAAACAAACGAACTTCAATAACATAGCAACCAGCTTTTGGCGTACACTTTAACCTATGGTACTCCCTTATTTTGCTTCTACTTACAATAAAGCAAGAAATAAGACTATTTCTGCTAATTTTTCTGGATTAGCATGAAATAAATAAAGGAATAAGCTTATTAACAATAATTTGTTACAGAGATATAGAGAAAGTCATGTGAATGGAATACCAAACTTGGTATTTAAGTTCAGTATCTTCCAAGGATGCGACACGAAGATTTTCAAACTACCCTTCACATGGAAAATTTTACTCCAAACCATTTTACATGGAAAATTTCTCGAAAATTTTGATTTTTTTTTAAAAAATTACTAACGAATTTGTTTAAAACACAATAACTTTAAATCATTTTCATGACAAATAAGATGTATTATTTTGGATTTTCTTGGAATAGTGTTCGATTCCTATTTATTCTGAATTACCTTTATATAACTGTTAAACCGTAAGAGATAGAGAAAGCATTATTAAACAAAAATGTAGATGTATTTAATAGACCAATTTATGCCAAGTGCGTTTTTGATGGAGTTGGCAATTTTCTAATTATTCCTTGTTACTTTCTTTAGTACATATGTACGTACAATGTACATAGTAGGTAACGAAGGTAGATATTGTATTCCAGCCAAAAGTTAGATAAAAAGCATTTTTAGAAAAATACCCGTGCGAGTCTGTCTTTGTGTGTGTGTGTGTGTGTGTGTGTGTGTGTGTGTGTGTGTGGGAAGCATAGTTCAAAAATGATAAGTTGCTTAAATACCAAACTTTGTATTTGACTTGAGTAACATCCAAGGATGTAACCAAAGATTTTGAAGAAAATCAACCCACTCCCAATTACCCTTTACATGGAAAAAGTTTCGAAAGTTTTGATGTTCTCAAAAGCCTCCAGTGATTTTTATTAAAGTACTGTATATTGAAGATATTTACATGACAAATAAAATGAATATCTTGAATAACCTAGCAATAACCTCTGCAATCCGCTTCATTCTGAATGGCATTTGCATACTGTAAACGGTAAGAAATTGGCAAAAACTTACACAAAAAATTTAAATCTCGTCAAAACACACAATTTATATCCTATACATTTTTGTTTGGAGCTAAACGTTTCCGAGATATTCCTTGTTATTAGTTTCAAATTTAAATTACTTATCCCCGTTTCTAAGCAATCTGTAATGAACTATACATTAAAAGCTCCCTGACAAATAGAAAAAGATGAGGAGATTAAGTTTCAATATTTATTGGCTAATCTCAGAAACCTTTGATGACGTGCACGCTCCCCTTTGTTTGTGGATGATTAAACCACCATTCGCCAAAATCATTCTTCCAACTATCTCCAAAGAGCAATGCCACTTGTAAGGCCAAGTTGAGACAAGGCCGGGTCCTCGAAACACGCACGCTTTCTACCGGGGATGCCCGTAGCCTTGCTGGACAGGAAGATGGGATTTAATCTCTCTTCCCGTTCACTAGCAAACAATTATCTGCTCTGGAAGACATGTTATCATTCCACGAAATCTGCTAACAAAGCTTGGCAGCTTAGACCTTCAGATAATCTTATTTAATTCTCTCAATCAAAACGCATGTAATTACCATGTCAGCCTGTAAATACGCGGTTCGGATCTCTTCACCAGAGAACCACCTATCTGTCTTTTAAAATTCACTAATGGAATCTTTAGGATTTCAACAATGGTTAACGTGTTCTGTGTTCTTGTATCTCGTCTACCTCATATAAATATCTCTCTCTCTCTCCCTCTCTTTATTCACTTCTGTCTTCGGCTCTATTGCTCTCACTCCCTCTCCTTTCTCGCCCTGTCACTATATCATTTACTGTTCTCTCTATGCTTTTCTGCCTGCTGCTCAATCTCTATTCTCTGTCACTATCAACTCCAGTTCTCTTTATATCTTTCTGTCTTCTGGTCTATCCCTCTCTGTCCCTCTCCATTCTCTCCCTGTGACTGCATCAACTCCTATTCTCTTTATGTCCTGACTTCTAGTCTATACTTCTCTGTCGCTCTCCATTCTCTCGCTGTGACTGCATCAACTCCTGTTCTCTTAATACCTTTCTGTCTTCTGCTCTATCCCTCCCAGTCCCTCTCCATACTCCCCTGTCAATGTATTAATTCCTGCTCTCTTTATGTCTTTCAGACTTGTAGTTTATCCCTCTTCATTCACTCCCTGTCACTAAATCAACTCCTGTTCTCCTTATGCCTTTCTGTCTTCTAGTGTATCCCTCTCTATCAATTCCCAAATTCTCCCTATCAATGTACCAACTCCTATTCTCTTTATGCCTTTCTATGTTCTAATGTATCCCTCTCTGTCCCTTTTCCGTTCTCTCCCTGTCAATGTATCAACACCTGTTCTCTTTATGACTTTCTATCTTCTAGTTTATCCCTCTCTGTTCCTCCCCATTCTCTCGCTATCACTGTATCAACTCTGTTCTCTTTACGCCTTTCTGTATTATAGTCTATCCCTCTCAGTCCCTCTCCATTCTCTCCCTGTCATTATATCTACCCCTGTTTTACGCCTTTCTGTTCTATCCCTCTCCGTTCCTCTCCATTCTATCTGTCACTATGTCAACTCCTGTTCTTTTTATGCCTTTCTGTCGTCTGCTCTATCCCTCTCTGTCCTTACCCATTCTCTCTCTGTCAGTGTATCAACTCCTGTTCTGTTTATGCTTTTCTGTCTTCTAGTCTATCCCTCTTTGTGCCTGTCTATTCTCTCCCTGTCACTGTATCAACATATGTTCTCTTTATGCCTTTCTGTCTTCTAGTCAACCCCTCTCAGTTCCTCTCCATTCTCTCCCTGTCACTGTATCAACTCCTGTTTTCTTTACGCCTTTCTATCTTCTGCTCTAACCCTCTCAGTCCCTCTCCATTCTCTCCCTGTCACTGTATCAACTCCTGTTCTTTTTATACCTTTCTGTTTTCTGCTCTCTCTCAGCCTCTCTCCATTCTCTCCCTGTCACTATATCAACCCCTGTCCTCTTTACTCATTTCTGCCCGTCTACTCTCTCTCTCTCTCTCTCTCTCTCTGTATAAATATTGTTATCTCTTTCCCCATTCTCTACATTCCTTTTTGCACTCCTTATTTTCTTTTCCTTTTTTCGGTCACTTTAACCATTTTGTCTCGTCTCTCTATCTTCTGTTTTTCACTCTCTCCCTCGTAATACTCCCATATTCACTCTCACTACCTGTCTTTTATATATTTAGTTTATCTAATATATTTCCTACCACATTTTATCTGCTTGTTTCTCCCTCTCTCGCTGCTTGTGTGTATTCTAATGTGACTACGTCCTACGGCCATAATCGCTGCACGTGTGTAAACGGCTTGCTTCGGAAGTCATGGCTGATTACGTTGTTTGTGTTAGTGGACACGTAAGCCATCGAGAGTTCTTTTGTCATCGAGGCCTCGCAATGTTACACATGGATATTCAAGCTTTGCGAATCGAGCCGCTTTGACCGGCAGAGGAGGCCTCTACCAATTTATTTGGTGGAGGTGCAGTCCGAGGTCGACCGGCACCGGTTGCTGCAAATTAATGAGCTGGTGTACTGCCTGGCTAGACTGGAGGACTTCGCCCATTTCCCGGTACAGTGCAAAAGGTGACATCAGGGCCACAAGGAAATAATTGCGGAGTCCAAAACGAGGTGTGAGCTTACCCCTCGACACCCTGCCACGGGCGTTGTGTCCTGTGCCAACAACGAGACCAAGGTGCACGCTGGAGAACGTGCCCGGAATACAGCCGTTAGCTGGCCGCTATGTGCCTCAAACGCCAACTCCAGCCTCTCGGCACCCACAGCCCTCACAGAAAGCAAAGCACAATTCGCAGCGGATGGCCACCCGTGAAGAGCGGCCTGCCCCTCAGGTGACCCATAGAGCCCAATCCACTGCCGCGGGCTATTCTTACTAAAGATTATTCTTTTGTCTACATCAGCTTGTTGAGGTAAACGTTAGCCGTATTTGTTTTATTATTTATTTTCTTACAGCTTCAAGGGTCATATGAAAGTTCACTGGGTTAAAGTAATTGTCGCATCTTTCAAAAACAGATCCCTATGTGTTGATATGGAGAGTCAGTTCTCTTTACATGGCAAGGAATTAAAGCAAAAGAAAAACCAATGACGAATCTCCATTTGAGATGGGGATTATAAATTTAAACCATTATCAAGGAATATCTCGGAAATAGTTAACTCCACAAAAATATATTTGTCAAAATTACGTGTTTTTATGAGATCTACATGTTTGGGCACTAAGTTTTTGTCTCTCTCTTAAGGTTTATAAGTTATACAAAATGCATCTAAAATGAAGAGGTCTCAGATGATATAGCCTAATAATTCAAATATATACATTTTCATGAAAATATATTTGATATTTTAATCAAAATCTTTAATCCAATTTTTGAGAAGATTTAACTTTCAAAAAGTTTTCCATGTATATAGTAGTTTGTATTCGGAGATATTCTTGAAAATCTTCGTGATGCGTCCTTGGATGATTCTAAACTTAAATACTAATTGATACTTAACCACCTTATCACTTTTAATGTAGTTGTTCACAAGCACACAAACACACACATACACAGACACACAAACATACTTTTTTCTAAAATCCTTTTTACTTTCTCTAGCCCGCATGTACAATGTACATAAGTAGTGGATAGAGAAGGTATTGTATTCCACCTAAAAATAAATTTCGAAATTTCACTGGAAATATACGTTTTGAGGTCCCCTGAGTCCGAAAACCCCATTTTTGGAAAAATGGCCGTATGGGTGTGTGTTTCTGTGGGTCTGTCTGTCTGTCTGTGGACACCATGGCTCAAAAACGAAAAGACTTAAATACCACACTTGGTATATACGTTTGGTATCTTCCAGGGATACGACGCGAAGATTTTCAAGAAAATCCCCTAACCTTAAACTATCCCATGCATGGAACAATTTTTGAAAATTTTGATTTTCCCAAAAATGGCTCTAACAATTTTTATTAAAATCCCGTATATTAAATGTATTTATATCTCAAATAAGATGTATATCTTGAATTGTCTGGGAATAGCCTCTGAAGACCTCTTTAATCTGGATGAATTTCGCCGAATCTTGTTTAACTGCTACACTAGAGATAGACAAAAACTTACTACACAAAAAATATAGATCTAGCCAAAACACACAATTTATGTCATTTACGTTTTTGTTGTGGAGGTAGCCATTTCCGAGATAACCCTTGTTATTGGTTTCAAATTGTGTAGTATTATACTTTTCTCAGACAGGAAGTGTCCATTTTTCTTTTGTTCTACTCCTGGCCAAACAAAGAAGCGATTTGCAATGACTAATACATAACGACAGCTGTTAAAGCATTTGACTATCACTTTAGCATAGCGCATTCCTTTATTTTCCTTCTACTTATAATGAATGATGTAATAAGAACATTCTGCTAATGTTTTACTCAATTAGCATGGTGTAGACAGAAGAATAATCTTTTGTAAGAAGTTTATTTGTAGAGCAGCTAGAGAAAGTCATGTGAGTGTAACATATAAGATTTTTTTTGGATTAAAGTGTCCTTAATACATGTATTTCCGATGAAATCCCGGCATAAAATTTTTGGATGTAAGGTAATACCTTCTGTATCTCCTATGTACATGTACATACTTGATATTGAAAGTAGCAATCAAGATTGTGTTTGGTAGGCTAAATATTTTAGTAAATCATTAATATTAATGGAAAATTTAATTATCTCATTATATGCAGAAACAAATATTCATCATAAAACATACTAATAAGAGAATTTTTTCCCCTCCAGCATCTATTTGTCTTCTTTGGGGGGAGGTATATAATTAAAATGGCAAGCAGCCGATTCCTAATCTGCTGTAATCATATTTTATAGCAAACTCTTAATCTTATACAGATACAATTTTGTATTTATTATTTTTAGGTACTTATTAACATTTCTGGGAGCCAACTGAATCCGTACTATGTATGCATATGCTCTTTCTGCATATGACACCATAGTTTGTGAGTCTGGTGATACATAAATGAATAATTGACAAAGAAAATTTAAGAAGAAAACGTTCCTGGTCTAAGTTTAGGATACCTCCACGACATTGCCGATTATGACTGAATAAAATCTAGGTTTTATTCAGGAGCACGGTTCTGGCGGAATATGAACCTCAGAGATTTCCCAATCATTAGTCCTTGTCTTAACGGACCTCGGTTAACCAGGATATTCCAGGATAATCTTTATTCTCTTCAAATAAAAGCACACTTTCTGTCTTGCTTCTTACCTTTACTTCCTCTACTTAGTGCGGAGAAGGTATTGCACTCCACTCAAAAATTCGACACCGATATTTCAACTGAAATAGACGTTTATGGGCTCCTTATTTCATAAAATCATATTTAGAAAAAAGTCCGTGTATTTGTGTGTGTGTCGGTATGTCTGTCTGTCTGTCTGTGAACACGATAATTCAAAGACGAAAAGTTGGTATAAATTCAAACTTGGTACCTATTTAAGTTTATTATCCTGCAAGAATGCAATACGAAGGTTTTGAGAGAAAATGCCTCCAACCTCAAACTACTCTTTACATAGAAAGTATTTCGAAAATGTTGATTTTCTAACAAAATGGCTCTAACGATTTTGATTAAAATACTATATACTAAAGATATTTGCATGACATACAATGTGTATCTTGAATTTCCAGGGAACAGCCTCTGTAAACTTCTTCATCCTGGATGACTTTTGATAAGAGATAGTACACAAACAAGTAGATTCTTTTAAACACACAAATTTTTTCATACAGATTCTTTTCGTGGAGTTGAACACTTCCGAGATATTCGTTGTTATTGGTTACATTTCTAAAATACTTAGTTTTCTCATACGGGAATTTGTCAACTGACCATACAAAGAAACGGATTTGAATCACAAAGCAACCAGCTTTTAAAAGATTTGACTATTGCTTTAGCCTAGTGCAGCCCTATTTCCCTTCTTACAAAGAAGCAAATAGTAAGACCATTTCTGCTAATATTTATATTGGTTAGCATGAAGTAGATAGAAGAATAAGCTTTTAACATGTTGTTAAAATTGTTACAGAAATATAGAGAAAGTCATGTGAATGGAGCACATCAGATTTTTACTTTCTCTACAGGTACTGTGTACATAAGAGAAGTTATTGTAGTTCACCCAAAAATTCAATACCGATATTTCGCCGGAAATATATGTTTGAAACCTAAGAAGAATACGCTTTTTAACAAAAATTTGTTACAGAGGTGTAGAGAGAATCATGTGAATGGAACGCATCAGTCTTTTTTCCTTTCGTTCTCCTTGATTTTATTTTATTTGTAAACACTGACTTCGCCCACATATTTTTCTGGACAACACAAAATCTTCCGCGTTCACAGCGGTCAAATCCCATGGTACACATGATGTTATCACGGTGTTGCTATATTACCAAGAAAAGGAGCTCACACAAACGAAACAAATCAGCACTCTTCCGATCTAACATCACGAGAAGCAGGTTTCGGGCACGCAGTTAGTTGCCCTCTTTCCTGCAAAAACCTACAGCGCTCCTGCCCAATATTAAAAGAGTGAATCATCCGAGGCACGTCCATACGACAAGTAATTGCCTGGGCCGGAAAAAAAAAAAAAAAAAAAAAAAAAGGGGGGGAAGCAATGTTTCTTCAAGACTGCTCAACGCTGCAACTTAGAAAACAAGCTATACATTTAAACAGCGCAAGATTAATTGCTTGTTAAGCTGAAATGCTGGGTGTCAACATGTAGAGTGAAAATTGTTCAGGGAATCGTTATAACTTACATTCCCTGCTACCTTTTTGAATTAAGTGCAATCAAAATACATACAGGTTGTTTTGTAACAACACCCAACGAATATACCTTATAGTTGAACTAGTCCGAAATTTGATGTCCTAAGCTCCTTAGGAGAGTTTTTGCGTAACATTGAAAATTGCATCATTTTCAGAATAAGTGCCCACGAAGCACTTGTGCATAATACACACACATTCTCACACCTGAGAGATGTTCTTTAACAAGCACGTGTCATAAAAGCAGTCGGGGTTGTCCTCGTGTTTTTACTTTCTCTAGTATATATGTATAATGTATATAGTGGGAAATATATGTTTTGGGACTCCATGAATAAAAAAAAAAGCATATTTAGAAAAATGTCCATGTCTGTGTGAGTGTGTGTGTGTGTGTTGTGGACAGGATAATTCAAAAATGAAAAGCCGTTAAATACCAAACTTAGTATATAAGTTTAGAATCTCCCAAGGATGCGACACGAAAAGTTTCAAGAAAATCCCCTACCCGAAATTATACTTTATATGGTAACATTTTCGAAAAAGTTTGATTTTCCCAAAAATCACTCCAAACATTTTGATTAAAATACTATATATTAAAGGTATTTACATGAAACATAAAATACATGCATATATATTGAATTCCCTGGAATAGCCTTGTAGATCTCGTCAAAACATACACTTTATGTCCTTCACATTTTTGTTGTAAGCTGTTTCCGAGATATTCCTTCTATTAGTTACAATTTTAAAATACTTATATTTTTCTCAAAGAGGAAGTCGTCCGTGTTTATTTTGTTTGACTCCGAACCATGCAAAGAAATAAATGTCAATGGCAATCGCATAGCGCCAGCTTTTAAAACCTAGAGAGGGCATTCCCTTAGTTTCCTTTTACTTATACGGAACTAAGTAATACGAATATTGTGTTAATGCTAATCCCGATTAGTATGAAGTAGAAATAAGAATAATCTTTTGTAAGAAGTTTCATTCAGAACAGTTGGTGAAAGTCATGTAACACATATTTTTACACTCATACTGGCCTTCAAGAGTTACCTAATTTGCCATCAGAGGAGAGAAAATGACACGATAGAACACAAACACGCACCACGAACAAGGCGGAACTCGAACCCGAAGCACCAAAGCTAGACACTTTAGCGAACACGCACAAAAAGGCTGACCATTTCTTCTTGGTCATTTTTAGCAAGGTTTTCAGGTAAACGGCAAAGGGCTGTTACCTACTCAAAAGACTACTTGGGAGTCGGGCATTTTTGAGTTGTAAAATGCGAAACATACGTATTTTGTACTTATTATCCTAACATTTTGTAATTATCCTAATAGCAAACGCTCCATAACTTACTGCTATCAATAAGAACTTTCTGTTAAATATATGTTTCATTTAGTAGATAGAGTTAAAGACAATAAAATAAACTTTTTGTTTCGGTGCAAAATGGATTTATTTTTGTTTAAAATTATCTACAATCCTTTGGCAGCATTCTTACCTTTGTTGTCTTTATGAGTTCCTTGCATGCATCCTCAAGATCACCAGCGTTAAATTTCCTGTAAAACACAGTAATCTCTTAATGTGAATTAAATTCTGTGCACTTAGTTATGTTTACGAAAACACTGCGAAAGCACGCGAATCGGAGCTTCTTAAGCTACCTGCCTTACTTCAGCTAGCGTGGGCCAAGCGCGCAGCTCCGCTCCTTGGTAACTGCCTAATCCATGCTGCCCATGAGGCGTTTTGTTGATGTACTTATTGGCACTGAAAATTATATTTTCGTATCAAGCAGGACCTGAGCAGAAACACTGATTTGAAACATCCTGTATCCACAACCAGTTTATGAAATCCAGCGTATGTGTAGGGAATATTTGAAAGCAGCTCAAAATATTGTGTATGCAATTTTACGTCAATGCCACTAAATGGCACACACTGCAGAACTTGAACACATGCGCGGAAACTCTCAACTAGAATGTAATTTATACATTATTTCGTTCTTACCCTAATGGTAAATCTAACTACCCATTTACACAACAAACTTCACAAAAACCCATTTATTTCGTCAAATTAGTTATTATTAGTAACAATAATAATGACAAGAGTAGATAATAATTTTATTGTTGTTGCAATTTTGTCGCTTGGTTCATAATCAGAACTGCTATAAAGCAAATGCAAATTCACATTTTTAAGGTTGTGTGACTAAAACTGTTAACACCCAAAATATATGCTCACGAGCCTTAGGCATAGGCATTTACTGGTTGGAACACAAGAAGTGATTCTTGTCCTTCCCGCATACAACAGAAGAAGTCGCTGTGGAAATTCGGTGTATATATGTAGCAAAGCCTATATTGCCCATGTCGTGAGAGTCCTAAAGTGTTGGCCTTCCTTGTCGGCAATCACTTTCTGTAATTACTGTTGAAAGAGAGCAAACAAATAAATACACCTTATCAGTTTAACCAAAATAAAAATCAAAATGTATAAACATGTACGTTGGAATTAAAACATTGCCATGTAATGGAACAGTGGAAGGAACAGCTGTATAATTCTCCCTCTGCAATCCATCCAAATTACGAGGGTAATTCAATAAATGCACGTGTTAGAAATGAAGTCGTCATTTATTTTCAAACACCAATTATATATTTTTCAAAGGGATATATCATTCTCCAAAGGTTTCTATCATTTTTAATTAATCCTACCAAAAATAGGAATTGTCAAACTCTGCTCTGTCCTGATAACAACCTCATTTGATCTAAATTTTATTTCCGCGAGTCATTTCATGTTTGGGAACAAAGAGGCATCGCAGAGAGCCAGGTCGGGAGAATATAGGGGTGGAGCAGATTTATGCATTTATGCTTGTGCTGCATTGTCGTGAAACACCACTTTATTCTTTGCCAAATGGGGCCGTGTCTCCTTCAACTTCTTGTCGAATCAAACTACACTTTACATGGAAACAATTTCGAAAATGTTGATTTTCTCAAAAATGGCTCTAACGATTTTGATTAAAATATTATATACTAAAGGTATTTATATGGAAAATAAAATGTATAGATGGAACATTCTGGAAATAGCCTCTAAAGACCTTTTAATTCTGAATGAATTTTGCTGAATTTTGCGTAACTGGTAAACCGTAAAAGGTAGACAAAAACTTACTACTCAAAAAGTTTAGATCACGTTAAAACAAACAATGTATGTCATATAAGTTTTTTTTTCGTGGAATTTAACATTTCTGAGATATTCCTTGTTATTTGTTTCAGATTTAAAATACTTAAACTACCTCACACGGAAAGTTGTAAATTCCTGGCCCTGCATAGAAGCGGATTTCAACCACATGGCAACTAGTTTTTAAAAGATTTGGCTATCACTTTAGCCTAGTGTTTTCCCTTATTTCTCTCCTACTAACAAGGAAGCAAAGTGACATTTGGTTTTATCTCTCTTGTTTTACTGCAGGTCATGCAATGCAAACCGAATTTCAATTGTTTCACATAGAACCAGCTTAGGATTTAGCCTAGTGTAGTTCCTTATGACCTTTCTACTTAAAAGGAAGCAAATAATAAGACAATTTCTGCTAATGCTTACCTTGATTAGCATGCCGTAGATAAAAGAATAATTTTTGTAAGGAAAGTTGTTTGTGTAACAGCTAGAGAAAGTCATGTGAATGGAACATATCAGATGTTTTAGATTTAGAGGACCTCAAAAAATATATTTCTGATGAGATCTTGACATAGATGTTTTTGGGTGCAATACAATATATTTTCTCCTACTATGTGCATAGAACGTGTAGAGAAAGGAATAATAAGTTTAAGGGGGGTTATGTGATTGAGGTAAAAAGAATTTTGTTTCTTATTACTTACGGAGCATTCGCCATAAATGCTAGCACATTATCCTGCTAGATAAAGCAGTCGGTTTCTTATTGTAGCGGCTTTTAGACTGCTAATACGTAAATACACAATTTTGGGATGGCGGTGGGGGATTTGATGAATAACGTCCTATAGTCGGAAGTTGAATAAAGGAAATGGTGAAACGTTGCTCAAATGGACCGGGGACGCTACAGCTTAAGAGTTACCCTAAATCTTTCTTCATCGGATAAGCGAAAACCCCGGAAAACCCCTTATCTCTTATCCCTAACTCTTAAGCGAGATTCGAGCTCGGTACCTCTTGAATGTGAGGCAGACGCAGTATCACCACACAATACTATTAAATTGCAAATGGTCTAGTCTCATCGGTATAACATGAATGTTATTTTCATGTCATTAGAAGTGTAAAAATCACAAACGCAAAACCTTCCATGGAAGCATATAAACTATTCCCAGAAAAGTCGTACAAGAGTTTCCGACGATGCTAGGGCGACGGTTTCCTTTGCCCCAACGTCTCAAAGCGTTACGTCCTTTTAGGAGGCAAAGGATTCTGTCCATAATTAATTCAGATCGTCCGGAAAACCCATTAATATCCTTCCTGAATTCCAGAACTATCCTGTGTAATTTTCTTAAAATAGTCTGTTTTCCATTCACATGACTTTCTCTAGCTGTTCCACAAACAGACATTCCTTGCAAAAGATTATTCTTTTATCTATCTCATGCTAATTAAGATAAACGTTACCAGAATTAATATTATTACTTGCTTCTTTGTAAATACAAGGGAAATAAGGGAATACACTAAGCAAAAGCAATAGTTTCATCTTTTAAAAGCCGGTCGCTAAGTGAAACAATTGAAGTTCGGTTCTGTTTGCTTGCTAGGAATAAACAAAAGAGAGACGAAAAGAAATATGTCTCCCGTTTGAGAAAAGTTTAAGCACCTTAAAAGTAAAACAAATAACTCGGGATATTTCGAAAACGGTTAACTCTACAAAACAAAATTCTGAGAGTAATCAAGAAATTTAATATATATATATATATATATATATAATTTTTTTGAAATCTACATTTGTGTACGGTAAGCTTTTGACTATCTCTTACGGTTTATCAGTGACACAAACGTTATACAAAAGTCAACCAGAATAAAGAGGTCTTCAGAGGCTATTCCCAGAAAATTCAAGATATACATTTCGTTGGTCATGAAAATATGTTAAACATGTGACATTTTAATAAAAATCGTTAGAATTATTTTTGATAAAATCTAAATTTTCAAAGCTGTTCCATGTATGTAGTTGGGGTGAGGCTTTTCTTGAAAATCTTCGTACCGCATCCTTGGAAGATACTGAACTTAAATATCAAGTTAGGAACTTTACCGATTTTCGTTTTTGAGCTATGCTGCCCAGACACACACACACACACACACACACACACACACACACACAAACGCACGCACAGACTCACACGGACATGTTTCTAAAACGGTTTTTTTTTTTTTGATTCAGGAGGTCTCAAAACTCCGGTGAAATCTCGACTTCGAATTTTTGGGTAGTATACAGGAGGTATTTCAGAAATTTATTTGAGGCGCTAAGGAGGCATGTCTGAGTAAAAAAAAAACAGCGATGCCCAATCTTCAATGCAAGAAGGGAGGTTGGATTTACCTTCACCCGTTTGTTGGCGGAGCGGTAGTTATAAATCTCAATACCGCTTTGTAACATAACATGGTGGTGGCTTCTTTACTACTGCTGCTTTTTATGACCAGTTATATTCGCACTTTTGTCAAATGCTAGAGAAAAATATGATGCGTTCCATTCACATTCCTTTCTCTACGTCCTCTGTAAACAAACCATTCTTGCAAAAGACTATTCATTTAACTACTTCATGCTAATCGAGATAAACATTAACAGAAATGTTCTTATTACTTGACTCCTTATAAGTAGAATGGAAATAAAGAGAATACATTAGGCTAAAGGGACAGTCAAATCTTTTAAAAGCTGTATTTACTATGCTCTAAGTAGAAAAATCTAATATGTTCATTTACATGACTTTCTCTACATCTCTGCAACAAAGTATTGCTAAAAAGCTTATTTCTCTATTTACTTCATACTAATAAAAAATATCAGAAATTGTATTATTGCTTGCTTCCTTGTATGTAGAATGGAAATAAGGGAGTGCCAAAGGCTAAACTGATAATCGAATCTTTTAAAATCTGGTTGCTATGCGATCGGAGTTCCTTTGCTTGTATGATCAAGAGTTGACTAGGTCCCTTATGAGAAAAGAGCAACTATTTTAAAACTGAAACCAATAATAAGAAATATCTTATGAGAAAAGAGAAACTACTTTAAAACTGAAACCAATAACAAGAAATATCTCAAAAGCGGCAAACTCCACGAAATAATGTATATAACATAAATTATGCGTTTTAACGAGCTCTACATTTTTTGTAGTAAGTTTTTGTCTATCTCTTAAGGTTTACCAGTTATGCAAAATTCACCCATAATAAAAATGCCTGTCTATTTCCAGAAAATTTAAGATTTACAATGTATTTGCAATGTAAATATCTTTAATATACGCCATTTCAATCAAAATCGTTTAAGCCATTTTTGAGAGAATCAATATTTTCGAAAACTTTTCCATGTCTGGTAGTTTGGGGTGGGAGATTTTCTTAAAAATCTTCGTGACGCATCCTTGGAAAATAATGAACTTAAATACAGAGTTTGGTATTTAACGAACTTTTCTTTTTTGAGCTGTCTGCCCACAGGACGCACACACACACACACACGCGCGCACACACACACACACTGACATACAAACACACAAAGGGATATTTTTCTAAAAATACTTTTTTGATTCAGGGATTCTCAAAACATGTTTTTTCGGTGAAATCTTGGTATCGAATTTTTTGGTTGGAACATAATACCGTCTATATATAGTATCATATTTCGTGTAGAGAAAGTAAAACTGAAATTAAATCATCAGTGAACCATGTCATCTGAAACTCCATGCCATTATGTGCATTGCAACATAACTAAAACATATCTCTGGCCAAGTGTTCCGAGTGGCTTAAAAACCGTCAAATGTTTATATCCCATTATGTATAAGCACCTTAATTTCAGGCTACAATATTTCATAGACGAAGAAAACCCTAGTTCAATTTGACACGTTTTCGAAAATTAGTGCACATACCAAGATCAGTAAATTGTAGAGGTTATCTTGTTAAGCTTGTACTGATCGCGAACGAAATAGACTATCGTCGCTGAAGTGTAATATAAAATAAGAATTTCAAATCTCATTAAAAACCGTTTTGAATAAGCAAAGGCAGGCTTATAAGATGCTCTTAAGACTGAATCGTCGCTAGTACAAAAATAGCAGCTTGTTTGCAAAAGAGAACCAACTGAGTATGAAATTGGTTTCGACGGCGTTGTCCAGATAAACAAAACAGACCACCACGACAATCATTAAGGATTTCTCAGAATTCGGCAAGAGTAGATGAAGCGAGGAAGGCAAGACTGGGAGGGAGGCGGATAAATAAAGAAAAATAAGAAAAGAAAGAAAAAAGTAGACGCGTCTTGCTGCAACAGTTAGCTCGAAGTGTTTATTCTGCTTGTCATAACCTATGTAGCAGGTTCAGCTGTTGACCTCACCAGGAAAGATTCCTTAGGGGAGACTGGGGATAGGTTCTCACTTTTTACCTTTATATTTTTCACATGTTTTCTATTTGTTTAATAAAAATATTCTTTTAATTTCTCTACTTACTACATAGTACATAGGTACAGAAGGTATTGCATTCCATCCAAAAATGCAATACCAGGATTTCACCGGAAATACACGATTTAGTTCCCCCTGTATCCAAAAAAAGCGTTTTTAGAAAAAGATACGCGCACATATGCATGATGTTCTCAATGTACATAGAGAAGGTATATGGCAACCAAAAATTCTATATCGAGATTTCACCGAAAATATATGTTTAGAGTTTCCTGTATAAAAGCCATTCTTTGTATGTGTGTGTGTGTGTGTGTGTGTGTGTGTGTGTGTGTGTAACCGCGCGCGGGTATATATGCGTATTCGTGCCCGTGTCTGTGAACAGCATCACTCAAACCGGTCCCAAAAGCTATGATCATTGGCGCGTTTGGCGTTGACATTCTGCGACAAAAAGGCCGCGGATTCGATTCCTGCATGGGCAGGTATGTTTAGTGTTGAGTGTTTCGATGTTTGTGTTCTATGTAAGACATTCTCTCTCCCCTGATAGTCAATTAGGTTAAGTCTAAAGGCCAAATATGTGTGTAATATATTGATACTTGATATTTAAGTTCAGCATCTTCCAAGAATGTGACACGAATATTTTCAGGAAAATCTCCTCATCCCAAAGAACGTTTCACATGCAACATTTTCAATATTTTTGTTTTCCTTAAAAAGGAACTAACAATTTTGAATGAATATTATTATTTATATTATTTTGAATATTAAAGATATTTACAGGACAAATAAAATGTTTACTTGAATTTTCTGGGAATATCCACAGAAGACCTCTTCATTCTGGGTGATTTTTAAATAACTGATAAACCGTAAGAGATAGACAAAACTTGCTACACAAAATGTAGATCTCGGTAAAACATGTATGTCATATACATTTTTTGTGGAGTTAACCATTTCCGAGATATTCCTTGTTATTGGTTTCGAATTTAAAATCTTAGACTTTTCTTAAACGGGAATTTGTCATTCCCGTTTCTTTTGTTCCTTTTACTCCCAGTCATACAAAAGGAACCAAATTTCAATCGAATAGTAACTTCTTCTTCACACTAAAGAGGTCGCGAGTTCGAATCAAAACCATCTGCAAATGTTTAACTTGATTAGCATGAAGTAGATAGAAGAATTAGCTTTTGTAAGACTAGTTTATTACAGAATTGATAGAGAAATTCGTGTGAATAAAACACATCAGACTTTTAAAAGTACAGATTGGATGTTGTACGAGTTGCGAAGCATCAAACTCCTAACGACGCCATAAGTACTCGAGTACACGTGTGATAAGTAGTAGCGCTCACTTTGGGGTTAGTTATCACATGTACTTTAATGGGAAATACATGTCACATATGACTCATAAACCATCTCATATTTATAATTAAGCAAAGAAATATGAACATTATCCACTCATCAAATTCCAAATCATTATGCTCACAAAAAAAAAAAATATTGCAGATATAAACGAGCATACAAAAACCCTGATGTGTTACACTCACACGACTTTCTCTACATTTCTGTAAAAGTATTGTTAAAAAGCTTATTCTTTTATCTGCATCGTGGTAATCGATATAAACAGAATCAGAAATTGTCGTTATTACTTAGTTCCTTGTAAGTAGAAGAATAGAAACCTAATGATGTTCTCTAGCTGTATCGCAAACAAACCCTTTATTTAAAAGTTTATCTTTTATCTACATCATGCTAATCGCGATGAACATTACCAGAATTAGTCTTATTACTAGCTTCCGTGTAAGTAGAAAGGAAATAAGAAACTGAACAGGCTAAAGCGATAGTCTCGTCCTTTAAAAGCCGGTAGCTATGTGAAATAATTGAGGTTCGGTAAACAAACAAGAAACGAGAAGAAAGATGTCCCCGTTTCAGGAAAGTTTAAGTGACTAAAATTGAAACCAATAATCCGGAATATCTCGAAAACGGTTAACTCTACAAAAAACAAAAACATGTATATGACATAAATTGTGTGTTTTAATGAGACCTACATCTTTTGCGAGATGAGTTCTTTTTTTCTTTTTTTTTTCTTTTTTTTTTTTTTTGGATTTGAACGCCCTGTAACCTGGTTGCTCATATCGGACGATGAATGAAATTGGTGAAATAATGGTCAAATGATCTCGGAGTCCATGGAGTTTAAAGTTACTCAACATTCGTCTTCTCAAGATAAGGGAAAATCCCCAAAAAATCTTATTCAAGATATATATTTCGTTTGACATAAAAATATCTTAAACATAAGGTATTATAATCAAAATCGTTAGAGCCATTTGAGAAAATCAAAATTTTCGAAAAATGTTCCATGTAAAGGTTAGTTGGGGTGGGGGGATTTTCTTGATAATCTTCGTGTCCCATCCTTCAATACCAAGTGTGGTATTTAACGTTTTTTTGTTGTTGAGTTTTTGAGTTATGCTGTCCACACACATACAGACCTTTTTCTAAAAATGCTTTTTTTAGATTCAGGGGACTCAAAACAGGTATTTTCGGTGAAATCTCAGTTTTGGTTGCATTACAATACCTTCTCTATACACTAAGTACATAGTACGTGTAGAGAAAGCAAAAATGTTATAAAAGTTACTTCTCATGACTTGACATTACACTGTCATAATTATTGCACACTTATTCTTTTTCGTGAGCCCAGTTCTTTCACTCGCACTGAAGCCAGTCATTTGGATGGTTACTCGAAGTAGTGCCCTGTAAGGCTTTCCTTTTAAAATTCGGACCATGTTTGTAACCGCATGACAAAAATCTTATGTATCATACTCACGTGACTTTATCTAGCTGCTCTACGAACAAACTTCTTACAAAAGATTATTCTTCTTTCTGCATAATGCTAATCGAGATAAGCATTAGCAGAATTTTCTTATTATTTATAAGTAGAAGGGCACTAAGGGAATGCACTAAGCTAAAGTGATACTCAAATGTTTTAACAGCTGTCGCTATGTATTTGTCATTGCAAATCGCTTCTTTGCTTAGACAGGAGTAGAACAAAAGAAAAACGGCCACTAACTGTCTGAGAAAAGTATAAGTACTTCACAACTGAAACCAATAACAAGGAATATCTCGGAAACGGTTACTTCCACAGCAAAAACGTACAGGACATAAATTGTGTGTATTAACGAAATCTATAATTTTGTGCAGAAGTTTTTGTCTATCTCTTATGGTTTAGAAGTTAGCAAAATTTGGCAAAATTCATCCAGAATAAAAAGATCTTCAGAGGCTATTTCCAGAAAAGTCAAGATATACATTTTGTTTGGGATGTAAATAGTTTTAAAATACCGGGATTTAATCAAAATCGTTAAGAGAAATTTTTAAGAAAATCAAAATTATCAAAAATGCTTCCATGTAAGGAGTACTTTGTGGTGGGAGGATTTTATTGAAAATCTTCGTGTGGCATCCTTGGAAGATACTAAACTTAAATACCAAGTTTGGTATTTAAGGTCCTTTCGTTTTTGAGCTATGCTGTCCATAGACACACCCATACACAGACACAGACGACCTTTTTCTAAAAATGTTTTATTCGGACTCAGGGGACCCCAATATATTGTCACAGGCTGGAATATCGAGGACCTAAATTTAATAGCTTTAGAGTTCTGTAAGTCTCCGGAAATTACGGACTTAAGCATGTGCGTCACAGAGTGGAAGTCGCACATTTCTTTAAGCTATTTTAGTTTATATGACTTCCACTCTAGGCCACAGAGTCCATCCTCGAGGATGGAACAGCGTCCTGTTTTCGGGATTTACGGATCTCTTGCGGTTTACCACTTCCCCGGGTTTTCAAGGGATCGGGAAAGTCATAATGACGTCAATCTGACAGGATATGGGGTTGTGTATATATATCTCCAGGGACATGACCGGAAGTGGAGGAAGACTCTCGAATTCAACGGAGAGGCTGTTAGCCAGAAACGCAACAAGTAGATCCTCGATATTCCACCTCGACACATCACTCCCGGCAAGTACGGCCGAAGGGCCTTCTTGCTCAAACATATTGTAATATGTAATTCGATGAAGCGCAGGGTACATCCCTACCAACGTTATGTACACTAGAGAAACATAAATTAAATAAGAATTTAGTAACTAACTTGCGTACTTAGTAGCTATACGTGCTTTACCCCTTCCTAGCTACGCTCCCCAAATGTCCACGAAGTAGTCGTGACATTTATTGGTGGAGCCTGCCGGCTTCTCTATTTACTTTGTGAAGTCTGGTATAGATCCCAAACCTTTATTTTTTGCCACACCATTGCTGATTTTTGTTAGTAGAAAGGCTGACTTTTGGGATGATGGATACCTCAAAAGTATGATTTGTTTGGTGTACGCTCGTATGTCATGCAATGTGATAATGTTACGCTAGGCCTATGTCTTTGTATTTTGTTTTACTTGGGATATATACTGTATCTGTTGCTCTGTCTGGGTGAAGTCCTCCCACCTAACTGTTGGTCGAAATGCTAAATTTCATGCTTTATGTCGCGTAACTTTTGGATAACTTTGGAAGTGATAGCCCCACTTCAAAGGAAATACGTAAGCTCTACAAGCAATACGTAAAATTGCAGGATTCCCATATAAAAGTTTGCGTTGATACGTTAAAGGATCTTCAGAGCATCTCAAGTGAGTTACAGGATACTAATCAATATATGTCAGAAATTAGACTTAGGTCAGGTCGCTGCATAGAAAGATCACAGGAATCACTGCGTCTTTCGCGGGGACGGGGTAGGAGTGTTGGGCACTTGGATAAAAATATAGTTAGTAGGGATATAGGTGTATCAGAGGAGGATAGTAAAACCATAATGCCAGATTCAGGTACCAAAATTGGAGGGGCACTGGGCCCCCCAACTCTGCCATTCGCCAGGCCCGTAATTGACCCTGTAACGTTTGAAGGAAAACCTGCTCAACTTGTACAACTTTGTGGCGGCTGCCAACGGGTGGGGTGACGAACAGAAAAAGCAGTACTTAATGTTATTTAAGGGGAGCAGCTGCTACTTGGTTTCAAACCTTTGTCCCTCGCAACATTGGGTATCTGTGGGGTGATTTGAGAAACGCACTGGAAAAAGCTTTCGCTGCGCTCGCTGAAGAAGTGTTAGAATTTCAGCTTCGACAGCGGGTACAAGAGATTACAGAACCTACGGAAAAATATGTGTATGAGATGTTAGCGCTGTGTGATAGAGTTAATCCTAATATGTCGGAAAGGGAACAAATTAGGCATATCCTGCGGGGTCTGAAGCCGTCACTTCTGGAGCAAGTGTTGCCAGCAGATCCACGCACAGTAAAAGATTTAGTGCAATATACACGAAGGATTGAGACTGCCAGGTATTTGGCAGGTCAGAGGGTCGACAATATGGTCGCCACCCGTCCTTCTGTATCCGCCATTGATAGTTCAAGCCTGGCGGAACAAGTTCAGAACCTCGCGCAGGGGATGAGGGAACTTCAACAACAAATGAAGCAGTTTACAGCTGGGGGTAGGCCAATGGGGAACTTTCCACGACCCTCATTCAGGGGCAACATGGATAGAGGGAGAGGCCCAGAACGAGGACGCCCGATGGGCCAGGGACGCCCGCATTCAGAGAGAACAGAAGATGGGAGGCCCATTTGTTTTAACTGTCGCCGCCCGGGCCACGTGGCCCTTAATTGCTCTAGGAATCAGAGGTCCCGAAACGGGGAGCGCCCGTCACGGCCAAGTCGGCCGTGACGTTGGAGAACACACCCAAATACGTCCGGCATGTTAACACCATCACACCAGCAAAAGTTTTTACTCTCAAAGGCACTATAAAGGGCACCATGATGGATGTATTGTTGGACACAGGGAGTGCCGTTAGTATTGTTAGTTCTCATTTTGTTTATGGATCCAAGCTGCCATTGACAAATCCCTTCATCCTTAAAACAGCTGATAAACTTTTAGATGTTTCTTTTCACACATATCTTCAATTTCAGTTAAGGGATACCTGTTTTGAGGAAGATTTGTTGGTTGTCGCCGAATTCCCGTACAGTCTTTTACTAGGGATGGACTTTCTTAAACGGTACCACGCGGTTTTAGATTTTCATTCCTCCACAGTGGGACTAAGTATTTCACAAAATCGACACATTTCTTTGCCATGTGGTGAGCAGCAACATTATCCCTTGGCGCAAATTACACTTGAACCAGAGACCGGGGAGAAGGCATGTAAAGCAGCAGTGTCCTAAGACGTGCGCTCTCTACGACTTACATAGCCATCCAGCTAGCAGGCCAACATGCTAGCAATATTTTGGTAGAACCGTCTGTAGGTTTAATGCAGAAAAAGCACCTCCAAATTCTGCCCATTGTGTGCGTAGTGGCATCAGAAATAAGGGTGCCGGTGCATAACAATACGGCGACGCCACAAACCCTGTTTACAGGCACGTCGTTGGGACAAATTCATGACGTGGCACTGGTACAAGCTAATAACTGGAATACCCAAGATGTTTCGGATGCTCAGGTTAACGACTTTCATGTTCATTTGAATTCGCAACTCAGTGTTCGGCAGAGATATGCCTTACAAACTTTACTAAAGAAACATTCTCATGTTTTTGCCACTAGGTTACAAGATCTAGGTACAGCTAAGGTAGATGAGTTTAGAATTTATGTCAATGACCCCACCCCGATCAAACCATGACCCTACGGGGTGTCTCATCACCAGAGACAGATAATTGACAATCAGGTTAGAGAAATGAAGGATGCTGGTATTATCCGGGATTCTTCGAGCCCGTGGGCATCCCCGGTAGTTTTGGTAAAGAAGCGGGATGGAACAACGAGGTTCTGTGTGGACTTCAGGAAAGTCAACAGTGTAACAGTCACGTCGTCGTTTCCCATACCCCTCATTGATGACTTGCTCAGCTATTTAGGGAGTTCGAAATGGTATTGTTCGTTGGATTTGTTAAGTGCCTATTTCCAGGTCCCTATAGCTGAGGAATGTAGAAAGTATACTGGGTTAATTACCAGTGAGGGATGTTGGGAGTTTAATCGGATGGCTTTCGGATTAGTGAATGCCCCAAGATTTTTCAGCTCACTAGCAGACAAGTTGCTCGGCGACCTTAAGTATAAGAAAGCGATTGTCTATCTTGACGATATCCTGGTCTTTGCGGAGAGCTTTGAACAGCTTTTGGTAAACTTGGAAGAAGTGCTTCAGAGACTAGAAAAGTGCAATTTCAAATTGAAGCCGGAGAAATGTTTCTTTGCAATGACAAAAATTAAGCTGGGGTGTGAGGTATCTAAGGCAGGGATTACCCCGGATATGGATAAAATAAGAGCTATTAGGGAATTTCCCGCCCCCAAGACAGTGAGGGATGTCCGCTGTGTACTGGGGTTGTTCAGCTTTTACCGACGGTTTGTGGAAATTTTTGCCACTATAGCACACCCTTTACATTCACTCACTAAGGTAAGTCAAGACTTTATATGGACGCAGGAACACCAACAAGCATTTGACCAGCTTAAAAACGCCCTAACCTCCACACCCGTATTGGCGCACTATGTGCCAGGAGCGCCAACGAGGATACATACAGATGCCAGTGGAGTAGGTGTAGGATGTTGCCTTCTGCAGGAGATTGATGGAGCATGGCATCCCATAGCTTACAGTAGCCGCGTACTCAATAAATATGAGAAAAACTACAGCGTGTCCGAAAAAGAGCTGCTGTCGATCATATATGCAGTATGTCACTTTAGACCCTTTATATACGGGTAACCGATACAAATAGTTAGCGACCATCATGCCCTTTGCTATCTGCGCAACCTGAAGGATGTAACAGGGAGGTTGGCCAGATGGGCTCTCAAGTTACAGGAGTACGACTATACAATAGTATACAAGTCAGGCAAAAAGCATACAGATGCAGATACTCTCTCCCGATTCCCTATTGATACAGCAAGCCCAGAAGAGCTGGCACAGACAGACGAATTAATAACTTGTCTACTAACCGCCGCTCAGGTCTCGGACGCGCAAAGAAAAGACCCCCAATTGCTCCCTATCATTACAGCCCTGAAAGATCCGGCTAGAGCCCTAGCTAAAATACGCCGCCAGGCGGCAACTTACCTGCTGAAGTCAGGAGTTCTGTACCGGAAGAACGCTGGATCCTCAGGTCCTCTCCATCTCATGGTTGTCCCGGAGTCTTTGAAGCACGAGATACTTTATGCTTCTCATAACCACCCCCTGGGGGCGCATCTCGGATTCACTAAGACTTTTGCTAAAGTGCATTCTCGCTATTACTGGGTTGGTATGCGAAAGCATATAGAAAGGTACGTAAAAACCTGCTCAAGTTGCCAGTCCCGTAAGGGACCTCCAAACCTTAAGCCTGGGGGTTTGTTGCAACCCATACCCGTAACCGAGGTTGGTGACTGCTGGGGAATTGATTTGATAGGGCCCATCACAAAGTCACGATCAGGCAAGAAGTGGATTATAACAGCTATAGAGTACGCTACAAGATATTTGGAAGCAGATGCGCTGCCGAGGGCCACAGTTGAGTATGTTGCTCGCTTTGTTTTGGAACGTATTATTTGTAGACATGGTGCCCCGGCGAGGCTTCTGAGCGACCGTGGTGCTGTGTTCATGAGTGCGGTAACCCAACAGCTGTTGAAGCTCATGGGGGTGAAACCTACTTTTGCCACTGCATATAACCCACAGTGTAACGGGTTGCGGTAACCCAACAGCTGTTGAAGGTCATGGGGGTGAAACCTACTTTTACTACTGCATATAACCCACAATGTAACGGGTTGGTAGAGCGCGGAAACCAAAATATTGTAAATATGCTAAGTCACTATTGCTCATCGAGGCAAGACGACTGGGACGTGGCGCTACCGCATGTCGTGATGGAATATAACTCCTCTAAGCAGGAAACGACTAAGGAAACACCGTTTTTTCTCATGTATGGTCGGCAGCCAACACTGCCAGAAGAGGTGGAATTAAAGGCTGAGACCGAAAATTTGTTTATTAAAAAGACGCAGGAGCAAATTTTGCAAGCTAGAAAAGCGGCAAAGGATAACACCACTAAATCTCAAAATCCAAACGCCTGTTTGATCGGAAACGCCGTGTTGTTAGTTTTACACCAGGCCAGTTGGTTAAGTTATTTACCCCGGTTCGCAAGAAAGGGAAAACCACAAAACTATTGCACAGATTCTATGGTCCCTTTGTGGTTGTTAAGAAATTATCCCCTGTAAACTATGTAATTAAGTCGCACACTGGGCATCGCCTTAAGCAACAAACAGTTCACGTGTCTAGGCTCTTTCCCTACTATGTACAGTAGGGATGGGTTGGACACTGGTGGGGGAAAAAAAAAGAGGGTATCTCCCTCTAGGTAAATAGGCATTTAGGTAGGAAATAAGGCTTAATAAGTACTAAGGTGAGTTTTTAAGAAGAAAAGAAAAAGAGTAATTCATTAAGGGTAACATAAGCTACCCATAGGACCCTATTGCGTAAGTGTTTTTTTCTAGGTATAATATTATTAGGTAGTGTTGTATAAATTGATGAGTTATACTAAAAACGGCAGATAAAGTTGAGGAGGCTGTAGTTAGCGAACGGGTGCAGAAAGGGAAGTAAAGTGGTAAACACACCCCTTCCTCATGAATACAGCAGCATTATTTGTAGGTATTAAATAATAAAGTAGATAGTAAGTAAGGAATAACGAGGGGTCTTACATTGGGAGGTGAGAGGTTTAAATGTTCCTTAATTGTTCATAAATATTTATTTCCTTGTAACCGCGAGAACTGTGATAGTAACAACGAGCTGATTTCCACACTTAGCTTACACAACAATAAGCTGACGGTGACCACGGTATATTAATAGTTTAAATATCCATAAATAGCCCTAATAATAATAGCAACAATCATTGCGCACCGTCACAATCAACTCAAACAGTAACCCGGATATTATCTCAAATAATAGGTACAATAAATAAATAAATATTTAAAAAAACACTACAATGTTGCTATTTTTGTGCGAAAGCTAACAACTTTAATTATTAACTGTGAAAAAATAGGAGTATATACATCACACCAAATAATTTAATTATTTAAATAAATGAATGAAACGGGATTTGAACCCCTGACACCGGGACCCAAATATACTGTAAACCTTTGCCGTTAAGATTAAGTCTAGTTTTATCAGGATTTATGGAACTTCGGAACTTATTGTTTATAGAAAAAATTAATAATTAAATCAATAAATATTAACAATGATGGTATTAACTAATAATAAATCCTCCTAGTTAAATGATTATGGCGAGACTATTACTCAAGGTAATTCTAATATACACAAGAAATGCGTGTATACCATACATAAATAAGAAATGAAATAAATATTTAATAAACTTATTCAGTTAATCATTAAATAACCACTCATATTAATAATATTTTTTTTTAGTTAATAAACCACTGGAAGCCCCTTTTCCTACTCTAGAACAGTATTACTGTCCCGCTCGTGGTCAAAACACTACTTAAAATACCTTATTTCAGGGGGATCAGCAAACGAAAAGAACACAGACGTAATTAAAAATAATATAAATAAACACTGATAACCGAAATATCCTACATGCTACAGCACACAGTAGGTTGTTGCAATAATTAAAGCCTATTTTAAAAACTTAAGCCAACAAGCACATGTACTGTTCAGAAAATAGTACATAATTCCCTGTTACACAAACAGATTACGTAAAGTATATTCCATACGTTGTGTATTTCAAGGTAAGAAGAGACTTATTATCAACATACAATAATAGCGACCGGAAATGTTTATCAGTAAACTCATGCAAACACTACAAGGAAGCTCCTTACGTTTAAATTGCCTAAGAATGAGAATATTCCATTATATGCGATTATATTCTGTTTTCTTTCTAAAGTATCTTCTTACGTTTAACAATATTTTATTTCGGTCAAATAAACATGGAGGTGCGTTTGGCTGTCTACAACGTCCCCATATCTGTTGTTTCATTAGCTCTCGGACTACACCATGACGAAAACTTTGCTTATGTGAATATTTCTAAAGTTAGTGCCGTACTCGCGCGCACGCGTGTTCGATTCCCGCGTATACGCGAGCGTTTCTCTCTTGCTCATATCTATTCCCAACACTCGGTAAGGGGAAGTAGAGCGAAATACAGTTTTTTCTACCTTCATGCGCGATGCAAGAGATTACACGCGTCCTATAAAACGCCTCTTCTTTGAGAACAATTAGTTATTTCAATACCTTATGTGTTCTTACCTAGTTTGGTATTTTGCTTAAGGAACTTACACGTGTACGTACGCATACTTTTTTTTGTACCACAGCGGCGCCTACATTTGAATGCATTACTCCTACCGGTTACCGGGTTCGTTATTGCTTAAACATAATGTACATGTACGAGTATTATGGTGCCCTACTTGTAAACCAGAGATATTAATCTCGTTTTTTCTGGTTTCTTTTCTTTTCTGTCTTTCTCTTTCTCCAAAAAGTATTATTTTATACCAAGAATTTTATACTGTGCGGTCGGAGGATCTTAATAATACTTAGATAAACATTGTAATACTCACCACCCAGTTGTCCAGCGTCTGCCGGAGGAGGGGGAGGTAGATGGTATGTACAAATTCCACTGTCCGGGTTGAAACCCATCCCCGCTCCATCATATCAATGATCTGAGGCACAAGTTCCATGACCTCGCTCAATATGGCCCGGCTTCTCGGGGGCCCTGGCCGATAGTGGGCCAGCGCCCACAGGCCTTGTGCCTGGGCGAACCAACTGCCGTGGTTGACATTGTTCTACTGCTATGATGGACACTTTGTTCGATCTTATTACATCTGTTTGTCTCCTGGGGAATCTTTGTGTGGTTTCTTGTTTGTCTCTGTGGTTCTTTACATATGTCCGGTAGAAAGTTTTGTATTCGCGATTGCTGGCCTTAGTGGCAATGTCCCATCGCTTAAGATGTTAAGGAATACTTTAAATTATTTACTTATTTAGTCTTTGCAATTAAATATCTCTTGTCTATCTATTCACCCCTTTACGTCTGAAGACCACCTAACGTTTACAAATTTATCACAATGTTTGAATTTTAATTGGTCATTAACAGTACCCCATTTGAACCTCTCACAGGCCCCTATAGTTGAAGGGAGCTCTGAATTTTATTTTCACACTCTGGTCTCTCCTCAGACTTCTACTCTGTTGTTCATGTGGAGCACTTTCCTAACACTCATTTTGGGGGTTATTGTGTTTCGTAGACCGGAACTTTCGGTGGCTACACGTTTGCCGGTGGCAGAAGCCTTTGGGCTGCTGCCCTCGGTGGCGCTAGAAGTGTTCATTATTATTTTTGGAATCTTATTAGTCGTGTTCTTTGCCGTCATTTCTAATCGAATATTTAAGCTGTGTTTACAGGTTTTCCGCCTGCGACAAAACGCCGTGGTTATCAGTGCGACCACTTCCGGTGGAACCTCTCAAGTTCACCTGACGTCACCACGACCAGCACCGCGGGACATTCCAGCAGGAAGCTGCACGTCTGATTTGGAAGTCTAGAAGAGTTAGAGATATATACGTATATTATAAAACATTAGAAAGTATACCGAAAGTGAAAATCCACCCCCGCGGTTACTATTGATAACGTCCGTTAGAGGATGAGTGAAATCTCTGAAACTAGAAACTGACCTCTACGTAGCGTTTCTGATTTCAGGGTCCTAAGTTCGTTTGTGGCTTCTCCTGAACAGTGATTTATATATATGGCCCGTTCGAGGGGAACCTTTTAGAGTTTGACAGTAGCTACGAGCTAGGAGGTGTTTCCTTCCATGGCCCTTCTGGACGGTAGCACATAGTAATAAAGTAGAGGAGGGTTTAGCCCTGCCTTTGGTGTCGACACCTTGTTTTTATATACCTTTTAGCAGTTTATGAAGTACTTGTGCACAATTATGTTGAAGTTCATTTTGCTATTGAGGGCTGTGGGCCCTATGTCCGCGGGAGGTAAAGTGGGTACCGTCCCCATAATGGTCACTCCTGGAGTGCATTTTCACTTTTTACCAAATGTGACGTTTTATCAGACGTCTGTCCCGTTGTTATTTAGGGCACCCCAGTGTGGGCTGCGTACTCCTGTATCATTGTATTGTAAGGCTAACAGAACACAGACTTTATTTTGCGAATGGATGATGTCAAAGCTTCAGTCAGTTCAAGAGGAATATGGGCAATTGTTTCGGTCTCACTCTAACCCTCTGAGGGGAGATGGATCACTATTTGGAGCACAATTTGTGTTAGTAGACAAACAGCATGTGGAGAATAATTTTGTATCAGATGAAAGTATAGATTATATTCTGGCTATGGCCCATCAGTATAATCACTATATTACAGTAACCAATGTTTCCATCTGCGATATAGCCTTTAAGGCGGTGAGGGATGCTTCCGTCACTCGGGGAACAGGGGCAGGGGCCTTGTTCGAGGTAATGTTTCAAATCTATCGTAAGGAACTGTTGTATCGTACATGCATGTCTCGTCAGTTGAGCCCTCGTGTTATTAGTCCGGCTGTATTAACGGAGATGCTGAAGCAGGTTGAAGCCAATAACAGCCAATTTCGGCTTGTATGGTCGCTGGACGATGTTGGCAAATATTATAGCTCCCGTATTGCAAACTGCTTGCTGTCTAAAATTCTATCTTACTGGGACTACAGATACCTCTAATCTCCAAGGGAGTGAAGAGGGTGGTAGGACTTTCATTTACCCCCACCCCCTTTGCTCATAACGAAAAAACGTGTAAAGTTGACCTTTCAACGGCCAATTTGGCTGCTTTGTATTCAGATAAGGATTTCCAAATTTTGATTCCGCAATGCGACATGTTGCAGTCTTCTTTATGCTTGGTCACAAAGCCCTATGGCTCGGCCATATTCACTACCTCTTGCGCTCATGTAATTCTATCAGGCGATTCCATTGCCAACCTTTCTAAGGTTTGCCCTTTTTCTTGTATTAATTCACAGCGTCAAATGATTACACAACTGGACGCCCATACCTTTGTATTTACGCATGTACAGGGGGCGGAGGTATCTTGTCCGGGAAAAAGGGAGCTGTTACCGCTGGATAGTAGCATCGGCGCATTCCGATTCTGTTTACCTTGCCAATGTAATGTTTCGATGGAAACGTTTGTGTTATACCCTCCGCGCTATTGCGTAGCTGTGAGGGGCTCTAACTGGGAGCTTACTAGATTGCTTCCGACGGCCTGGTCCTCGATTGACACAACCGTCCTACCGCCATATTATGACTCGGGTTATCCAACATATTCCTCATTAGATCAATGTTACAAGTTTAATGTATATAAACAGTTTGACTGGCATGTCTTATATTTGTCACTACATGGTATTTCTTTATGTTTAACGGTTATTCTACTGGCTTATGTTTTATATATATATATATATATATATATATATATATATATATATATATATATATATAACATACCCCTCCTACATTACCTCCTGGATTATCACCTGCCATCCAGACACTTCGGAGACAACACATCCCGCGCCAGGTGACTCCTCCTTCACCGCCCACACAGGAATATTCCTACATTATTCCCAAGGTACCTTCTGTCTCTTCTTCCTCCCCTCCCAATACTCCGCCCTTCTTCTTGCCTCAATTACCAGTCACCTCCACGGCTGTCGGCCAGTCCTATGTTAATTCATCAGGAACAATGTGCTAATGATGTTCTTTTCCTACCCGTTTTTTTTTTTTTTTTCTCCTGAGACCGGGCTGGGTCGGATTGGGGGAGGATCCCTACGAGGAGCAACTAGCGGCACAATCAACCGGCGAGACAGGAACCCTGTTCGGCAAGAATGGTGTTCCCCTGGTTTTTTTTTTTTTATTATTATTATTATGGAGACGGGGCGCCAGCCGATTAGCCACCCAGCGGTATTTACAGCCTCATCAGCATGTCACACTTCACAATGCACGCCGTACTACGGTTCGGCGTATGGTTGGCGCATCGGACCTCATCAGTGGTACTTCAGGATGTAAACCCAGCACTGCACATAGTAGGCTGAGCAGCTACAAGAAGACCCTCGCAGGGAACAGACAGTGTGAGTGGTGGCAAGCCCGTTTGTCGACGACATAAGAAGTTTCGCCTAGACTGTCTCGCTGGACTATCGTTATCCCCCCCCCCCCAGATCTCCTAGCCCGGATGGCCTTAGAACTTCAACTTTTATTTATCTCTCCCGTGGATTTTGCTCTCCCTTTACAGTTAGTTTCCTCCCTTCCTCAATACTCTCTGCCAGTGTGGGTTGCTCCCGCTCTCTCTCATCCCGCCCTATATCCGTGACCATCCGCCTTGGGTGAGGACTCCTCGTTACTTGTTCACATGTTTTTGTAATATGATGTCTGGGACTTGAATATGATTGTATGGTAGCTATGTTCATTTGGTTTTGTTCTCCACTGAGGACAGTGTCTAGATGCCGTGGGGGAGATGTCACAGGCTGGAATATCGAGGACCTGAATTTAATAGCTTTAGAGTTCTGTAAGTCTCCGGAAATTACGGACTTAAGCATGTGCGTCACAGAGTGGAAGTCGCACCTTTCTTTAAGCTATTTTAGTTTATATGACTTCCACTCTAGGCCACAGAGTCCATCCTCGCGGATGGAACAACGTCCTGTTTTCGGGATTTACTGATCTCTTGCGGTTTACCACTTCCCCGGGTTTTCAAGGGATCGGGAAAGTCATAATGACGTCAATCTGACAGGATATGGGGTTGTGTATACATATCTCCAGGGACATGACCGGAAATGAGGAAGACTCTCGAATTCAACGGAGAGGCTGTTAGCCAGAAACGCAACAAGTAGATCCTCGATATTCCACCTCGACACATCACTCCCGGTAAGTACGGCCGAAGGGCCTTCTTGCTCAAACATATTGTAATATGTAATTCGATGAAGCGCAGGGTACATCCCTACCAACGTTATGTACACTAGAGAAACATAAATTAAATAAGAATTTAGTAACTAGCTTGGTGTGCATACTTAGTAGCTATACGTGCTTTACCCCTTCCTAGCTACGCTCCCCAAATGTCCATGAAGTAGTCGTGACAATGTATATATATATGAAATCTCGACATGGAAGATTTGGATAGGATTATGACTTTGGAGGAAAAACAAGACTGATAACAATAACCTCCCTCTTAAATGTCAAACTGCGGAAAATATAACAACTATACGGCATAATACATACGCAAGTAATTCATTATTTTGGATTTTTACATCATACAAGGGTGGGCCAATATGTGCCGGATCTCTCAATGAAAACAGCATTTATTTATTTATTTTGCCTTATTTCTCAATATAATCTCCAGAAAGGCTAATAAATTTGTCATATGAGTGTTTTAATTTAATTAAACCATCTCAGTAGTGCAATTTATCAAGATCCTCAAAATAGCTGTTTACCGTGTCAATGACCTCCTCATTGCTGTGAAATCATCGACCTCCAAGAAATTGTTTGAGGTTTAGGAACAGGTGGTATTCACTGGGTGCTAGATTTGGTGAATAGGGCGGATGTTCAAGCAATTCGAACTTTAATTCGCATAGTTTTACTTTCTCTATACGCACTATGTACATATTGCACTCCACCCAAAAATTCGATACCGAGATTTCACCGGAAATATAAGTTTTAGGGTCCCCTTTATCTAAAAAAAAAGCATTTTCACAAAAATGTCCGATAACGCAAAAACGAAAAGTCGGTAAAATATCAAACTTGGTATTTAAGTTTAATATCTTCCAAGAATGCGACAGGACAATTTTGAGAAAAATCCCCCCACCCCAAACTACCCCTTACATGGAACTTTTTTCGAAAATTTCAATGTTCTCAAAAATGGCCTTAACGATTTTGATTAAAATTTCGTATATTAAAGATATTTACCTGACAAATAAAATGTATAACATAGCCTCTCAAGAGTAGTTTATTCTGGATGAATGTTACTGAATTTTGAATAACTGCTAAAGCGTAAGAGATGGACAAAAACTTACTACACAAAAAATTTAGAACACGTTAAAACACACAATTTATGTTATATACATTTTTTTCGTGGAGTTCGTCGTTTTTGAGACATTCCTTATTTTTAGTTTCTGCTATGAAAAACGTATACTTTTCTCATACAGGAATTTGTCAACTGAGAAAGTCATGTGAATGGTACACATCAGATTTTTCCCATCGCAATGGCTGAACGATGGGCCGGAGCATTGTCGTGAAGAAACAAGATTTTTTTTTTTTTTTTTTTTTTGCCAAATGAGGTTTTTTTCTTTTCACATCACCCAAACGTTGCAGTAAGCTTGCGTAGTAGTCACCAGTTATACTTTTACCCTTTCCCAAGAACTCAATTAAAATAATTCCCCGTGCATCCCAGAAAACACTCGCCATAACCTTGTTAGCTGACAAAATTGACTTTACCTTTTTTGGAGTTGGTTCACCTGGTGCAATCTACTGTTTTGACTGTGATTTATCCAAGTTTCATTCATGGTAATAAACCGTTTCAAAAATTACTGGTATTTTTACGGTAGAGCTCCACATTCTTAACAGAAACAGTTTTTCTTTGCAACTTTTTATCAGGTGTCAACAAATGCGGTGACCTTGTGAAAGTCCAAAACATTACTTAAAATATTACCTGCACGTTCTTTTGATATGTTTACAGCCTCTGCTCTCTCAAGCAACTTTAATCTGCGGTCTTCCAGTACTGAACGATTATTTTTTTCAATGATCTCTGGAGTTGTCACTTCTACAGGGCGTCCAGAGCGAGGCTCATCACTAGTGCTCGTAAACTTTAAACTCTGCAACCCACCTTTTAACCATTGAATATGAAGGGGCAGAGTCTTTCTATGTATTGGCCATTTCCTTCTTGATTTCTTTGGGCATTAAGCCTTTCAAATGGAAGTGTTTAATCGCTGCTCGTTTTTCCAAATCCTCCATTTTCGTGAAAACTCTAAAGTTGTCTTGTTTAAAATGCTGTCATTCGAAAACTAAACAAGCTATTGGCCAGTATCTATAGATACAAGCTAGTCTAGAGTTAAACTATACAATGTTACCGTCTAACTGGCCTAGTGGCGCCATATCTGTGTGAGGCTCGGGACTTATCAGCCGACCCTCGTATATTACAGGAAGAAAGCTGTGGAATTTTTACTTACCAGAGTGGAAATTAAAAATAATAAAAAAAAAAAAAAAAACTGATGTGTTCCATTCCCACACCCTTCTCTAGCTGATTCACATAAAAACTATTATTACAAAAGACTATTCTTTTATCTGCATTATGCTAATCAAAATAAACAGCAACATTGGTCTTATTACGTGCTTCCTTGTAAGTAGGAGGAAAATAAGGGAATAAATTAGACTAAAGCCACATCTTTTGAAAACTGGTCGCTATTTGAAACAACTGAAGTTTGGTTCACTGCATGGTCTCTTTTGAGATCAGATAAGGAGTTTAAAATTGAAACCAATAAGAAGAAATAAATTTAAAATGGTCAAGAAAAACGTACATGACATAAATTATATGTTTTAATCAGATCTACATTTTTAGAATAGTAAGTTTTTGCCTATATATCACGGTTTATCCGTTTTGCAAAATTCTGCAAAACTCATCCATAATAAAGGTCTTCAAAGGCTACTCCCAGAAAATTCAAAATATACATTTTATTTGTGATGTAAGTATCTTTAATATAGGACATTTTAATCAAAATCGTTAGAGCCATTTTTAAGAAACAGAACATTTTCAAAAATGTTTCCATGTAAAGGGTAATTGTTGGTGAGAGGGTTTTCTTCTTTTTTTTTTTTCTTTCCGTGAGAGAAAAGTTTAATTATTTTTAAACTGAATCAAATAACAAGGAATGTTTCAGAAATGGTCATTTCCACGAAATAAACGTATGACATAAATCGTGTGCTTTAGCATGATCTACATTTTTGCGCAGTAAGATTTTGTCTATCACTTACGGTTTGCCAGTAACGCAAAATTTAGCAAAATGCATTCAGAATAGAGGTCTTTAGAGGCTATTCCCAGAAAATTCAAAATATACATTTTATTTGCCATATTTTTTTTTATATAAGTTATTTTAACCAAAATCGTTAAAGTTATTTTTGAGAAAATCAAACTTTTCGATTTTTTTTTCATGTAAAGGGTAGTTTAGGGAGGGCGGATTTTGCTTAGAATCTTCGTATCGCATCCCTGGAAGATACTAAACTTAAATACTAAGTTTGGTATATTACTGACTTTTCGTTTTTGAGTTACCGTGTTCACAGACACGGACACATACGAACCTTTTTCTAAAAATGCTTTTTTTTTGTTACAGGGGACTCTAAAACGTATATTTCCAGTGAAATCTCGGCATCTTATTTTTGGGTGCCATGCAATACCTTCTCTATACACTATGTACATAGTACGTGTAGAGAAAGTAAAAATGTTTTTTTCGAATCAGGGGACCTCAAAATATATATTTCCGGTGAAATCTCGATATCAGATTTTAGTATGGATTGCAACTTCTTCTCTAGCTACTATGTACATTGTATGTACATACGTGCTAGAGAACAAAAAAAAGACATGAAATCGTTGTAAGGTCTCGCACATGGTCAACTTCTGCACAGTATGGCGGAAATTGGAGGAGCCAGGAGCAGGAACTAGTCGCCCGAGTGTACTCGGGCGGGGGCAAATCACCACGGTACCTATCCGCTTTTCTCGCGGATTTACCCGTGTGATATAAAAGATGTAGTCTTGTGCAAGCGTTTATGTCTGTGTCGAAGTACTGTGGGCAGGGTGTTTCCCTCTGTGCAGCCGGCGCGGGCTGGCTTACCTACCTGAGTGGTCACCCACCCAGAGAGGGACCAGGCCCGATGCTGCTTACCTTGGCCAGCCGCTTGCGGGCTGTCAAGGAAAGCAGTGACGGCTAGCGGGGGGAACTGAAGGGATGTAGGTACGGGGTGGGGGAAGCCAGTGTTGCAGATCTGGTCGGAGTACAACTGGACGGTCACCCGTCCGAGTCGGGACCGGGCCCGATGCTGCTTAACTTGGCGGGTAGAACTGTAAAGAAGGGAGAGGCGGCCGGAAAACTACCATCCCAAGGCGTCCTTGGGAAGGCGGTAGCTTACGCGTCTCCTAGGCAGCGTGTGGTCGTAAAGACCGAGAGTGTTCACCTGGGGATTTGGGTGGGGAGCAAGTTTAGTGTATATTGTGCGAGCTCTTTCTCGCACAACGTCCACTATGTAAGGGATTCCGGAGTGGGAATGGAGAATGTGGGACGGGAATCTACGGTCTGTGCCATATATCATCCTCAATGCCCTGTTCTGCACGGTCTGCAGCCTGCGGATGGTGGAACGAGCCACCGAACCCCAGACCTCGCAGCCGTACAGCATCAGGGGCGGGATGACTGCGCGGTACAGCCGTAGTTATAGGTGTGTAGGCATGGTGGAGCGGAAGATGGGAAACAACTGCCTTAGGGCAGCGTGTCCCATACCGACCTTCTCCCTGACATGTGGAGTGAAAGTAAGGCCGTGGTCGAGGAGGACTCCAAGGTATTTGGCGGTGCGGACCCAGGGGATCCGCCTCCGCCGCAACCTCAGCGACCTCTCCGGTCGCCAGCCACGGACTTTAGCCAGCAGTAGAGCTGAGCTCTTCTGCGGGCTGATGGCCATCCGCCACTGTTCACTCCATCTGCCTATGGCCTGGAGCTGTCTCTGTAGCGGGGGGAAGCAATATCGGGCGTTCTTGTTACGCGCCATTATGAGGACATCGTCGGCATACTGGCACGTAACTGTACTGGGTTCTGTGGGGAAGTCGGACATGTAGGCGGCAAAGAGTAACGGCGACAGAACGCTGCCTTCCGGCACTCCCGCCGCTATGGGTCTGACTGTGGAATGCCTCCCCTCCACCCTCACCCTGAAAGTGCGGTCCCGAAGGGGGCTACTAAGCAGGTGAAGATAGGGGGGAGGAATTTCTGCGATCTTGAGCTTGTACAAGAGTCCCTGATGCCACGTGGTGGCGAAGGCCTTTTCCACGTCCAAGAGTACCGCGAATGTATTGATGTTGTCCAGGAAGCCCAGGGCAGCCTTCTCAGCCAGTCGCAGCAACTGCAGGGTTGTGGAATGTCCAGTACGGAAACCAAACTGATGATCCGGGAGTAGGAGTCTCTCTTCGAAGAGAGGGGTGAGGCGAGGTAGGAGTAACCGCTCGAATACTTTCGAGACGATCGGAAGTAAGCTAATAGATCTATAGCTTGACGGGAAGACCGGGTCCTTGCCGGGTTTCAAAATGCATACTACCCTCGCCTCCTTCCAACACGGAAAGTGACGTAGATGCAGGCATGCATTGTAAATCCGTGTCAGGTGGATTACGGCCTTTCTGGGTAGGTGCTGGAGCATAGGCGCCGTAACGCCGTCATGTCCAGGGGCTTTGTTAGGCTTTAGGTTGTTGAGATGGGAAGCCACCTCTTTCGGGGTGACTAAAGGAATGCGGATCTCCTCATGGGGCGGCGGGGGCTCCTCATAGAGGTAGTCTACCGTCGCTTCCACGAGCTCAGTAAAGTCCTCGTCCTGGGGGTCTTCGCGGGGTTCGAATTGAGACTCCAGATAATCTGCGAAATCCGTGGCTTTATCCTGGGGCTCAAAAGAGAATCTCCCACGGGTGCCATGGATGGGATGCTGAAACTGACTTTTGTCTTTCCTGAGGGATCGGATGATCCTCCAGGGTTGTTTCTCTTCCAGGTTTACATTTGCCATTGTGTGTTCCCAGGCCGCTTTGCGGTGCGCGCGAAGCAGACGCCTTGCCAGGGATTTGAACCGCTGGTACACTGCTTGGATCCTGGGATGGAGGAAGCGCTGCCATAGCTTCCGTACGGTTGCCTTGGCTTTTAGCAGCTGACGGAGTTCATTAGGTATGGTTCTCGGGTTAGGTTTGTTAGATGGGATGCGGTAGGTATGCGCGCGTACCACATTCAGGAGTTGTCGGGAGAAGGCCGTGACTGCCGCTTCCAGCGCTTCGATGGAATCGATGCGCGGTCGCGGGTCCACGGTATGGTATAGGTCTAGGACGGCTGCGTCCCAGTCGATCTCATTTATCCAGTCTGGTGTTACCAGAGCTGATACGGTCTCGGTTGTATCCACCACGACAGGGTCATGGTCGGAGTCCAACTCGTTGACCGCCGAGAGGTCTAGATGAAATGGTGTGTTCTTGGTGATTATGATGTCAAGAACATCCGGTCTGCCGCGAGCCGGATGACACGTAGGTCCTCTCGGTCCGTGCGCGACGAGGGCGGGGTTGCCGCTGATGAGGCGGTAGAGCCCGCGACCTCGGGGGTTGTTGCTGCGGCTGTGCCAGAGGGCATGTTTCGCGTTGAGATCTCCTGCGATGCATACCACTGGGTGGAGGTTGAGTAGGGTGGTGTAGTCCGCTTCATGGAAGCGGTGGTTTGGTGGGTCATATGCAGCTATCAGCAGCGCGTCTAGCCCGGCGACGGCAAGCCGGATTGCACAGGCCTCCACGTGCTGTAGTGCTGGGAGTTGGACAGGAGTATGGGTTATGTGGTTCTTAATGAAGATAGCTGTACCACCACCCTGTCGGCCGACCCGATCGGACCGATGGGTGACGTAACTAGGCAGCGAGAAGTCAGAAACAGCATCCAGATGGGTTTCGCAAACCATCAGTATGTCAATTCCGTACGATTGTACAAACTCAATGACGCCTGGGCGTTGCCCCCGGATGCCGTTCGCGTTCCAGTACGCGAGTCGCAATGGTCTCCGAACGAATCTAGAGGCCATTACTTAGCGGAACCCGGGTACAACTGCTCCAAGGTTTGGAGAAACAGGGTGTGTTTCTGGAGGGGGGAGAGCCTGGGGTCACTGTACTGCAACTTGAAGTTTCGCAGTATAGGTAGGACCTTACTTAGGAGGTCACCGAACCACAGGGCTAGAGGTCCGCCTGTGGGATGGCCGCTGTAAAGGCCGAGGAAGCCGCTGTGGTGGTAGGTGCGGCGGGAGCCTCTGCTGCTGGAGTCGGCATTGTGGCGGCCGCTACTGGAGCTTCCGCCACTGGTAGCTGCTGGAGTGCTGGCGTGGCCTCGGGTCTCACAGAGGTGGGAGCCTCTGATTGGCCTGACTGGCTGGGCGCCCGACGGTTCTTCTTTCCTCTCCTCCTGGACTTCTTTTTTGGAGAAGTTCGGCGTGGGCCCTCTGCCGAGGGCGTCGGGGCGGCTTCCTCCGTTGACGTAGACGGACCAGGTTGGGGGGTTGGGGTCTCCGTCAAGGACGGAGCTGGCACGATCTCTGCAGTGACTGCGGGGGTGGGAGTTGCTGCTGCCTCAGCGGCGCGCAGCGTTCCCTCAGCGCGGTTTAGTGCCGAGGAGAAGGACACCCCAGGGCGCACATTAGCTGGCTCCTGGGGGCCTCCACGGCGGCTCTCAACAAGGCGCTTCTGCACCTTACAGCCTTTGTATGAGCCCACGTGCGCCTCACCACAGTTCACACAGTGGCGAGCTTCATGGTGCTTTGTGCAGTCCCTCAGTAGGTGGGCTTCACCACACCGAGGCATGCGAGCTTGCGCTCGCACACACTACTAGAGTGATTGAAGCCCATGCACATATGGCACTGCACAGGTCCCTCTTTGCCGTGGTATCTTTCGATACGCACGACGGTGAAGATAAGCCGACGGACGGCGTCTATCGGCTGAACTGTCTGGGCGCGTTCCCTTGGTACCACGACCAGGAATAAGGGCATAGGCACTCGCTGAGTGCCGTCGTCTGTTGCCACCGTCTTACTGAGACGTGCCACGGAGGTAGGGGTAATGTTGTACTCGTCCTGAAGAGCCGCCTTGACATCCTCAGGGATGCAGTCGGAGTCAAGGCCCCGTATTATCCTACGCTCCACGTAGGGCCGCTGCAGCGAGTAGCTGTAGAACGGGATTTGTTCGTCCCGTAGTACGGCCTTCGCTGCCTCGAAATCTCTTTCCGAGGAGGTATGGAGGTGGACTTTCCTTAGCTTCCGCCGGGCCTCGAAGGAGCCCCTAAGCTTCGTTGCCAGCTTTCTCATTACCACAACGTGGTTGCGGAAAGCGTCGGGAACTATAGGCGGGATTTTTCGCCCCCCTTGGGTTGGGGGTTGGTTAATTCCCTGTGGTGGTGCGGTTGGGTTGGGGGAGGAACGACCGCTTCTGCGGCCCCCTGCCCCCACGGCCCGTCAGGTTCGACGTCGGTGTCGGAGTCGGGCATAGGAATGGTGTAAGGACTGGTGGGGTCCTGCCTGGTTTGTACACTCTCAACCGCTACGAGGCGGTGAGGCGAAAATGGCTTGCGCCTGTTGCTGCCGCCAATAGACGTCCTGCTTCGCTTGCGCGAAGGTTCGGCCGTCTCTGGTGAGGGAGTAGGTAGACTGGTGCTGGTGCTTGGCTGTTGCCCGTCGTCACTGGTCAGTGTCGGTGCCGTTGCCCTACGGCTGTCCGCAGAGGACCGGACCTCCTTAGAGGAGGCGCCTGTGCGAGCCAAATCGGCTCGAGGTTTCAGGCCAATGGCCTTCACCCTTGGCTCTGGCCTTACGGACCCGCTGTTTCCGTTGTCTGTCGGTCTAGTCAGGTCAATGAAAAGAAAGATGACAGTAGAAGAGGAGTAGGAAAGTAGGGGTGTTCCTGCTCTTTACAAAATGACAGCAAGCTGTCTGTGGGGCCGCTCGCACACTGGCGGCGGAACGGCAAGCTTATAGGGGGTCAGAGCCCACTGCGTTGCCGCTGTATAGAACCCGAGCACCCGCAGGCGTCGGAGCTGCAAGCTAGTAGAGGGACGAATGCCCACTGCGTTGCCGCTGGGGGAATGCTGCCGTGGCTCCTGCCACTGCTGCTGCTGCTGCTGCTAGATCCGCCGTTAGGTGGTGCCGTAGCTGCTGCCCAGAGTGGATGTCAGCCCTTTCGAGTCTCGGGAGGGAGTGAGATGGGCGGAAATTGTTTTTTTTTTCTTTTTTTTTTATTTATTTATTTATTGATGATGGGGGAAAAGGCAACTAACGCCCAGCGCTCCTGGTCGCTTAAATACAAGCCCCTACACGCCTAGCTGCGCAGACCAGAAACGCTGTCGTAATATGAAGAAGTCAGGCGGAGGGCAAGAGACATTGCGCGCAATACATTGCTTGTAATGGGAAAACACTGAAACTTAAAACAGCTATAATTACGTCATAAGGATACCTGAGTAGGAAATAATTGCGACAATATGTTCTTTATGATTGTCAGTATCTATGCACAGGGATTAAACCTTGTATGTTCCGTTGGAAGTTGAATAAAATCACTTCATTGACTAGATGGAATTTCATCCCACAACTGAACAAAACAGAAGTAAATGTTATCATTGAACTTGAATATCGCATACCTGCATTTAAAGTGTTTTACAAACAGGATGTAAGCGAATATGTTCTTCTGTCCATAATTATCCCACTCGAAAATGCTCTGATATTTATATTAACAAATGCAAATATAGTAACACCCTTAATAGTTTCTCATGTATATCTGTTAAAATTTTCAACACCTTACCTCAGAACATTAAGACTCTTCCACTGTTAAACTTTAAGAGGAGGATCAAAACAATCATGAAGGCAAATCCTCTTTATAGCATTTCAGAAATTTATGGTCTAAAATGGGATTAATCTTATCCATTTTTAAATGTATTGTTATAATATTAATGTATGTAGAATGTTTCATTAATTTGAATTCTCATGACGCAGCCTATGTATGTCTCATACTTAATGACTGAAAATAAACTATCTATCTATCACAGAGAGCATAATTCAAGTTAATTCTGTTTTCTCAGTTTCTTCTCAGTGATTCTATGTATACTTTTTGCTTTTTACTTTAATGCACAAAGTCGTCAACAAGTGTTATAAAGAGGGTTTGTTAAGAGTGTCTGCAGTAAAGTGGTCAAAATGCTGAATTAAAAATGAAAAATATGCTGGGTTCGATTCTAGGCTGATGAAACTATTCTTATTCCCCACCCTCAAGAGCCTGGAAATAAGAATGCGATACTGAATGTGTGTTAAGTTAATCGAGAAATACAATTTTAATGTACAGCTCAAATTTAAGCAATCGTTATAGAAGATCAAAATGGTAATACGACGATATTACGCCAAAATGGTAATACGACATTAACACGGTATATAAATAAATAAAAACAAATAAATAAAATGATTTAGCAGGAAAAAAAAAACATATGCAATATCGCATTTTCAGAGATGGCATGTACAGTATAAAATTAGGTACGAGAGTATGGTCTGTGCTTCATGAAATAATTTATAAACAAATCTAAAATTAGAATCGATTATTAATATTCTTTACGTTCTAACGCTTTTGCAAAATTCTTTTTTGTACCCTGTGGAGTTGTGATTCAGTCTGAAATTACAGCTTTCAAAAATTAACTTAATCGAGATTCGGGTATATATATATATATATTATAATATTGAATCTAATATTTTGGCACTGCCTTCTAATGCTAATGAAACATATACAAAATAGTTATAAGAATGAAATTAGCGTTCTCATTAGCTTTGTCAGATGAGAAGGGAAACTAAATACTGAAAGAACTGTGTCAGGGTTTAGCATCATTTTGCCTTTATTCTCATGGAAACAATTTTTCATTTCGATGGCACAAATTTGTTACGTCTCGGAGCAGCTGACGACTTACTCAATAATTCTAGTGTATGTATTAAGAACCTAAAATAAAGTATCATTCGCTTAGTGACCGAGGAATCCCACGGGAATAAATCGGAGTGAATTTGGAACGCAAATGTTACAATTTATTCTTACCGATGGAACGTGATCTCGGAGTCATTTTTCCGGTGGTTGGTATAGTTATGCAGCATAGAAGTGTACCATGTTAATTATAAAACCCCAATATCCTTAAACCACCTCACTTTTAAAGCCTTTTAAGCGTACTGAACATACGGCAGAAAGTACGCTTGCCACTCACTTACCGATGCGCGAAAGGTTTCAATAAGCGACAGCAACACCAGCGCCAGCGGTGAGTCTAGGTAATGTATTCCAAGGTCTTTGCTTAGATATAAGCTTTATAATGACTAACCCATGTGACAAGACCATTTCCCCTACTCAAAAGTATCTGTACGTTTAAGCGAGAAAATCTTGAGTATGTATACACGTTTTAATGTATTTTTCTTTAGAATTATCATCACTTAGTATTAATTTCTCTAACACACATGTACAATGTACACAGTAGGCAGAGAATGTATTATATTGCACTCAAAAATTCGATTCGAGACTTCACCGAAAAGACATGTTTTGAGACTCCCTGGAAAAAAAAAACGTCCGTGTGTGTCTGTGTCTCTGAGCAGTTTAGCTCAAAAACTTAAGTCGGTTAAATACCAAACTTGGTATTTAAGTTCAGTCACTTTCAAGGATGCAACACAAAGATTTTCAGAAAAATTGCCCAGCTCCAACTACTGTTGGTTGGAACAGTTTTCAAAAATGTGGATTCTCTCAAAAAAGGCTCAAACAATGTTTATTAAAATGCCATATATTTAAAATATTTTCATGATAAATGAAATGTATATGTTGCATTTTCTGGAAATAGCCTCTAAAGACCTCTTCATTCTAGATGACTTTTGTGTAGTTCGTAAAGCGTAAGAGATTGACAAAACCATACTACGCAAATATGTAGATCTCATTAAAGCAACAATTTATATCATCTTCCTTCGGAAGGGAAGTAAAGCCGTTGGTCCTGTATCGTAGATTTATGGCACGTAAAAGAACCTGAAGCCTGATAGAGAGGCCTCTGAGCAAAATTAAGCGGTCTTTCACCCCAATTTAGAATGGGACGCTGAGAACCACAGCAGTTAAAGAGCGTCCATAAATAAAACGCCATATTTTGGTACCAATCATTGCGAAACTGTTTCATAGAGGCGATATCCGAACCACCCCTTAATTCCACTTCGATTATAACATCGTTCATTACTTCGTTTCAGGGCAGTTGCATATAGAACTGATTCTGAGGGTGTAGTCAAAAGTTGATTACCCCAAGCTAGAAACATTATGGAGAGAAAAATACTATTGCGATTATGGGAAAGAGCTGCGTTTTGTGCATATTAGCGTAATAGAAAAAGTAATAAGTCTATGCCAGAAAGTATAAAAGAAAAATAATAGTACCTCTAGAAGGTCATATGATGAAACATATATTTTTAATGTCTTAAAACTCCATAAATATTTTAGAGTAAAGTTTGACTTTAAGGCAAGTAATGTGCCGAATATTTTCTCATTCTACACTATTAAGCATTTTTACTTTATCTGCCATATAAAAAGGTAAATTCCACGTCGAGATTTCGCCTATGCTTTGAGTTCCCCTAAATCGCCCCACCCCTCAAAAATTAGAAAAAAGATCCGCTCTACAAGCGCGCAAGGATGCGAAAAAAGAAATTCAGGAAGCCCACTCAAACTATCCTTTAAATGGAAGATTTTTCGAATTTTTCAAAACTTGTTTAAAGATTTTGATTAAAATGTCACATATTTACATGACAAATAAAATGCATATCTTGAACTAGGAATAGCCTCTGAAGCCCGCTTCATACTGAATTACTTCTGTATAATTGGTAAACTGTAGTATATGCACTAAACCTTAGTATAGAAAAAAATGTATAATTTATGGTAAATGCAAGTTTTCAGGAGTTTTCCATTTCTGAGAGACCAACTGTTATTAGCTTCAATTTTGCAGAAGTAAACTTTTCTCAAATGGAACTGTTATTTATTTTTCTTTCTCCTGGTCAAGCAAAGAGAAACACCTTTCAAAACCACACGTAAGACCGACTTTTAAAAGATTTGGCTAACGCTTTAGCTAAATGTATTTTCTTAATCCTATTACACAAAGAATTAATATTAGTGAAACCATTTCTGCTTATGTTTATCTTGATAAGTGTGAAGTAGATAGCAGAATAAGCTTTTGTAAGATGAATTTGTGGTGGCATAAGTATAAAAAATAATCTGAATATAACACATCAAAGTTTGAACAAAAAATCCGTGTATGTGTGTTCGTGTGTGTGTTTTTAGTAGTGTTTAACGCCAGTTTTTACTACTTGTGGCACCGCAGGCGATGACACTGATGACACATGGAACAAAGATGGAGCACCGGCGGAATGCAACGGTGAAACCGGAGAACCCGGAGAAAACCCGCTCCCGCGCCGCTTTGTCCACCGCAAATCTCACATGCGGAACCTTGGGATTGAAACCGGTCTAGGTGAGAGGCGAGCGGTCTAACCACTCGGCCAAGGCGCGGCCATCATGTATGTGCACTTACGTGTATGTTATTGTGTGTGTGTGTGCATGTGTATGAGTATGTATGTATGTGTGTATGTATGTATGTATGTATGTATGTATGTATGTATGTATGTATGTATGTATGTATGTATGTATGTATGTATGTATGTATGTATGTATGTATGTATGTATGTATGTATGTATGTATGTATGTATGTATGTATGTATGTATGTATGTATGTATGTATGTATGTATGTATGTATGTATGTATGTATGTATGTATGTATGTATGTATGTATGTATGTATGTATGTATGTGTGTATGTGTGTATGTGTGTGTATGTGTGTATGTGTGTGTGTATGTGTGTATGTGTGTATGTGTGTATGTGTGTATGTATGTATGTATGTGTGTATGTATGTATGTATGTATGTATGTGTGTATGTATGTATGTATGTATGTATGTATGTATGTATGTATGTATGTATGTATGTATGTATGTATGTATGTATGTATGTATGTATGTATGTATGTATGTATGTATGTATGTATGTATGTATGTATGTATGTATGTATGTATGTATGTATGTATGTATGTATGTATGTATGTATGTATGTATGTATGTATGTATGTATGTATGTATGTATGTATGTATGTATGTATGTATGTATGTATGTATGTATGTATGTATGTATGTATGTATGTATGTATGTATGTATGTATGTATGTATGTATGTATGTATGTATGTATGTATGTATGTATGTATGTATGTATGTGAGTGGTATTTAAATAATATTTTCTTCACAAATAAAATTTATATTTTGAGTTTTTCTGGATCCCTTTTTATTCTGAATGACATGTCTATAATTGGCAAACAGTAAAGTCCTGTACAGACGGATACATATATTGTACAAGAGCTGGCGCCATACGATAGTACATCTGCGCCATATAGCATGGACGTGTGTATTTACGGCACCATTTCAGTGGCAATATTTTAGGAAAAGGCTGCCATAGAAGTTGCAAATTCTGAAGCCGCTACTACTGTATTCTTTCTATTTATGTTAATCTTATTATAATTTACTCACTTTGGTTCAAAGTTGTCATAGTCATGCTTATTTAAGCTTACAGAAACGAATAATGCCTCTAAAAAAAGTTGCCCATAGATCACCACAATAATGCATAATTCAGTCTTTAGAGCACCTCGCTGTTGACCAGACGATTTCGGGATCGATTTTCTGTTGTGGGTGCAATTTTTATATATTTCTCTATCCTCCTCAGAGTCTGGAAGTATCATTTTTAAACAATATTTTTATTCTGCATGCTCCATTGTATTACTGCATTTAGTTATATTAACAAAGGTCAAGGTTATATTAAAATATTTTATCGTGTTATCTATTGACATTTTTCCTGGCTTGTTCAGTCAAAAGTTGAAGCGCATTTAATTTTATATTTATTTATATTGTTCAGTAGTTTCAGAGATTTAATTTTAAAGATTTTCACAATTCAATTTTTTGTATCGGCCATTGCCTTCTTGTTTCACTACAGTATTCTTAACATCTTCTCTTTCAATTTTAACCGTCCACATTCCCACAGATCATGTTGCACCATTTATCTTTCCCTGCACACGCTTGTTCGATATTCTATAATCTAAAATCGGTGGAAATATACTTCAAATTTACCATGATCTGTGATCATTACTGTTAGATTAGTTTGGTCCTGAAGCATGGTCTTTACTCGTATTTGTGCGTATTTAGACATGAAACATTACGTAGCTATACATGGAAGCTATGGTGTAATAAGCAAATTTAAGCAGTCAGCATACATATAAAGTCCAAACTACAGTCCGACATTGCTCGTCAAATTGTCTACCAGATGATAAGTAACATAGCTTTGTTCACTGGTATCCCATTTGAAAGCAATGTCATGGCATACCAGAAGATGGCATGGAAGATAGATATATTCTAAACGACGACGCCATCTCCTGTGCAAGAAATGTCTCCATCCGTACAGGTCTTAAGAGACAAAACCTATCGCAGACAGACACTCGCTAAAACACACAATTTGTCATTTTTTTTCCTGGAGTTAATCATTCTGAGATATTTTTTGTTATTGGTTATAATTGTATAATGCATAAACTTTTCTCAAATGGAGGTTGGATTTCTTTGTCCTACTCAAGCAAAGATAACGGAATTTTAAAAACATCATATAGTGACCTGCTTTATAAAAGATTTCAGTCGTTTTAGCTTATTGCATTACCTTACTTCTCTTACACAAGGAAACAATAAGTAATAGAAGGAGTTCTGTTACACTTATCTTGATAAGGGAGAAGTATATAGAAGAATACGCTTTTGTAAGAACAGTTTGTTGCAGCACATGTAGAGAAAGTTATGTGAGCGTAGCACATCTGCTTTTTCCGTCCACTCCGCAATTTAACTGCAATGCTCATATTGGTAGCCTTCCTTTGGAACATATTGCAATGGTGTTACTCACATACAGTAAGTTGTTATTTGATTTCTGGCACACACATGCACACACATACATACTTCCAGACTGGGGAGGATAGGGAATAATTGTGTCTAGGTAAAAAATCCCACCCTCAGTACGGAATTGAACCGCACAGTAGTCAGACACTATACTGACTGAGCTACGGAGCTGAAATGTGTAGCTATTTCTGCAAAAGTTTATCTCGAACGTAAAGAATTAAAAATCTGATGTGTACCATTCACATGACTTTCTCTATATCCCTGCATCAAATTATTCTTAAAAAGCTTATGCTTCTATTTACTTCATGCTAATCTAGAAAAATTAGCAGAAATAGTCTTATTACCTTCTTTCTTGTAAGTAGAAAGGAAATAAGGGAGTAGCACAGGTTAAAGCGATAGTCAAAAAGCTGGTTACTATGTGACTGAAGTTCCTTTGTTTGTATGGATAAGTTGACAAATTCCTGTATGAGAAAAGTAAGATTTTTCGACCCTGAAAACAAAAACTAGGAATATCTCAAAAACGATCAACTCCAAGAAAAAAGTATAAAAAATAAATTGTGTGTTTTGATGTGCTCTACAGTGTTTGTGTGGTAAGTTCTGCTACGGTTTAGCAGTTATACAAAATTCCGGAAAATTCATTCAGAATAAAGTAGTCTTCAGAGGCTATTCCCAGAAAATTCAAAATATACATTTTATTTGTCAGGTAAATAACATTAATATACGATATTTTAATCAAAATCGTTAGAGCTATTTTTTAGAAAATAAAAAATTTCGAAAAAAGTTCCATGTAAAGGGTATTTTGGGGTGGGGGGATTTTTCTCAAAATCTTCGTGTCGCATCCCTGGAAGATACTAAACTTAAATACCAAGTTTGGTATTTTACCGACTTTTCGTTTTTGAGTTATCGTGTTCAAAGACACACGGACACACGGACACACACACACATGCACCTTTTTCTGAAAATACCTTTTTTGGATACAGGGGACCCTAAAACATATATTTCCGGTGAAATCCCGGTATCGAATTTTTTGGTGGAGTGCAATACATTCTCTATACACTATGTACATAGTGAGTATAGAGAAAGTAAAAAGGAAAATAAACATAAGAATAACATACATATTCAGTAATAAGTGATACGGCATATATGTATAACTTCAAGTGAATATAACATCAGATAGTTTATGTCTACTATTTATTTAAGTCTGAATATCGAGAATAGTTTATTCATTTAACACATGTCATGTGTAAGTTAAAACCGGAAAGGTAGTTGGGAAATTAGTTCCCTACTAGCTTACTGTCATGGTAGCAAATTGATTAGAGCAGTGTCGAGGTACACTGAAGATCCGTGGTTCAAATCATAGCTATGGCATTAAATTATTATATCGAATTCTACTTATAAAACAGAATAATATGACATGTGTTGATTAAAAAGAGAGGATGTGCTCTGAAATTATTTTCTTTTGCAGAGAGAGTTTTAGGTAAAAGTTTGAGAACCATCGTTCTGATGCACATTTTCATACAAATCTGAACGGCTTTCAAAAGGTGAAAGGTCAAAGAATTCTGACTGATGCGAATCGGAACACCTGAAAAAAGCAATGCTTTCTTACTGCCTCCAATGAAGCCTGAATTTGCCATTGCTCTCATAGCATCTGTCTAATTCAGTAGACGTGAACAAAATAGCTGCAAGTTACCCGCTTGGCGGCACAAAGGAAGGTCGTGTCATGCGCATTGACACTTGAACTTGCTACGGTTCACTGCACTAATGTAGAGGTTATCTTTTTGGTTTGGGAAACACTTTGTTTGGTAGGATCAGTGTCAGGATATTGATTAGGTCCAATGAATTTATCTACCACCTAACCGCATGCCGCACAAGAATTCCATATCAATATTTCACCGGAAATCTGTTTTTGAGGTGCCTTAAACTTAAGGTTCACAAATTCTAAAATGAAAAACCGGGACGGGAGGGGGCAACAGACTTACCACGCATCCTTTATTCTTATGGTAACTACACTATACGCAACCCTTATGCTTACTTTTACATGAAAACTTTCTCACTCCCATATACCTTTCTAACAATCTCATGTTTGCTTTCAATAATTTTATATAATTAGGAATAATTGATATTTTTATATTTAAACTAGCTGGATAAGTATGCCTGGTTGGATTTTAACTCCAGTGCTGAAATAATTAAATTCATTTATCTCCCCTGTTCTTTACGAAATCATTTTACAATTATCTGAAGGGTTTTTTACAGTCTTCAGAGGCTATTCCCAGAAAATTATAGCTATACCTTTTATCTGTCATGTAAAATATATTTCATATACAATAATTTAATCAAAATCGTTAGAGTCATTTTTGAGAAAATTAAAATTTTCGAAAAATTGTCTATGTAAAGGGTAGTTTGGGGTGGGGGATTTTTCTAAAAATGTTACCGGCTTTTCATTTATGAGTTATCGTGTTCACAGACAAACGGACACACACGGCCCTTTTTCTAAAAATGATTTGTTTGATACAGGGGACCCTAAAACAAGTATTTCCACTGAAATCTCGGTATCAAATTTTTGGGTGGAATTCAATATCTTCTCTATACACTATGTATATACTATGTGTAGAGAAAGCAAACATTCTTTTTTTGGTTACAGGGTACTCTAAAACGTCTATTTCCGGTAAAATCTCAGTATCGAATTTTTGGGTGGAATGCAATTCCTTCTCTATACACTATGTACGTAGTACGTGCAGAGAAAGTAATAGGCTTCTATAAGAAAGGTTTGAAGAAGTGGCAGCGAGTAGAAAAAGTGATGTGAACCTAAATCATCAGATATGTTTTTACTTTCTCTATACGTGCTATGTACATAGTGTATAGAGAAGGTATTGTAATGCACCCAAAAAATTCAATACTGAGATTTCACCGGAAATACATGTATTGAGACCTCCTGAATCCAAAAAAAAGCATTTTTAGAAAAATGTCCGTGTGCGTCTGTCTGTGTGTGTGTGGGGGGGCAGCATAGCTCAAAAACGAAAAGTCCGTTAAAAACCAAACTTGGTATTTAGGTTTGGCATCTTCCAAGGATGCGATACGAAGATTTTCAAGAAAATCCCTCCACTCCCAACTACCCTTTACATGTAACTTTTATCTATCTGACAAATAAAATGTATATCTTGAATTTTCTGGGAATAGCCTCTGAAGACTACTTTATTCTGGCTGAATTTTGCATAACTACTAAACCGTAAGATATGGACAAAAACTTAACACACAAAAAATGTAGAGCACGTTAAAACACACAATTTATGTTATACACATTTTTTCGTGGAGTTGGTCGTTTTTTAGATATTCCTTGTTTTTGGTTTCAGCTTTGAAAAACATACTTTTCTCGTACAGGAATTTGCCAACTCGTGACCATACAAACAAACGAACTTCAGTCACATAGCAACCAGCTTTTGGCTTTCACTTTAACCTATGGTACTTCCTTATTTCGCTTCTACTTACAATAAAGCAAGAAATAAGACTGTTTCTGCTAATTTTTTACGATTAGCATGAAATAAATAAAAGAATAAGTTTATTAACAATAATTTGTTACAGAGATATAGAGAAAGTCATGTGAACCAACACACCAGATTTTTTAATTCAGCACTTTGAATCCATCATGTTGCCATTTCGGTGTGAATTTTAAGCTCGAATTTAGTATACCAAGAAGCATCTATCAATTGGCGAGGTAATTATCTTCATTGTGCCAGCGTCAATAGCAGCCAAGAAAGACTGGAATTTTTGAACATTTAACGTCAATTTTTATTTTCTCTTTAGTGGCTGTTTCTGGAGCATATAAAACTCAGAAACTATCTCGTTCATGATCCATGCCACAAGCGCGTATTTTTGACAACATGAAGAGAACCAAATCTTCCTGTTCCAAATTTTTGGAATAGAAGGAAGGTTAGGCAAGTGAATAATTTCGAAACTGATATGCAGTCGCAGATGTTGCACGGTGTTTATATGTTGGAATCCTATTTTAAAATAGGAATTCAGTGTACCACATCATAAGAACCAGTGTGTATACAAGTAAACAGAATTCTCAGAGGTTCCTCGAAAAACTATTGAAGTGTTAAATAAATATTCACAATAGATATTTCTTTATGTGCAATGTGCATAGTGGATAGAGAAGGTATTGTATTCCTCCCAAAAATTCGATACCGAGATTTCACCGGAAATACATGTTTTAGGACCCCTGAATCCAAAAAAAAAAGCATTGTCAGAAAAAGGTCCGTGTGTGTATGTGTGTGTGTGTGTGTGGACAGCATAGCTCAAAAACGAAAAGACGGTTAAATGTCAAACTTGGTATTTAAGTTTGGTATCTTCCAAGGATGAAACACGAAGATTTTTAAGAAAATCCCCCCACTTCTATCCTTTACATGGAAAAATTTTCGAAATTTTTAATTTTTTTAAAAATGGTTCTAACGATTTTGATTAAAATACCACATATTAAAGCAATTTCCATCACAAATAAGACGTATATATTGAATTTTCTGGGAATAGCTACTGAAGACCTGTTTATTCTGGATTAATTTTGCTGAATTTTGCACAACTAGTAAACCGAAACAGATAGAAAAAAAAATTACCACACAAAAAATGTAGATCTCGTTAAAATATACAATTTATGTCATACATTTTATTCGTGGAGTGTGCCGTTTTCGAGATATCCCTTGTTTTAAGTTTCAGTTGCAAAGTACTTATACTTTTCTCAGATAGGAAGTATCCGTTTTTTGTTAGTATTTTTTTTTCTACTCCTGGACAAACAAAGAAGCGATTTGCAATGACAATCGCATAACGACAGCTTTTAAAAAAATTGACTATCACTTTAGCATAGCGCATTCCTTTAAATCCTTTCTACTTATAAGGAATTAAGTAATAAGAACATTCTGCTAATGTTTATCTCGATTAGCATGGTGTAGAAAGAAGAAGAATCTTTTGTAAGAAATAATTATTTGTTTGTAGAGCAATTAGAAAAAGTCATGTCAGGGTAACACATCGGATTTTATTTTTGTTAGTTTAGATTATAGTATGCATCTGTTTTGGTGAATAAAACGAATCCATTCCTTCATTTAATTGGGGTGTTCTTCCTTTTCGAAAAATTGGAATCATTTACGATAAAATGTTGCAAAATATATTCTTTGCTTGGGTCGTTAACCGGAAAGGAGTAGGAAGAGATTGATATATCTACATATGGCCTTCGCTGTTGGACACAGGATTATGAAAGAATATGCAAATATCCGTGTTCAACTTGCTTTACAACACACAAAATATTAGAAATGCTAAACCTAGGTGCTATCGCATAATTATTCCAGATCTCGGTGTACGATGGTGTATTATGTTGTGCTCATAACAATGGTCTTTGTTTTTATTGCGAGTCATTCGCGCTAATGGCCTTGAGGAAGTGATATCATCTGACATCCCCGCGTCTAACTTAATATTTCATATCAGAATATCACTCTGCGAACTGGTCTGAAACTATGGCAGACCATAATGAGGAAGGTCGTGAACATCTCCGACGTAGCAATGTGCAATATGCGTGCTTACAGATTGGAGTAGGTATTTTGGGCGTATTGCTACGTGATTTCAGGACGAGTAGTTCAAGGCAATACAGGATTACTACAAAAGAAATAGACAACTTCAACTGCCTGTAAAACAAAAACTATTAGAGATAGCAACCTAATTATTTTGGAGGTATGTTGAAAAAATCTCAAAGTTTCGTTTGTTACTATTGGTAACGCTGTAGAGTTTTGTTTGTTGTTGCAGAAGCTGAAATGGCAAAAAATCTTGTGGAAAAGGCATATTGCGTCTTCATCATGTCGCAACATGTCGATGCAAAAGTCACGCCGTATGACCTTATCTTCTTCACTCAGAAACTGAAACATCTGTAATCTGTAAGGCATCATGTCCAGTCGCTTCCGCAAGATTTTCCATACAGTTTGCTGTGGAATTTGTAATTGCATGCTTGCCCTAGATGTCGATTTCTGTGGGCTTCTTATGTAGGCAGAACGAACACGTTCAACGTTTTCTTCCGAAACTCTTGGTTTTCCCGAGCTCTTCCCTTTGCACAAATATCCCGTTGTCTCGAATTTTCTATACCAGTCGTAGAGTGACTGTCTAGTCGGTGGCGTTTTGTGGTAACGTGTTCTAAAATGTCGTTGGACAACAGTTGCTGATTGCGTTCTAGCAAATTCCAACACGCAATATGCCTTTTCCACAGGATTTTCCGCCATTTCAGCTTCTGCAACAACAAACAAAACACTACTGCGTTACCAATAGTAACAAACGAAACTTGAGTTTCTCAACATACCTCCAAAATAATTAGGTTGCTATCTCTAATAGTTTTTGTTTTACAGGCAGTTGAAGTTGTCTATTTCTTTTGTAGTAACCCTGTATTACCACAAATAGCGGTCAGCGCCGAATTAAGAGAGGTCCCATTCAATGTATTTATTGATAACACTGGCCAGTTATAGCGATCAAAGAGATAATAGGATTACTATCACAAACGTATGGTAGCTGTAGCTGTTATATACATAAGAGCACAAGATCAGGTGACACCTTTTGGATTTATTGGATATTACTTTCTCTAGCACGTATGTACATACAAGATACATAGCGTTAGGGAAGGAATTGTATTCCACCCCAAAATTTCCTGTAGAGATTTTACCGGAAATATAAGTTTTGAGGTCCCCATGAGCCCGAAAAAAGCATTTTAGAAAAAGGTCCATGTGTGTCTGTGGACTGCATAGCTCAAAAAAGAAAAGACCCTTAAATACCACACTTAGTATTTATATTTAGTACCTTCCAAGGGTGCGACACGAAGATTTTCAAGAAAATCTCCCCACCGCAAACTACCCTTTACATGGGAAAATCCTGAAAAGTTTGTTATTCTCAAAAATTGCTCTAACAGTTTTATTAAAATGCGTATATTAAGGATATTTACATCACAAATAAAATGTATAATTTGAACTTTCTGGGATAACTTCTGAAGGCCTCTTTATTCTGGACGAGTTTTGCAGAATTTTGCATAACAGTTAAACCGCAAGAGATGAGACAAAAATGTATCACACAAAAAGTGTAGATTTCGTTAAAACACAGTATTTATGTTATACATATATGTTTTTCTTGTAGAGTTGGCCGCTTTCGAGATTTTTCTTGCTACTGATTTCAATTTTAAACCACCTAACTTTTCTCAAACAGGATCATGTAAAGCGAACCGAACCTCAATTTTTTCACATACCGACCAGATTTTAAAAGATTTGAATATCGCTTTAGTTTAGTGCATTCCCTTATTTCTCTTCTTCTTACAAGGAAACAAGTAATAAGACAATTTCTGCTAATGTTTATCTTGATTAGCATGATGTAGATAAAAGAATGGTGAGAATAGTTTGTGTATGGAACAGCTAGAGAAAGCTATGTGAATGGAATGCATCAAATTTTGTTTTCTTTGATTGCCATTGCGTGTAATGTATATGCGTTAATTTAAAATATACGACATTTAAATCTGCTACGCTACTCCTCGCAACTCGACGAATTGCGGCATGAATGTCGGTAGCACAATTTAGCGTATGCAGTTTTAAGTACGAGTAGCTTTTGAGCTTGCCCAACTGGTATGACGTAATTGCCTTATGGATCAAATACATTGAGGTATACACGCTACAAAAGGTGCTCGAATAACGAAATCTCTAATTGTATAGATTGGGAAATGAAGATAAAAATAAATAAAAAATGACAATATTTAAAGAGGAGCAAAGTTGAGGAAAGATGAAAGATGGTTTATACAGGGCCAAAAGATTGAAATGATTTGGGAATTTGACTACAGTGGAATTCATATAATTCGAAATCGTCGTTAATTCGCAGATTTCTCTTGGTCTCTTGAATTTCGTATTAAAGCAATGTAAAATATCACAAGTAATTCGAAATTTCATTTTCCTTAGTTCGAAGTTTTTGTTCAGAAATGTCAGTAGAAAATTCATCTAAACGCGAAATTTGATCTGATAACTTCGTCCATGTGTTTCTGCAAAAGAGATCATCACTCCGTGATTGTTTGATTTGTCGGAGTGCAGCTGGAATACAATTTGGGGGGGGGGGAGGTGGAATAGTTTTCCTAGCAGCCAGCCTTAGCTTCTATACCTGCTCCCACATCCCCTTGTTTAAAACACGTGTGCCTGTAGTTGTCACTTGAGCTGCCTACTATTCAGTGTGCTGCAAATAAATGCCACCATGTCTCTTAATAAACCGCGTGCCGAGTACAAGACTTTTGCGGAAAAATTCGCTGTCATTCGAAAAGTTTAAAGAAAAAATCTGCAATCGCGAAGAAATACGGGATACCATAGAACATTTTGTCAACTTATCTTAAGAATATGGAGAACATTTTGAGCAGTGCCTCAAGTGAAAATGGATTACGCACGTAAGAAAACCTCAAGCCTGATAAAGAGACCTCTGGGCAAAATTAAGCAGCCTTTCACGCCCAACATAAAATGGGACGCTGAGAACCACAGAAGTTAAATAACGCCCATAAATAAACTCAATTTCCATTAAGTGAAAATGGAAAGAATCGAAAGAGAGTGAGACAACCAGAAAATCCTAATGTCGACGAGTGCATGTTAAAGTGGTTTAAGCAGGAACGAGAGCTTGAAGTTGAAGAGATGTCAATTCCTACATACATTATCAGAGCACTTCGTCATCTGTGTGAAATTTGTCGGTACGTCGAGGGACAGGCCAGCGTAATTGGAGTTTTTACCTGTATTGCTAAAATGTAAATTTAAATGTAAATTTTGTAATTCTAATTTTTTGATATTTCTAATTCTTTCTTGGCCCTTCAGCTTCAAATTACCCAAGTTTCGCTGTATTTAAGAGTAAGGATGAATACAAAAGGGAGTGGGGACCACACATCATGAAGGTAATTGCAAAAAAATAAGGCAGCATTAACGAGAATAAGAGTATGTTAATATAGACTAGATGACAATTAGGTGGTTGAAAGAATTTATGAAGCATATGTGGTGTCAGGAATGCTATATGCAGTGGAAATGTGGAGGACGTAGAATTATGGAGGAAAGTTGATAATTTGTATTCACTTTTCTGTAACGAATTATTAGGATTACCGAAGTTGACTTTAGCGGAGCTGGAAAAAACATGAAGGGGTGGAACTGTAGTAGAGAAAATACTGACATTTTGCTATAAATGTGTAAAAATGGAAGGAGAAATCGTAAATTAATGCATGATGTTAAGAAGCCAAAATATTGGTGGAATAGGCTATGAAAAGAAATGGAAAAGATAGGAATGTGGAACCAGGAAGAAAAAAAGGGGATTTTGGAAAGAAGTGAAAACCAGGATACAAGATTTATTAAAAAAAATTGATGTGTTACACCCACATGACTTTCTGTAGCTGCTCTATAAACTTCTTACAAAAGGTCATTCTTCTTTCTACAGAATGCTAATCGAGATAAATATTACCATAATCTACTTATACTTAGTTCCTTATAAGTAGAAGGGAAAGGGAATGCACTAGGCTAAAGTGATAGTCAACTGTCTCTGTCATTGCAAATCGCTTCTTTGTTTGGCCAGGAGTAGAACAAAATAAAAACGGACACTTCCTGTTTGAGAAAAGTATAAATCCTTCACAGTTGAAACCAATAACAAGGAGTATCTCAAAACCATTACCTCCACAACAAAAACGTAAAGGACATAAATTGTGTGTTTTGACGAGATCTACATTTTTATGTAGTAAGTTTTGTCTACCTCTTACGGTTTAGCAGTTAAGTAAAATTCGGCAAAATTCAAACAGAATAAAGAGGTCTTTCCAAAAAAAAATCAAGATATACATTTTATTTAGGATGTAAATATCTTTAATATACGGTATTTTAATCAAAATCGTTAGTCATTTTTGAGAAAATAAAAATTTTCGAAAAATTTTCCATTTGAAGAGTAGTTTGTGGTGGGGGAATTTTCTTGAAAATCTTCGTGCCCCATTCTTGGAAGATACTACCTAAACTTAAATACCAAGTTTTGTATTTAACGGTCTTTTCGTTTTTGAGCTAACTTGTCCACAGACACACATATAAACGGACACACATGGACCTTTTTCTAAACATGCTTTTTTCGGACTTAGGGGGATCCCAAAACATATATTTCCAGTGAAATCTCGATATTGAATTGTTGGGTGGAATACAATGCCTTCTCTATCCACTATGTACATTGTACATGTGGGCTAGAGAAAGTAACAAGAAATATGGGAAAGTTTGGAAAACAAGAAAATTTTCCTGCGGTGCCACAAGTAGTAAAAGCGGGCGTTAAACACTATCCAAAAATAAAAAATCTATAACTCTATACAGGTAAATAAAAACGAAATGGGAGAGGGAAGTACATTGACCAGTGTAGTAGGGAAGAAAGGGAAGGAAGAGCACGGATGAGGATGGGAGTGATATAATATAAGAAGGATTGACAGCAAAAGAGAAGGAAGCGTATGTGGCGGAAAGAGAACATATCGCATTAAGTGACTGTATAAACAGAAATAGAAAGATGGAGGGAAGGAATAATGGGGGAAAAAATCTGTTTCATTAACTGCAGCTGTAGCTGTTCCACATAAAGCTATTCTTACAAAAGATTCTTCTTTTATCTATATCATGCTGATCAAATTAAACAATAGCAGATTGGTCTTAATACTTAGAACCTCATAAGTAGAAGGGAACTAAGGAAAGATACCTAGTCAAATCTTTTAAATGCTACCGCTGTGTGAAACAATTGAAGTTCGTATCGCTTTACATGGCCAATGTTAAAATAAGAGAGACGAAAGGAAAGATGTCCCGTTTAAGTAAAGTTACATAATATAAAATTGAAACAAATAACAAGGAATATGTCGAAAATGGTCAAATAGTAAAATAAGAGAGACGAAATGAAAGATGTCCTGTTTGAGAAAATTTACGTAGTTTAAAATTGAAACAAGGAACATATCGGAAATGGTTAACCCTACAAGAAAAACGTGTATGATATAAATTGTGTGTTTTAACGAGTTCTACATATATTGTGTAGTAAGTTCTTGTCTATCTCTTACGGTTTATCGGTATGTAAAATTCATCCACAATAAAGAGGTCTTAGAGCCTGTTCCCAGAAATTTCAAGATATGCATTTTATTTGTGATGTAAATACATATCTTTGGTATACGGTATTTTAACCAAAATCTTTAGTCATTTTTAAGAAAAACACCAATTTCAACAATTTTCCATATAAAGGATAGATTAGGGTGGAGAGATTTTCTTGAAATTCTTCATGTTGCAGCCTCGGAAGATACTAAACATAAATATCAAGTTTGGTATTTAAGAGTCTTTCCTTTTTTGAGCTATGCTTACAACAAATACAGACATACACACATGCACAGACCTTTTTCTAAAAATGTTTTTTTCGAACTCAGGGGACCTCAAAACATATTTCCGGTAAAATCTCGATATCGAATTTTGGGTGAAATACAATACCTTCTATAGCTACTATGTACATTGTATATACATTGTATGTACATAGATGCAAGAGAAAATAAAACTGGGACAAAATGAACTCAAAAACAATAACAATAAAAATGGCAAGTGGAAAAGAAGAAACTAGAAACAGGAGTTCAGGGAAATTTCTGAGCAAGGTCATTGAGAAACGTATTGGGATGGTAAAGGAAATAAGAAGTAGAAAAGATTATGGGTAAGACAATGAAGAGGGAAGAAGAGTTTAAGTCAAAAGGCCAGGGAACCAGGCAAATGAGGTAACAATATTATTGGCATCAGCTATAAATTTGTACAAGCATAAAGAGGATTGCAATTACAATGTAAGTAATATGCAAGAAAAGACCTATAATTAAATACATTGCAAATTCACTCACAGTGAGGGGATTTTTGTTTCAAACACCTGCCCACCCAAAGCTTCTGGCACATTTTATTTAAATTCAATCTACAATATAAAATCACTAACAATATTATAATTATAATTATAAATAATTTAAGTCAAACCAGCAAAGAAACATTTGTATGGCACTGTTAAGTTTAGATCTCACTATGGAAATACCCCCCCTCCAAATATTTTTCTGGGTACTGACATTATATACTAGACTATGTAGTTCATGATTCAGTTACCAATTCATGTATCAGTATCAGAAATTTTAACCAATTACAACTTATCACCACAATTTTATAGTTTTCACTTTTATCCTTTTTTAATTTTATAGCACTTTTGTTTTTACAAAAAAAATTCATCAGGAGATGCACCAAAAAATCTTAATAGCTTCTGTTTTTACATTTAATTAGGGTTGATTAATATGTTTCAATTTATTACCAAAGATTTTGAAAATAAAACAGTGTATTTCCATGCTGAAAATGTTATTCTCAAAGGAGTCGGAATGGTATTTGCATCTGCTACAACAAGATATTTACTTAATCAAATAAAATATTTGATTCATTTATATATTCAAATACATTTATCATCATTATGTATTTAATTTTGTATCTATTAACCAAATAAGTAGGTGTGTACATGCGTGTATAAATTCAGTTACAGATTTTCTCAAAATAATTCTGGAGCTCTTAAACTACTGCAATAGACTGTTACACTCATATTTCAGTGACCAATTCAGAGTATAAATGGGTTGATTGTGCATTCTATAAGTTTCATGGAGTTAATTGTCTCGTTCTCATTCATTTGCCCCATTTCCTTAATTAAGAGTATGGTGAGCAGTCCATTTCTATTTCTTTTTCTTTATAATGATTAGAGTTTATAGGCACATTTTATACAGTTTGTAAGTTTGAGAAATATGATAAAAAGAAAGATAAACACAACTCAAGTTCAAATATTCTGATGCTCTTGTGCTATTACCAGGAAGTCATTCTCAAACAGTTGGTTTCAAGTTAACTGCACAGAAACTGTCATCAGCTTACAGATAAGATCATGAGTCACTGACAGCAGATAAAACACTGTACTGTGGTTGGTTGTAGACACCAATAGACTGAACAGCTGTGGGATAATCTATTATCTATAATAATGCAGCACAAACTCCTAGAACAATTCATTTTAATTTCCTTTTGTCCTGATTTTAAATCTTGAACATTTTTTAGTCTGGTTATTACAAATAACATTTTGTTATTACCTCTTTTTCTATGTCTTACAATAATTATTGACTCCATCCTTGAACAAGTGGTCAACATTCTAGCCTCTCAATCCAGAATATTTTGCTTTGATTATCTGGAGTAGAGACATTTTTCTTTCATTAGAATCATTCTCTTCCCTATAAAGAATCTGGGAGAGAGAGGGAGAGAGAGAGAGAGAGAGAGAGTGTGTGCGTGTGTGTTTCATAGCATACACTAATTCAATGAACATTTAAAATTTACCTTAAATAAGTTACAAACACCATTGGTTGTTTCTGAATCATATGATCACAGATGTTGAAATTAATATAATAAACTAAAGGAATAATAATAATCATTGGTGGTCCCCGTGTTGTTCCCTTAAATGTTTTTTCTTTCAGATGAATTTATTCAGTTTTTTGTTTCCTTGGTTATGACTTATGAGCTTAGAATGCATTTTTCATTCTACAGACCAACAATAGTGGGGTCATAGTGTTATGTATATGATTTCAATTTTTTTATGACTATAGTCGTCACACAATTTGCAAAAATATGCAAGCCTATAAGTGGTTGAACAAAGCACAAATATTAAAAATCTGATGTGTTCCATTCACATGACTTTCTCTACTTCTGTGTAACAAATTATTGTTAATAAGCTTATTCTTCTATTTCAAACTAATTGAGAAAAAATTAGCAGAAATATCTTATTACTTACTACTTCCTTGTAAGTAGAAGCGAAATATGGGAGTATCATAGGTTAAAGTGACAGTCAAATACTGGTTACTAGGTGACTGAAGTTCCTTTGTTTGTATGGACACGAGTTGACAAATTCCTGTATGAGAAAAGTACAAGTTTTTCAAAGCTGAAACCAAAAACAAGGATGTCTCAAAAACGATCAACTCCTCAAAAAAAAAAATGTATATAACATAAATTGTGTGTTTTAATGTGCTCTACATTTTTTGTGTGGTAAGTTTTTGTCCATTTCTTACGGTTTAGCAGTTATGCAAAATTCCTCCAGAATAAAGTAGTCTTCAGAGGCTATTCCCAGAAAATTCAAGATATACATATTATTTGTCAGGTAAATATCTTTAATATATGATATTTTAATCAAAATCATTAGAGCCATTTTTGAGATAATCAAAATTTTCGAAAAAAGTTCCATGTAAAAGGTAGTTGGGGGTGGGGGGATTTTCTTGAAAATCTTCATGTTGCATCCTTGGAAGATACCAAACTTGAATACCAAGTTTGGTATTTAATGGCCTTTTTGTTTTTGAGCTATACTGTCCACAGACATACAGACAGGATACCAAACTTGAATACCAAGATTGGTATTTAATGGCCTTTTCGTTTTTGAGCTATACTGTCCACACACACACACACACACACACACACACACACATACACACACAAAGGATCTTTTTCCAAAAATGCTTTTTTTTGGATTCAGGGGGACCCAAAACATGTATATCCAGTGAAAACTCAGTATCAAATTTTTGGGTGCACTATGTACATAGTACGTGTAGAGAAAGTAAAAATGGGAGCATTTCCAATAAAGTAGTTAATGAGCTTTAGTAGGAGAGAACAGTCAGTAAGTGAACCACCTCAAGCCAAAAGGATCCTTCTTTATTCCAAGGGAGGGAAGCTAAAAACTTGGTCTAAACCAATGACATTCATGTGCAAATCACTGAACAAACTGAATGTATACATTTTATTTCTACATTTGGAGAATGGGGAGCAAGATTATGCAATAAAGTCAGGTATTAATAAAATATTTGTTACAATTAAAATCATTGTATAGTACAGGAGTTTTCTATTGCCCAAAAATTAAACAAATGAAGTTTATTAATGAAGTTTGAAGAAAACAAAGTCTGTTGAATCTTATTTTACTGTTTCTGATGAAAGTGTTTTGTGGCTCAAATTGTTGCTTTTCTTTAACTAAAATAAAGGTAATCTTTTGCAACTCCCTCAGTCTATTTAAACAATTTTTATGTTTGTGTAATGGGAATTTTTTAATTAGGGGGAGGGGAGAGCCAGGCCCCTTCAGTGGTAACACTGTTGTAGGGGCAAGCCTTGTGACTTTGTAAATCAGGGAAGCAGAAAGTATCTTGCCCCCCATCCCCAAAGTTTATCTCTATGGGACTCAATATTCTAAGGTTAATGATATTCATCCTAAGGACTAAATAAAAATTTGAACTAGGTAGTTCCATCTAACATGATTCCATTTAAGACACTTCAGAAAGAGAGACAAGTATATTGTCCCTGTATCACTGTGTTGAGGGTCATTATTATAAGTGAGCATCCAGATATTTCATATTTTCATATGACTGGAAAAATAAATTATTATAGCTGCAAAAGATATAAGATTTTAAAAACATAACCACAAAAACAAAAGAAACCAGAGTCACTTTTGCTAACAATCTCACTCATACAATTCTTTATATTTTATTTTAGATGCAGAGAAGCAAAAGCCTTTAACAAATTTAGATTAAATATTATGATAGTTTAGATTAAATATCTTGCTTATCTAACAAGTCACTAAGGAATTTAATTTGATCATTATAAAATATAACTTAGTTAAGCATTTGTAATGTGCTTTAAGCATAGAAATGATTATAAGGTAAACATTCTTATAAGTGAAAACAAATTATTTATTCACTCTAAAAACTAAAATTGCCACAGAAAAATAAAGTTGTTTCAAACTGAATGCTATTTATTATCTGTAATAATATTTAGCCCTTAATAAAAATAGACAAAATGACACCTAATTATAGATGAAAAATATACATAAAATAAACTATGAAAACAATTACTTCATAGACAGAAACATAGATTCAATGGTAGGTATCATCAGGCTGGGTAAACTATATCTAAGCAGTAACAACTGACTTTGGAAAACCAAAAATATGTTAAAATTTGAAGCTGAAATTTTAAAATTTAAGTCATTGTTTTCAATCAATAAGTATTAATATTTATTGTGGAAGTTAAAACTATAGTACTAATTTTGTCATTACTAAAGATGGAAAAACAAACCAGGCATTTGTTACCATACTAACCAAGGCTTTGTTAAACGATTTGTATGTTAACGATGCTATCAATTGCCAGGATCACATTAGTGCCGCCACTGTCCCAGAATTTCAACCTGCAAGAGTTCTTTTAAATGCCAGTAAGTCTACTGACGCTTTTAAGCACATATAAAAACCATTGGTCTTGCTCGAACCGACTATCTTGAGGTCAGCCAAGGCTATATTACTGATATTAGTGATGTGCAGTATCTGTGGCAATTCACTGATTTACCCCATCCCAATCAATGTCTTTCTTTCTTCAATCTAGAGTTCTGCTGTTTTGTGTTTTTCCCTATGTGTCATTTATTACTTTATATTAGTTGCTATTTATTTGTTGCATTATTTGCATGGTGAAAATTGTGTTTTATTAGGGGACATGTGTCACCAAGTTCGGTGATCCTAAAACTTGTCAGACCCAATTCTCAAAATTATAGTACTTTCACTCTAGCTTGTCAGTCAAGGTTATGCACAGCAATCTCCACTCTCACTCTGTATACTTGCTTCTGTCTAAGGTTTCCCTGTCTCTCCAGCAAAACCAGCTTGAGAGGAATGCTACAACAAGACTCTATTGGCTTACAAAGCAAGGAAACATGACTTTGAGTGGACTGAAAAAAATAAAACACTCTAGCACCTTCCAATGTGGTATAGTGTTAAAAAATCAGAAAACTTTATACTATGAGCTCATGCTTCCACGATTGTGGATTTGTAGTACTTCAGACTAAACGCATAGCTGCATCTAGTTGGATTCTAAGCATCCACTGATAAGTGTACAGTGTGTTAACACTAGATTTTAACATTCTGGTTGGCAATGTTATTAGGGCCAAAGTAAAATTCATAACTAATTTTACTACTCCCTTGATGGTTCTATTAAGAGAAGGGCTATAAAACAAAAACAGAAGATAAACCAAAATTCAATAAAGAAAGTATTTTCCAGGCTTGTAGGCCGTGGCCGTTGAGATTTGAAGTTCCCGACGTTTCGCCAAGGGCTGAGCTTGGCATCTTCAAAGGTGGCTGGTCAGAGCTCGAATTAATTCTTGCGTGCGTGCGTGTGTGTCTGGTAGGTTCGTGGTGAGCCTAGGTGTTGTTGCTGTGTACCTACCCTGGTAAGGGTTTAACCACAGGAATGAGGTGAAGGTTGAGGTTTTAATTTTGGAGTTTTCGAGTGTTGGTGTTAAGGAGGTAGCGCTGGTAGGCTCCTTGAGCGGTTGCATTTTCAGGAGCAGCATCCTTTCCTCTGCTTCGCTAGTGTTTATTTATTTTTTTTTATTTAATTGTGGTGGTGAAATGTTGATAGACCTCTCCCAATGGGATGGGGGGAGTGCTTTGTTCAGCTATTAAGCTGTTGGCTGGTTTAAAGCTGTTGTTACCGAGGGTGCCCACAAGCCATGCGGGGAACCAGGAACCGCCTCTTTCGGCGTTCAGAGGGTAAGTACTCCCCCAGAGATCTGACAAGTGCGTTCTCATGGTCACCCAATCTGGAGTACAATTTTTGAGCCCGGCGCCTGATAACATCTTCCACATATGGGAGGGCCGAAGCTTCATGTAGTAGCCTCAAAGGGAAACGTCGACATACAGAATATATGGAACCGGAGTCCTCTATTCTGTACCCGCTGTAACCAGAGAAGCCAGGAGTCTGCTGCCATGCCCCACACTTCGCAGGCATAGAGCATCAGGGGGATTACAAGCGCCTTGAAAAGGCGTAACTTTAAGAGAACCGGCATCTGGGAGGCCAGCACAGGGTAAAGGGAGGCTACTGCCCCCTTCGCTCTGTCCGACGTTCCTCGCACGTGTTCACGAAAAGTTAGGCCCTTATCAAGAATGACGCCCAGGTATTTGATGGAATTCCCCCACTCTATCCTTTGGCCCTGATAGGAAAAGTTGGGTATCTGGTTTATTGCGGGGCGTTTTCTGGAGAACAGAACAGCATGACTTTTGCCCGGGTTAACGGACATCCGCCACTGTCTGCACCAGTCCTGGACGAGACGGAGGTGTCTCTGTATGGGGTTGAAGGCTCTGCGTATGTTCCTATCAGTGCCGTAGAGCAGGACGTCATCAGCAAACTGGGCCATGTTGACGCCCTGCACCGTAGGGAAGTCTGCCATAAAAAGGCCAAACAAGGTGGGTGATAATACAGAGCCTTCGGGGACTTCGCCTCGTAGGGGTTTTGGTGTAGATGTTTGCCCCGCAACTGCAACTACGAAGATGCGTTGGTGTAGGAAGCTGTGTATGATGTTGATTAACTGTGTATGTAGGCCAATCTGGATGAGTTTTAACAGGAGACCCTCATGCCAGGTGATTGAGAAGGCCTTCTCGACATCCAAAGACACCGCCAGCGTGAAGGCCCCGTCCTGGCGACAAGCGGTTTAGTACTAACCTCTCGAAGACCTTCGAGAGAGTGGGTAGAAGGCTAATGGAGCGGTAGCTGGAAGGAAGTGCAGGGTTCTTACCAGGCTTCAAAATGCACACCACCCGTGCCACCTTCCACTCGCGCGGAAAGTGGCCTAAGGTGAGGCACATGTTGCATACCTTGGTGAGGAATAGCACTGCTCTGAATGGAAGGTTGCTGAGCCTAGCCGGTGTCAGCCCGTCCTGCCCGCAAGCCTTTTTGGTGTTGAGACGCCGGAGTGCGCCTTGGACTTCACTAGGGCGGATGATTGGTAGGGGGTTCTCCGCTTCATGAGGCTGTTCCCGCAAGTAGCAGTCAACTTCCTCATTAACGCGGGCAGTGAAGAGTACGTCCTGGGGATCCTCTCTCGGCCTGCAGGTGTCCTCTATGTAGCTCGCAAGCACATTTGCTTTGGCTTGTGGTTCATAAACAAGGCCAAGAATACCTTGAAGCGGGGAGTGGTACTGATTACGTTGGCGTCGGAGGCTTTTTGCGATACACCAGGCGTCGCCACCCTCCAGGTCTTGCACGGCCATTGTGGCCTCCCAAGCTTGCACTCGGTGCTCGCGTAGTCGGACACGAACCTCCCGACCGAGGCGCCGCAAAAGACCTCAATTGTGTGGCGTCCGGTTCCGCTGGTATAGTCTGCGGGCTGCCCAGGAGCGGCAGATAAGGAGTTCAAGTTCTAGGGGAAGGACGTCTGGATGAGGTGTTGGTGGGGTGAGGATGGTGAGGCTGTGAACTGTTCTTACTACTGAGGTAGTGAAGGTTTGGACTGCTGTCTCTAGGCTGGGTATGTCAGTGATTTTTGGGTTAGGTAGAATAGATGCGCTGAGGCAATCCTTTACGCATTTCCAGTCGATTTCTCTGGTGTGTCCTGAGAAGTCGTGGCCGGCAACCCTGATTTCTGCCAACACGGGATTGTGATCGAAATGAAGTGCTGCGAGTGGAGTGAGCATGAGATGGAAGGGGTAATGTTTGATGATCGCAAAGTCGATGACTGATGATTGTCCTCGACCTTGCGGATGGTGTGTGGGTTGCCAGGGACCCAAAACTCTTAGCTGGGGATCCCTATCAATCATGCGAATCATTGCATTGCCTCTATGATCCGCGCGGGGGCCCGAATGCCAACGCTGGTGTTTGACATTAAAGTCCCCGGCGAGGATCACGTTAGGATGGAGGTTGAAGAGGGATTGGTAATCAGCAGGTAAGAACGGCCTACCGGGTGGGTGGTAAATAGAGACTATTACTATCGCCTCAAAGGCTTGCAAGGAAGGAGTGGGGATGGGTTTGTGGACCACGTTTTGCCTCACAAGAACCGCGGTGCCGCCTCCAGGGCGGGGCATCCGGTTACTGCGATGACAAACGTATCCAGGTAGACGGAAGGGGATGTCAGGACGCAAATGTATTTCCGAAACTAGAATGAGGTCCAGGGCATAATGGGCAGCTTTGCGCTGAACCTCATCCCTATGATCCCTCACGCCATTGGCATTCCAAAAGACGAATCGGAAGGAGGTACGAAGCCTAGTTCCGTCCACCATTTTGGGGCAATGGGGCGAGGCTGAGCATGAAGGTGAGGCCCTCAAAGAGGATCATCGCCTTGCTGGTTGGATCAGTGGTCTGGAAGTACCTGGTGAGGAGGTCTCGGATTCTCTCGGCGTGGTTCAGCAGCAGCTGCTGAAACCACTCCAGGATGTCCGCGACATCCACAGCAGGTATAGTGGTGGGTGTGGTTAACGCTGGTTGGTTGGTTTCTTAGGGAGGTGGAGCCACCACCGATGGTCGTTCCTCCCGGGAGACACGCGTCGGCACCGTGCTGGACCGGTTGCAGCAGGCATCTCCCGTTCAGTCCTCGGCCTCTTCAAGCTGGGTTTGGGTTTGGCCGGTTTAGAATGGCCCTTGTGTTGTGTGGCAGGGGTTTTTGTTGCTTTCCCTTTTCCAGAGACCCTATTTGAGTATAAGGAGCCCCGTGGTGCTGGTGTAGGTGCCTGTCTAGGTGCCTCCTGATGTTCTGGAGGCTCCTGCCTCGCCGATGGTCTGGCCTTGGTGCTCTGGTTCGTCGATCTGGTAGTTGTCTTCTGGTGATCCTCCCTCCTCGGAGGAGTAGCTGGTTTAGGCTCCAGGGGAGCGGGTCTCGATGACGCGATGACCTTCAGCCTCACAGAGCAGCCTCTATAGCAGGCGATGTGTTTCTTCCCGCAGTTGGCACATTTGGGATCATCCTCCAAGGAGCGCGGGCAGATGTTTGGATGTTTATCACCACACCTAAGGCAGCGCAGTATCCGGTGACAATAGTTGCTCAAGTGGTTGAAACCCAAGCAACGGTGGCACTGTGCGGGACCGCCAGGGCTAGGGATGTTTCTATAGTGACCCGGAGATAACAGATCGAGGAAACCCAATCTATCTTGATCTCCGGATTATTTACCCGCTCCACTATCACTAGGAAGAGGGGAAGGGGGATTTAGGTGGGCTTGTGCCCAGCTGGAGCGGTTTTGGTGAGCTGCTTCACCAATTTGGGGTTATACCCTGGCGGATGAGGTCCTCCTCGATCTCCTTGACGGACGTGTCCGCCGATAGGCCCCTTAAGGTCTCTGGTTTTGTCGAGACCAAAGGTAAAATGAGGGATGTCCTTCTTACTGGGCTCGCTCAGGAGGCATGCGTAGTCTTCCGGCGTCCTTGCCTGGAAGACGTAGCGGTTTTCCCTCCTCGTCACCGTGCACTCCTGGCAGAGAGTTGGCATGACCATCCTAAGAAAGCCTGGAAGGAGTCCACGATGATAGATGGAATATGGTGCTTCTTCTGTCCGCCGGCGGCGGGGCTGCTGGGTCCTGCGCTGGTCTGGTGTGCAGGAGTTACGGGTTTCCCCTTTTTGCCCACAACAATGAAATCTTCACTGACCTCGAGAGGTGCAGCGCGACTTTCTTCGTCCTGTCCCATTATGGAAGAATGGAAGGAAAAGATCGAAGTCTTATCCGAATAAGCCGAAATGCTTGTGACCACACTGTCATAATCTGAATAGTCCTGGTCGGACGATTTGCCTGAACGGATAGGAGATCACTCTCGAGATCCACCCTTGTCAGATGAGTCGGTCGAAACCGAACGGATTGGAGTCCCCTTTCCGCTTTTGCGTTTTCGGGACTTCCTTGGTTTTCGGCTGCTGCCGGGCCCGGAGGCCTTGGCTGCGCCGCTAGTGATACCAGTGCTGGTGCTTGGAGTTGGTTCCTGCTCCTTGGCAGGACCGCTGGGTGCCTCGCTACTAGAAGCGGGCTTCATGATGGGTAGTGGGTGTTGCTAGGGAAGATACACGTACGCTGCACACGAGTGTGCAGCGCACACACAACTAACCTAGTTCACCTTTCACCTACAGGCAGCAGGTGCTCTTTAGCGTGCCGAAACAGGGGGCCGGATACCGAAGTGTGCCGTATCTAACCTTTGGAAAGGTGGCTCTGGCCTTGTTCGGCTGCCCGCTGCCTGCACTTCCTCTGGCCTGGAAGTCCGTAGGTTTTTCTGATTGGCCGGTTACGCCTGAAGCTACCCAAAGGCCTGAAGTGGCGGCCGACCAATCAGAATTCAGATGTTCTTGTGTCCAAATGCTGGTTGGAAGTGACGATGAAGACCAGAGTCTTCGTAGTTTGTGATAGTTTGTGGACTGCTGCTGCTGAATGGTGCTAATATGCACCGAACGACAGACTTCCGGCTTCTTTGTGCTAATAAGCACCGAGGTTTGCTGCAACACTGGAGACACGTTCTCTCTCGATCGCGCCTCGCCGCAAAATCGCCGAAAAGCGTGCGTGCGTGGCCACAGAGAGCGCGTTTTTATACATGGCCGGTGGGCGGAGCCTGTTACTCTCTGTTCTGTGATTGGCCCACATGTATTTGTGGGCTGTCTTGTGTTTTGCTTTTGTTTGTGCCATTACGTTTGCTTTCCAGCACAGGTATCCAGGCCATGTTAAGGCGCATAGCTTCTTCCTTGCGATTAAAGTTATTTCCATGTTTGTATATTTCTAATACCTTCCTATGGAAGCCAGGAGCAGGAACTAGTCGCCCAAGTGTACTGGGCGGGGGCAAATCGCACGGTATCTATCAGCTTTTCTTGCGGATTTACTCGTGCGATATAATAGGTGTAGACAGTTGCAAGCGTGTTTTGTAGTTATGCTGGGGGCTAGGTACTTCCCTTTGTGCTGCCAGCGCGAGCTGGTTTACCTCCCGAGGTGGTCACCCACCCAGGAAGGGACCGGGCCCGATGCTGCGTAACTTGGCTAGCCGCTTGCGGGCTGTCAAGAAGAGCAGTGAAATGATGGAGGTAGGGGATGGGGGTAGGCCAGTTGTGCAGCTGGTAGGAGACAACTCGATGGTCATCCAGCCGAGTTGTGACAGGGACCAATGCTGCTTAACTTGGCGGGGGAGAGTGTACTGAAGGGAGAAACAGCCGAAACTACCACCCCAAGGCATCCTTGGGAAGCCGATAGCTGACGCGTCTCCAGGGCAGCGTGTGGTCGTAGCGACCGAGAGTGTTCACCAGGGGATTGGGGTGAGGGGCAGTTTAGTGCAAATTGTGCGAGCTCTTTCTCGTACAACATCCATTACATAGGGAATTCCGGAGTGAGAATGGAGTATGTGGGATGAGAATCTACGTTCTGTGCCATATATCATAATCTGCCCTGTTCTGCACGATGGATGGTGGAACGAGCCACCGAACCCCAGACCTCGCAGCCGTACAGTATCAGGCGCGAGATGACTGCTCGATACAGCCATAGTTTTAGATGTGAGGGCATGGTGGAGCGGAAGATGGGTAACAACTGCCGAAGGTCAGCGTGCCCCATCCTGATCTTCTCCCTGACATGTGGAGTTAATGTAAGGCCGCGGTCGATGAGGACTCCGAGGTATTTGGCGGTGCGGACCTAGGGGAGCTCTTCTGCGGGCTGATGGCCATCCGCCACATTTCACTCCATCTGCCAATGGCCTGGAGCTCTCTCTATAGCGGGGGTAGCAGAAACGGGCGTTCTATTTACGAGCCATTATGAGGACATCGTCGGCATGCTGGCACTTAATAATACTGGTTTCTGTGGGGAAGTCTGACGTGTAGGGTAACGGCTACAGCACGCTGCCTTCCGGCCCTCCCGCCGCTATTGGTCGGACTGTGGAATGTCTCCCCTCCACCCTCACCCTGAAAGTGCGGTCCCGAAGGAAGCTACTAAGCAGATGAAGGTAGGCGGAGGGATCTCTGCGTTCTTGAGTTTGTACAATAGTTCCTGATGCCACGTGGTGGCGAAGGCCTTTTCCACGTCCAAGAGTGCCGCGACTGTTTTACAGTTGTCCTGGAAGCCCAGGGCAGCCTTCTCGGTCAGTCGTAGCAGTTGCAAGGTTGTGGAACGTCCAGTACGAAAACCAAACTGATGATCCGGGAGGAGGAGTCTTTCCTCAAAGAGAGGGGTGAGGCGTTGTAGGAACAACCGCTTGAATACTTTCGAGACGATCGGGAGTAAGCTAATAGATCTGTATCTTGACGGGAAGACCCGGTTTTTGCCGGGTTTCAGAATGCATACCACCCTCGCCTCCTTCCAACACGTTGGAAAGTGGCGGAGGTGTAAGCATGCATTGTAAAACCGCGTCAGATGGATTACGTCCTTTTGGAGTAGCTGTTGGAGCATAGGCGCCATGACGCCGTCAAGTCCAGGGGCTTTGCTGGGTTTTAGGTTTCTGAGTTGGTAGGCCACCTCTTTCGGGGTGACTATAGGAATGCGGATCGATTCGTGGGGCGGCGGGGGCTCCTCATTGAGGTAGTCCACTGTCGCTTCCACGAGTTCAGTAAAATCCTCGTCCTGGGGGTCTTCACGGGGTTCGAATTGGGACTCCAGATAGTCTGCGAAATCCGTGCCTTTATCCTGGGGCTCAAAGGAAAATCTCCCAGAGTGCATGGATGGGATGCTGGAATTGACTTTTGTCCTTCCTGAGGGACCGGACTATCCTCCAGGGTTGCTTCTCTTCCAGGTTTACATTTGCCATTTATGTTCCCAGGCCGCTTTACGGTGCGCGCGAAGCAGGCGCCTTGCCGGGTTTTGAACCTCTGGTACACTGCTTGAATCCTGGGATGGCGGAAGCGCTGCCATAGCTTCCGAACAGTTGCCATGGCTTTTAGCAGCTATCGGAGTTCATTGCATATGGTTCTCGGGTTGGGTTTGTCAGATGGGATGCGGTAGGTGTGCACGCGTACCACATTCAGGATTTGTTGGGAGAAAGCCGTGGCTGCCGCTTCCAGCGACGTCGCAGATACACGGTTTGGTTTAGGTCTAGAACGACTGCATCCCAGTCGATCTCATTTATCCAGTCTGGTGTTACCAGAGCAGAAACGGCCTCGGTTGTATCCACCACGACGTGGTCGTAGTCGGAATCCAACTCGTTAACGGCCTAGAGGTTAGATGAAATGGAATGTTCTTGGTGATTATGATATCAAGAACATCATGTCTGCCGCGAGCCGGATAACACTGGGCTTTCTCGGTCCGTTCGCGACGAGGCTGGGGTTACCACTGATGAGGCGGTAGAGCCGGCGGCCCCGGGGTTGTTGGTGCGGCTATGCCAGTGGGCATGTTTCGCGTTGAGATCTATTGCAATGCATACCACTGGGTGAAGATTCATTAGGGTGGTGTAGTCCGCTTCGTGGAAACGATGGTTAGGAGGGTCATAAGCAGCTATTCGATACTCACGACGGTGAAGATGAGCTGACGTACAGCGTCTATTGGCTGAACGGACTGGGCTCATTCTTTTGGAACCACGACCAAGAATAGAGGCATTGGTACCCTCTTAGGGATATTGGCTGTTGCCAGCGCCTTACTAAGGCGTGCCACGGAGATGGGGGTAATGCGGTGCTCGTCCTGTAGGGCTGCCTTGTCATCCTCAGGGGTACAGTCGGAATCAAGGCCCCTTATTATCCTACGCTCCATGTAGGCCCACTGCAGCGAGTAACTGTAGAACGGGATTTGTTCATCCCGTAATACAGCCTTCGCCGCTTCAAAGTCCCTTTCCATGGAGGTATGGAGGTGGACTTTCTTCGACTTCCGCCGGGGCTCAAAGAGGCCACTGAGTTTCGTCGCCAGATTCCTCATAACCACGGCATGGTTTCGGAAAGCGTCAGTGACTATAGGCGGGATTTTCGCCCCCTTCTGGTTAGGGGTTGATTATCTCCCCATGGTGGATAGGTTTGGGTGGCGGGAAGAGCGCCCGCTTCTGCGGCCACCTGCGTGGACCGTTATCCAGGGCCCGTCAGTTTCGACGTCAGTGTCGGAATCGGGCATTGGGATGATATATGGTAGGGTCATTTTCCCCGCCACCAGGCAGTGAGGCGGAGATGGTTTTCGCCTGTTGCTGCCGCCCGTCGACGTCTTGCTTCGGTTTCGCGAAGGTTTGGACGTCTCAGGGGAGGAGGTATTGGTACTGGTGCTGGGTTTTGCCCGTCAGCATTTGTAGGTGTCGGTGCGGTTGCCCTTCGGCTGTCCGCAGAGGACCGGGCCTTCTTAGAGGAGGCGCCTGAGCAAGCCATAATGGCTCGAGGTTATACGCCAGCGGTCTTCACCCTTGGCTTTGTTCTTCCGGACCTGCAGAAGCAGTTGTCAGTCGGTTTTGTCAACTCAATTGAAACAGATGACAGTAGAAGAGTAGAAGGAAAACTGGGGAGTTTCTGCTCTTTATAAAATGACAGCAAGCAGTCTGTAGGGTGCCGCTCGCACACTGGCGGTAAAACGGCAAGCTAGAAGGGGGTCAGAGCCCACTGCGTTGGCGCTATATGTGTACCGAACACCCGCAGGCTTCGGAGCGGTAAGCTAGAAGAGGGATGAATGCCCATTGCATTGCCGCTGGGGAGTGCTGCTCCTGCCAGGTCCGCCGGTATATGGAGCTGCCGTTACTGCTGCTCAGTGTTGCTGTTGCCTCTCTCGTATCTCAAGAGAGAGTGGTGAGAAACCTGGCCGTTTGCCTCCCTAGACGCCAGCCGAAGACGCCAGACGCATAACTGCTCGACCGAGACATGCCCCGGTCGGTTGTCGATGCCGCAGTACCGAGCCGCTTCGCGGCTTTACCTCCAAAATGGCCTAGGAAAATTGTCTGCTGGTTGTGTGTTACTCAGGAATAAAATTGAGGTACAGGGAATTTTGTTGGGAAAGGACACGCCCATGGGCGCTTGTGCGGACCAATCAGGAGGCTGCGCAAATTTCTCCCGGCTGGAGCAGAATTAATGTGTTTTAATTTTGATTTAGCGTTCACCCAGTGTGAGGACGATTCGCTAAAATATTTTCGCCCGTTCTGGTTACGGATTAATGTCGCTTTGCCCTCTTCAGGTTGAATTTAAATATGTCTCAGGGGAGGGGGCATGGTTAACCGAGAGGCCCAATGGCGGCTCTCGGCAGACGGAAGGAAGGCAGGCGACGTACTTCTCTGGGATCATAGTTTCCCAGAGAATTCACCAGTTGATTAGGGTGGGTTGGAATTTTGTTGTACAATGATGACGTCGATCATGTACGGGATACGGAATGTTCGTGAAGGATAGGGAAGAAAATCTCCAACCGGTACGGTATATCATCCGTAATGCCCGGTTCTGCAGCGTCTGGACTCTGAGGAGCACGTAGTTAGCTATGGTCCCCCAGATCTCGCAGCCGCACAGAACCAGAGACGCAATAATCACCCGGTACAGCTGAAGCTTTAAGATAAGGGGAATGCTCTGTGAGTTGAGCATGGGGTAAATCATTCTGAGAAGAGCTGCCCTAGGTTAACCTTGCCCCTGACATGCGGAGTAAAGGTCAGCCGTCGGTCCAGCGTCACTCCGTGTTCACCCAAGGGATCCTACGGCACCGTAAAACAAAATTTTGCTGCAGCCGATTTTTAATGGTTTTCGCCAGGAGAATCGCAGAGCTTTTCTCCGGGCTAATGGCCATTCACCATCTCTCACTCCACCTGCCAATGGCATGAAGGTGGGCTTGGATTTGCCGAAAGCTGTATCTGGTGTTGCGGTTCACAGCGAAGATCATGAGATCGTCCGCATACTGAAAGGTGTGTGTGTATGCAGGTGTGGGTGGGGATGTCGCCTATGTAAGCTGCAAAGAGCGCCGGAGACAGCACGCTACCTTCCGGCACTCTCGCGCCAATGGGCCGCTCTGTAGAGTTCCCCCTCCACGTTTACTCGGAAGCTTCGATTCTGAAGAAACGAAGCCACCAAGGAAATGTATGGAGAGGGGATTTCATGCTCGATGAGTTTGTAGATGAGCTCATCGTGCCACGTAGTGTAGAAGGCCTTTTCCACGTCCAGCAATACCGCAACCGTTTTAGACCCCTACTGGAAAGCACGCGGTAATTGCACGGTCGTGGAATGTCCAGGGCGAAAACCAAACTGATGCTCGGGTAGGAGGCCTCTTTCCTCAAAATGAGGTCCGAGGCGGGCGACGAGCAGCCTCTCGAAAACGTTCGTGATTACTGGCAAGAGGCTGACGGAACGGTAACTGACCGGGAAAACCGGGTTTTTCCCCGGCTTTAGAACGCATACCACACGGGCCTCCTTCCACGTAGCGGGAAAGTGGCGCATATGTAAGCATGCGTTATAAATCCGGGTCAAATGAAGCACGGCTTTTCGGGGTATGTGCTGGAGCATTTCCGCTGTTACACGGTCCTGTCCAGGGTTTTTTTTATTTTTAAGGATTGGATTTGGGAGGCTACCTCCTTTGGGATAGCTATAGGGACGTGAAACTCCTCATCGTCCGCGGGCGGGGCTTCTAGGAAGCCTTCTACCTGCCGCTCAACGAGTTCAGTTTTGTCTTCGTCCTCGGGCTCTTCTCTGGGCTGGAATTGATTTTCCGGGTAGTATGAAAATGCATTTGCTTTATCCCGGGGCTCAAAAGCAAGATGGCCCCGGTTTCCGTGGATTGGGTGCCGGTATTCCAGTCTGTCTTTCCTTAGGCCACGGGCCAAGGTTTCCTCTCGTGGAGGTTAACATTCCCTAACGTATGCTCCCAGGCCTCTCGACGGTGTGCTCTAAAGAGACGATGGGCAAGGGATTTGAACCTCTGGTATACATTCCCTATCCTGGGATGGCGAAATCCCTGCCATAGCTTTCTGACAGCATTTTTTGCTTTAATTAGCTGTCTGAGTTGTGCAGGAAGAACAGAGGGTTGTGGAGTTTCGAAGGGAATGCGGTGTGTGTGAGCACGGACCGCATTTAGGACGGAGGTAGAGAACTGTGCGGCCGCCGCCTCGAGAGCCTCTATTGAGTATATTCGAGAGTTAGCGTCCACGGTGTCCTGGAGGGATTGCACAGCAGTATCCCAGTCGACTTCTTCCATCCAGTCTGGTGTGACCAGAGCTGTGAGTGAAAGGTCGGAGACGACCTCAACTGGGTTGTGGTCGGAGTCTAGCGAGTTAACAACAGAGAGGTCCAGATGGAATGGAATGTTTTTGGTGACCCTGAAATCAATGACGTCCACCCTGCCGCGTGGCGGGAAGTACGTTGGACCTCTCGGAACGTGTGCGAAAAGGGCCAGGTCTACGCTGATAAGGCGGTAGAGTCCGCGGCCCTTTCTGTTCTGGATGCGGCTGTTCCAGTTTGGATGCTTCGCGTTGAAGTCGCCTGCGATGCAACTCTTGATCTAGGTTGTGGAGTGCCTTCAGGTCCGCTTTATAGAAGCGATCGTCCGGTGGTTCATATGCCGCTACTAGCACTATTCCGACCCCCCCCCACCAAGGAAATCCTTATAGCGGTCGCTTCCAAGTGCTGTAGCGGAGGAATGGTGATAAGAAGGTGGTGTTTAATAAATATAGCTGTACCACCGCCCTGTCGGGCGGATGGATCCGCCCGATGGGCGACGTAACTTGACAGATAGATTGGAATACAACCATGCAGTTGCGTCTCGCAGACCATCAGGATATCAATCCCGTGATCATCTATAAATCCCAAGATGCCTGGCCGCTGTTCCCGGACTCCGTTTGCGTTCCAGAACGCAACTCGCAAAGATCTTTGGGTTCTGAGCGCCACATTACGAGCTGGAGTCAGGGAAGAGCAGTCGGGCCATCTCGTTCATGATTGTGACCTTCTGGATGGTGGGGATTTGGGGGCTTGTCAGTTGTTCCCTTCAGCGCCTTGATATGGGGAGGGAACGCGATATCAGGTCTGCAAAACAGGTCTGCACGGAGAGATTCTCCCAAGGTGAAGAGACTGCCTGGGCAGTGGCTGGAGCATCAGCTTCGCTCTCATTGGTCCAGCCAAAAGGAGTTGCTTGCTGCTCTGGAGGGGGAAGCTGCGTGGCCGCTTGGCTGCGCTGGACGCCCACTGGCTCAGCTGTTGCGGCTGCTGGTGCCCGGGTTGGGTTTGCCGCAGCGTCGGTCTGACCCAAGGATTCTTGGGAGGCCTTGCCCGAATATGTGTGGAACTGAATTCCACACTTCCTCAGAACCTCCCTTTCCTTCTCGTGATCCTCGGGGTTCTTGGTCCGGATGACGACCCTAGAGGGGTAACGAGTCGCCTGGTACTCTTCCGAGAGCGCAACCCTCAGTTCCCTCATGACTCTGACATGATTGGGAAAGGGGTCGGCTACATTAAGCGCTATTTTTCCCACCCGTTGTGTCCTATGGTTCTCGGGTATGGTGGCTGCTGCAGGGGTGGGGAAGGCGCCTCAATCCGGGTTTGAACCGGAGGTCTTACGGCGCCAGTGCACCACCGTGGTAAAGCCGTCGGAATCCGCGGCGCTCTCAGGTACCAGGATAGACTGGGCCTCGGAAGGGGCGGAAGGAGCAACCGATGTGGAACTGGGTTACACCACTTCCGGGGTGATGGGGACCGATGTCCCTTGGTTTAGAAGGCGGGAGGTAGTCTTCTTCTTGCCAAAAGACTTCTTGATTATGCCCTTAATGGCTAAAGCCCTCGGGCCGAGGTTGATTTTGGAGGAGGAAGAAGTTGAAGGGCTGGGAGTGCTCATCTCGTATGATATTACCTTGACGTGGTACTTGGCTGGTGTAAGTCTTTTTCGGATGACATCTAGCTCCCCACAGAGGGCCGGATGTCTTGCGACGCCGATTGGGGCCAACCCCGGGTCCTAAAGTCAGGACCCTTGGCTTCGGCCTTGTGAGCCCGCGGTATCGTCAGTCGTTCAGTCAGTTCCGAGTACGTCGGATGATCAGGTTGCAGCTCAGGAGGCGAGGGAAGAGAAAGTCGTCGCTCACTTCCAGTGCAGGTTGCGGCCGGGGGAGTTGGCGTCGGCAGCAGTTCAGGGGATGGCGCTGGTGGAGAAGCTCGACGTGCTTCCTCTAGGAGGCACACTAGAAAGGGACCAATGCCCACTGCAAACCTCCTTGTTGCGCAGGTGTTGGTCTCCAGCTGGCAGGATCTCCGGCGGATTCGGCCGGAGGGAGACAGGGCTAAAAGAGGAATGCAGCACGGTGGTCCTTCCACCGTTGGCTATTTGCAGGCGTGACTTCGCATGACTGCTATCCTCTTCGGTCAAACAGCGAATGGGTGTTGCCTCCCTATCAGACCAGAGCAGTTGGCAGGCTGAGGGCAGCCCGAGGTGTGTTAGACGTGTACCTGTTCACGGAGAGAACTTAAACACGTACTGACCAGATTGTGGGGTTTTGTAGGATGGCGGGTGAGAGTTGCGGTTGTGGAGTGAAAGGAGGAGGCAAGTATTGCTCCTCAACGGCTGCCAATTATGGTGCAACGGCCCTTGTGAACCGCTGGTGTGATGTTTCTTCAAAAAATATTTATTCTGAGGTTGTAATTTTAATATCCAATCAACTCTTGAAGCATTGTTAGGAGCTTATCCGTAGCAGTTGTTGGAACTGCTCCTTCGTTACCGGGGAAGCCCGCAAGCCATGCGGGGAAGCCGGTGTCGCCCAGTAATCTCCAAGAGACCTAACGAGGGCCCTCCGATGGAATGGTAACCCTGCGTTGAATTTTGTTGGCCGACGCCTAATCTCGTCCTCCAGGTATGGTAGACCACAGGCTTCGTGAAGGAGTCTCGTAGGAAAGCCACGAGGCACAGAATAGATAGTCCGGAGACACCTATTCTGTACCCGCTGAAACAACAGCAGACTGGAGTCTGCCGCCATGCCCCAGATCTCACAGGCATAGATTAACAAGGGGACTATGAGAGCCCTCAAAAGGCGCAACTTCAGCATCGAGCAAAGGCGGCCGTAGCCCCGCAGCCCCAACACCTCAGTTCCCTGATGTGCTCCCCAAAAGTGACGCCCCTGTCAAGCTTCACCCCCAAGTAGGGTATGGTGTTCGTCCATTGTATCCTTCGGATGAGGTACGTGAATGTAGGATAGTTTGCGGGAAAGTGGCGCTTGGTGAAGAGTATAGCGTGGCTTTTCTCCGGATTAATGGACAACCGCCAACGCTCGCACCACCCTAGAGGAGGCGGACGTGACTTTGAATGGGGTAAAAGGCTCTGCGTGGGTTTTTTGTTGGTACAAAATAACAGCACGTCGTCAGCTTATTGAGTTATATTGATGTACTGCTCTGTTGGTAGGTCGGCCATGCAGACGCTGAATAGTGTGGGGGATAGTACAGAGCCTTTGGGGACTCCGCCTCTTATTGGCCTAAGTGTTAATTTGTGTCCCCCAACTGAAACTATAAAAGATCTGTGTTTAGGATATGTGTGTAGAAGGTGTATGCTGTGGGTCGTGAGCTCCAGGCGGATGCGTTTAAGGAGCAGACTCGCAAACCACGTCTTAGAGAAGGCCTTCTCCACGTCCAGCGACACCGCCGTAGTGTAGGCTCTGTCCTGGAAACCTAGGACAGCGACCTCCACCACTCGCAGTAGATGCTGGGGTGTAGAATACCCAGTACGAAAACAAAACTGATGGTCAGGGATGGCTCGAATGTCGTCCAAAAGAGGGGACAAGCGGTTAAGTACTATATTCTCGGAGACCTTTGAGAGAACTGATAGGAGTCTGATGGATGGGTAGTTGAAAGGATGTAGTGGGTCTTTCCCCGGCTTCAAAGTGCATATCACACGGGTCTCCCTCCACTCGCGTGGAAAGTGACAAAGATGAGGCACATGTTGAAAACCTTGGTAAGAAAGAGCACCGCGTTGTTGGGAAGGCAGCGGAGCATGGCGGGGGTTAGTCCGTCAGGTCCCGCTGCCTATTTGGGGTTGAGACGCCGGAGTGCGCCCTAGAGCGCACTGGGTCGGATGACAGGAAGTCGGTACGTCTCGTCGGGAGGACGCCGAAACATTCGACGCACCTCCTGTCGAGCACGGTTCGAGAACTCTTCCTCCTAGAGTCATCTCGTGGCCTCATAGTCCTTTCGCGGTACTCAGCAAACACATCGGCTTTGGTTTGGGGTTCATAAGCTAGGCCTTGGTTGCCTTGGATTGCGGAGGTGATTTCACCTCCGCGGTGTCGGAGAACTTTGGAAATTCTCCACACGTCGCCATCCTCCAGACTCAGTCGGTGCATCCTCCCACGCTCACACCCTGTGCTCGCGTAGTTGGGTCCGGGCCTCACAGCCTAAACGCCTCAGGAGTGCTCGGTTATGTGGCGTGCGGTGACGCTGGTAAAGGCAGCCCAGGTTCGGCGGACGAGCAGATGGAGTTCAAGGGGAAGGACATCCGGGTAAAGAGGTGCTGGGGTGTGAACGGTTAGGTTATGAGAAGTTCACACCACGATGGAGCTAAAGGATTGGACCGCAGCCTCCAGGGATGGGATGTCTGTGCTCCTAGGGTTCGGCGGAATGGAGTCGTTGAGGCAAACCCTAACGGTCGACGTCGCGGTTTTGAACCGAGACGTCATGACTTGCAACCCGTGTCTTAACCTCAGCTAACACGGGATTATGATCGGAATGAAGTGCGTTGGTCAAAGTGAGAGATGTATGAAAAGGGAATTTTTGATGATCTAGAAGTCAATAACGGAAGCCCGTCCTTCAGCACGTTGATGGGTGTGGGTTGCCAGGGACCCTTTACTCTGAGATGAGGGTCCGCATCTACCATACGAATGATGCCATTGCCTCGAGCGTCCGCCCGGGGGCCGCAATGCCAACGCGGGTGTTTGACATTGAAGTGCCCGGCCAGAATGACATCAGGATGAAGGGGTAGGATGGAAAGGTAATTGTTTAGTACAAACTGCCGCCGGGATGGGTGGTAAACAGACACCAGGAAAACTTCCGTACCGCCAAGATCAACACAGGCAGCCGTGGCTTCCATGGATTGAAGAGGCGGGAGCTGGATGGGTCTATGGACTACTCTTTTCCTCCCGAAGTTCGCTGTGCCACATCCTCGGCGGCCCACACGATTCACTCTGAGGCAGTTGTAGCCCGGAAGTCGGAAAGGGGTGTCTGGTCGGAGATGTGTCTCGCTAACCAGCACGAGGTCTAAGGCGAATGAGCCGGCAAAATTTGGAGCTCACTCCTCTGACCATTCAGGTCACACGCCTGAGGTACGAAAAGAGGTACTAGACCTAGTTCGATTCGCCATTCTGGGCGGTGTGGACGATCACGGTAAGGAGGGCAATCCCTCCATGGCGACAGCCATCTTTGCGGCTGGGTCGGTGGCAGAGAGGAATCTAACCAGCAGATCACAGATGTGCTGGCCGTAATTCAGCAGAAGCTGCTATATCCACATCACATCCGATAGCTGCAGGACAGGAGAAGTGGTGGGGGTGATGGTTCTAGGAGTGAGTGTGGAAGGAGTGCGTCGGGGTACTGGCTCGCCGCCAGCCGCCTCCTGTTGCTCGAGTGCGGGAAAACGGTTCCCTGGGGGGAGAAGTTAGGCTGCCTGGCAGGCCAGCGCGCCTTCGCTTGAGTGGTTGGGTTTTGTCTGGGGTTGGCTGAAGCTTATGTTTTGCGTGGGGATTGGCGTGTGTTTGTACCAACCCTTGACATCGCAGGGCCACGCTCAGCCCTTTGCGCCTTAATGGTGTTTGTGGCGACCCTGTCCTGCGCCGGCTGTCTATGTCTTGGAGCAGGTGCTGGTGCAGGTATTGTTGCCGGTGTTGGCTCTGCTTGGCGCTGGTTGGGGAACATTTTTTCCTCTTGAGAGCTTGCAGAAGGAGCTTGTCCTCCGAAATCAAGGCCTGAAAGACATATTGGCGTTTGTTCCTCGTCACCGTGCAATGACCAGATAGAGATGGCATGACGTCCTTGAGGAAATCTACCATCCCCTTAAAGTCATCAACGATGAAGGTAGAACGTGCTTCCTCAACCCGATGTTCTGGGTGGCCCAGAATCACTGGGGCGGGATGTTGTTTGTGATTGGCCAGAAGGCACGCCGAAGTCCTGCCACTGTGGTGCGAAATACCTGTGCCCTCACTGGCCCAGTCGTCGTCGGATACAGACTCCGCGTTTTGGCCTATGCGTGAATCTGGTTCGCGCGGGAGACCCTCGTTGGTAGATTGCATGGATATGTCCAAACATATGACCTTGCCTTTACCGCCTTGGCGTTCCTGGCTATATCTCCTTTTACCTTCGACAGTAGCAGGGCCACTGGAGGCAGGGTGGCTGCACCAGTGCTGGTGCTGGCAACAGCCGTTGGATCATCATTGGTAGAGCCTCTTGGGGCTTTGCCTTTGGTTGGTTTGGATTTGGGTCTGATCATGTTGATAGAACAGGGACACTAGCCCGGCACCCTAGGGAGCAGTGCACAAAATCAAATCTTGGTTTAGCCTCACCTGCAGGCAGCAGGGGCTAAGAAGCAGGCCGAAACGGAGGACCGGACGCTTAGATAGTGCGCCTTACGCGACGTAGAAGGTCAGATGGTTGTGGCCTTGTCAAGAGGTCAAGATAGATGGAGTCACTGCCATCTGTTACCTTCGGGTCAAAATCGAATCCTCCAAGTGTTCTGGCGGGACCCCACAATGTCACCGGTGGCTAGGGTTTTACCACTCCAGTCACTTCTGTTTCCGTAACCTGCGCTGCTTAAGGTGCGGAAACCCCCATCCTAAAGAGGCCTGTCCGATATCTTCAATCGTGAAGCCGAAATGCGCAAACTGTGGTGGCGAGCACATCGCAAGTTATGGTGGATGTCCCAAGAGGTTAACTGTCATAGCGGCCAGGCGACCGCCACTAGAAACACAGCAGGATAAAAGAGCAGCACCTGCCACCAACCAGCGCCAACCAGAGCCAATACCGGCAACAACACCTGCACCAGCACCTGCTCCAAGACATAGACAGCCGGCGCAGGACAGAATCGCCACAAACACCACTACGGCGCAAAGGGCTGCGCCTGTCCCTGCGATGTCACGGGTTGGTACAAACACACGTCAACCCCCACGCAAAACATAAGCTTCAGCTAACCCCAGACAAAGCCCACCCACTCAAGCAAAGGCGCGCTAGCCTGCCAGGCAGCCCAACTTCTCCCCCAGGGCTCCGCAAGGGAACGGTAGTCCCGTACCCGAGCGACAGCAGGGGCAGAAGGCGGCTGGCGGCGAGCCAGTGCCCCAACGCACTCCTCCCACACCCACTCCTAGAACCATCACCCCACCACTCCTCCTGTTCTGCAGCTATCGGATGTGGTGTGGATACAGCAGCTTCTGCTGAACCACGGCCAGCGCATCTATGATCTGCTGGTCAGATTCCTCTCTGCCACCGACCCAGCCGAAAAGATGGCTGTCGGCATGGAGGGACTTGCCCTCCTTACCGTGATCGTCCACACCGCCCAGAATAGCGAATCGAACTAGGTCTCGTACCTTTTTCGATTCGCGTTCTGGAACGCGTGTGGCCTGAATTGTCAGGGGAGTGAGCTCCAACATTTTGCCGGCTCATTTGCCTTAGACCTCGTGCTGGTCAGCGAGACACATCTCCGACCAGACACCCCTTTCCGACTTCCGGGCTACATCTGCCTCAGAGTGGATCGTGTGGGCCGCTGAGGAGGTGGCACAGCGATCTTCGGGAGGAAAAGAGTAGTCCATAGACCCATCTAGCTCCCTCCTCTTCAATCCATGGAAGTCACGGCTGACTGTGTTGACATTGGCGGTATGGAAGTTTTACTGGAGTCTTTTTACCACCCATCCCGTTGGCAGTTCGTACTAAACGATTACCTTTCCATCCTACCCCTTCATCCTGATGTCATTCTGGCCGGAGACTTCAATGCCAAACATCCGCATTGGCATTGCGGACCCCGGGCGGACGCCCGAGGCAATGATATTATACGCATGGTAGATGCGGACCCTCAAATCAGAGTAGAGGGCCCCTGGCAACCCACACACATCCACGAGGTCAAGGATGGGAATCCGTTATTGACTTCGCGATCATGAAACAATTCTCTTTTCATACATCTCTCAACTCGATCAACGCACTTCATTCCGATCATAATCCCGTGTTAGCTGAGGTTAAGACACGGGTTGCCAGTCATGACGCCCTGGTTCGAAACCTCGACGTCGACTGGGAATGCGCCAGGGTTTGCCTCAATGACTCCATCCCGCCGAACCCTAGGATCACAGACATACCATCTCTGGAGGCTGAGGTCTAATCCTTTACCTCCATCTTGATGCGAACTGCTCATAACCTGACCGTTCACACCCCAGCACCCCTTCACCCGGATGTCCTTCCCCTTGAACTCCATCTGCTGGTCCGCCGATCCTGGGCTGCCCGCAGACTATACCAGGGTTACCGCACGCCACATAACCGAGCACTCCTGAGGCGTTTACGCCGTGAGGTCCGGACCCGACTACGCGAGCACAGGGTGTGAACGTGGGAGGAGACGATGGCCCACCTGAGGCACGAGGATGGCGACGTGTGGAGGATTGCCAAAGCTCTCCGACACCGCGGAGGTCATTTCACCTCCCTAGTCCAAAGCACCCAAGGCCTGGCTTATGAACCCCAAGCCAAAGCCGATGTGTTCGCTGACTACCTCGAAAGGACTTTGAGACCACGAGACAGGAGGAAGACTTCTCGGACCGTGCTCGACGGGAGGTGCGTCGATACCTTTGACGTCCCTACGATGAGGCGGACCGACTTCTTGTCATCCGACTCAATGAGCTCCAGGGCGCACTCCGGCGTCTCAACCCCAAAAGGACTAACCCCCGACCTTCTCCGCTGCCTTCCCAACAAGGCGGTGCTCTTTCTAACCAAGGTTTTCAACATGTGCCTCACCTTGTGCCACTTTCCACGCGAGTGGAGAGAGGCCCGGGTGATATGCATTTTGAAGCCGGGGAAAGACCCACTACATCCTTCCAACTACCGATCCACCAGTCTCCTATCAATTCTCTCGAAGATCTTCGTGGAGGCCGCTGCCCGTGGTTTCCAGGACAGAGTCTTCACTGCTGCGGTGTCGCTGGACGTGGAGAAGGCCTTAAACTCTGCTCCTTAAACTCATCCAACTGGAACCCTCGACACACATCATACTCTCACTACACTCAAACGTCAAACACAGATCTTTTGTTGTTTCAGTTGCGGGACACAAATCAACACATAGGCCAATAAGAGGCGGGGTCCCTGAAGGCTCTGTACTATCCCTCACGCTCTTCAGCGTCTACATGGCCGACCTACCAACAGTGCAGCAAGTCAACATAGCCCAGTATACTGATAACGTGCTGTTAGTCTATACAAAAAAACACCCATGCAGTCTTCAACCCCATTCAGAGACACCTCCGCCTCCTCCAAGTGTGGTGCGAGCGTTGGCGGTTGTCCATCAATCCGGATAAAAGCCACTCTATTCTCTTCACCAAGCGCCGCTTTCCCGCAAACTTCCCTACATTCACGTACCTCAACCGAAGGATACAATGGACGAACACCATAACCTACTTGAGGGTGAAGCTTAACAGGGGCGTCACTTTTGGGGATCAGATCAGGGAACTGAGGTGTCGGGGTCACGGGGCTACGGCCTCCTTGTACCCGATGCTGAAGTCCACGATGCCGGTTCCTCTTAAGTTGCGCCTTTTGGGGGCTCTCATAGTCCCCTTGCTAATCTACCCCTGTGAGATCTTGGGCATGGCGGCAGACTCCAGTCTGCTGTTGCTTCAGCGGGTACAGAATAGATGTCTCCGCACTATCTATTCTGTGCCTTGTGTCTTTCCTAAGATACTCCTGCACGAAGCTTGCTGGTCTACCATACCTGGAGGACGAGATTAGGCGTCGGGCGACAAAATTCAACGAAAGGTTACCATTCCATCAGAGCGCCCTCGTTAGGTCTCTTGGGGATTACAATCCCACAAACCGCCGCTACAGGCGATACCGACTTCCCCGCATGGTTTGCGGGCATCCCCGGTAACGAAGAAGCACCTCCAACAGCTGCTATGGCTAAGCTCCTTACAATCCTTCAAGAGTTGCTTGGATTCAAAATTAAAACCTCAAAATAGACATTTTTTGAGTAAACATCACACCAGCGGTGCACAATAATAGGCAACCGTCGAGGAGTAATACTTGCCTCCTCCTGTTACTCCACAACCCCAACACTCACCCGCCATCCTGCAAACCCCACATTCCCGTCAGTATGTGGTTAAGTTCTCTCCGAGAACAGGGACACGTCTGTCACACCTCGGGCAGCCCTCAGCCTGCCAACTGCTCTGGTCTGAAGAATTCATTCGAGCTCTGACCAGCCATCGGATCACCTGTGAAGATGCCAAGTGCAGCCCTTGGCGAAATATCGGGGACTTCAAGACCCAATGGACCACAGCCTACAAGCCCAGAAAATACTATCTTTGTTCAAGACGCCAGCCGTTAAAGCCTCAGTTTGTATGCAAACCAAAATTATTATTGTATTGTTAATGTTGTTACATTTATGCTACCAAGAGTATGCTTTGTTACTGTTAGAACCAGTTCAAAAATTCATTGTCAGAGCCAGGATTTGAATGTAGTTCTCCTACTCTCCAGGCAATTGCTGTAACCTTTAGCTACAGCAACATGCCAGAGTGACACTCATTACTCCAACTGATTTGTGGTTTTACCCGGTCAACCAACTGGAACATTTCCTTCAGAGAACACTTTACTGGTGACTTACATTTGTAAGTATTTAATATCTGTGTAATTTTAACATAATTATTGCCAACTATTATTGAGCAATTTTACTATTTATTGGTAACACTGCTATATTTACGTTACCATGGGTATATTGTGTTACTATTAGCAATAACTATTTTAATATTACCTGGATACTAAGTACCTCAAAATGTAAATTACCATTAAGGTGTTCTTTAAAGGGAGACATACTGGTTGGTTCACATGGTAAAAAGCACAAATCAGTTGGAGGAATGAATGTCACACCAGCATATTGTTACTGTAGCTTAATGGTTCAAGCAGCTGCATGGAGAGTGGGAGAACTGTGTTAAAATTCTGGTGATGGCATTGGATTTTTCAGTTGGTTCTAACAGTGATAAACCAAAAATTTGATTTGATTTTTGAAGGGAAATTTATTCTCTCAATCTGCCATCTTTTCACTATGCCCTCTGATTTTATAATACAAAATCCAAAAGTCTCCAAACTGTTTACTTGAATCTCCTCTTTAGAGAGAAAGTAAAAACTGAAGACTCAAGTTTAAAATGTAAACACAATCTAAGAATGTTAGAGTAAAGTTATCCCTATTGTAGAACTGCTGGACAGTGGGCCTTCAGAATCTAACATATCTAAATCCAAATTAAATGCATTTTCTTCTTTGTCCAGTGCTTAAGTGGCTATGAGCATTTGTAGCGTCATGCAGGTAAATCAGAACTCACCAGATACTTTACTATGCCTTGCCTCACTTCATTTGTCTTCAGGACAGAAAATAATTATTATTGCAGCAATTGATACATTTTCTTTTCTTAAACTCCATAATCAAATGTTGAAGCAAGCTGTTCAGAATACTTTCCAGAACAAAACATTTATAATCATGATGCACAATTTTTTACAAAAGATTCATTGTTTAATATTGATAATAAATAATGCATATTGCATAAACAGTCACATGTGAAAAAATATATACAATGTTTTGTGTCAAAAAGTTTTAACAAACAATATATATATGAACATTTACCATTTTTATGCACACAAGTTATGCTCTAGATAAGTTATGTACATAACTGCATGAACTGCCAGAAAAAAAAAAAGAAAAAAAAATCCTAAAGAACATTTTATAATTATGCTATTTTCTGTATATCAGTCAGAATAAGTAACTGTTATATCTCAATTTCTGGTAAGTTCATAATAAATTACAGCTGGGCATGCTGATTAATCCCTATAAATACATGTAGAATAGAAACACATTTCATTAAAAATATGAAATGCAATCATAGATGTTTTGAGATATAGTATAGAATCTAAATAGATTATAAAATTTGGTAATTGTGACAACCACTATTTTGATACACATCAAGTTTAGAAAAGAAAATATCACACTGTTAATTTTATAAAAAAAAATAATATCTTAGTGTAATCTCTGTCATCTAAAGTAATTTAAAGCAATTTTAGTAATCTCTGACATCTAAACAACAACTTCAATTTAAAATAGTAATTACATAATAAGTTACTGAATATTTATTCAAATATACATCTGTTTCATATTACCAATGCCTGTGTGAAATAACCTCAAATTATGTAAGTTACTGTCACTGCATTAGATGAGAGATGCCATTTATTTTATTTTATATTCATTATTATTAAAACAGGTAAAATATTGTGTATCTATTTGATCTGTTTTTTCTATGCTTATAGAGTGTGGTTAATTACCTAACATAGTTTTCTAGAAAATTTTTAAAATATTAAGTCATGTTGCGTTTTTAAGATATCAAGTGTTACAAAATAATATTAATCTAACTTTTTTCTACAGCTTTTGAATTCTTTCACCTTTTTAAGGTGTATAACATTCAATACTATCAACTGCTGAATAAGGCCCATTTATTGATTTTGACTGTCTTGTCAGTGCCATATTTTTAGTGTCCCTATCATTGGCTTGCACTTGAGGTTTGTTTCATAATCAATTTTAGTTCAGTTCATACATGTGTGCCTTCTGATTGCAATGCATGCTTTGCAATTTGCCAACAATCCAAAAAGTATGTGCCATTTGCAACTGTACTAATTTAGATTCTTTCTTATTTGATCAGATGGTAGTTAGATGTGTGAATGCAGGCAGTGCTTGTTGGAATGCATTTCTAATTCAGATTCCTTTAATCTTCATTTATACAACGTATGAAGTCTGAGTTTTTTTGAATAAACAAAGTAGGTAATCAACCTGAAGACAGAGTGAAAGTATATTTAAAGAGAACCCATAATTTCACAACTTGAAATGAAGAGGTAAGTTAGGGGCATTAAGATATATTAAGCTCGGGTACCAAAAGTGGCCAAAGCAAGTGGTATTGTTGACTCCATATCTTTGAAATATAACATAACCACAACAAAATATACAAATACTCAAGAATGCCTACAGCATCCAATTTTGCTAGCAGAGAGATAGCTATAAGATTTTTAAGCATCATACAGATACTTTGAAACATTTATCCAATTCTTTAATTTAAATTGTCCTAAATTCATAAGGAAATTATTAATGTTCTATGTACTCTATCCCTATGATATTCAAGCTAGTATTAGGTCTTGTGAGACTGAAAAAAGTAATGTTGGTATATGGTTTTTTTCAGTGTTCTTTTAACAATTGGACTATATGGATTGCTTTTGACATTTTTGTTGATTGCATACCTAGGGTTCAAGTAAAACTTTGAAATACATCCAGAATAAAAAAAAAAAAAGACACAGTGTATATACATCAGAATAATCTGAATATCATTGAGGTATTCCTTTAAACCTAAGAAATGTTAGGAACAAGCACAATCAAAAAATTTAAATCTCAGGGATAGTGAATCCTAATATTGCAAGTAATTTGCAAGTAATATTACAACTAATGGCAACTAATTGCTTATAACTTTGTTAATTTTTGACTAAGCTTTGTAGGTGCATTATCTTATTCTTTAGTTATTTGTCCACCTATAATTTCTAAAATGCTGCTGCAATTCTGTATAGACAAACCCTGGATGAACTGCACAGCAATATTTCACTCACAATGACTGAATTTACAAAAATTACAACTCAATAAGCATTAAAATCTTTCAGAAATACTGATGCAGAACTTTTGTTGCTCTTTGTAATGAATGTACCCATACACCTTAGAATGGAGTTATATTTTCATTGCTGGAGTGGTTTATGTATTAGTAATTGGCCCAACAGCCTTGAAACACTCCATTTTCAGTTGCATATTTTTCCCACAGTTAAATTAGAAAGTGAAATTATAAAATATTCTGTTTAGTAAAATTGCTTGTTTTTCATTCAAAATCACAACTTGTGGCAATATAAATATTTTGCTTGAAAACTCAATTGAAACTGGAGTGTCAAAATCCTAATTGTTTTCTTAAACACATCACACAATCCCTCTTTTCATAATGCTTTGCAGTGATTTACTTTTGAGTTAGATGAATAAATGAAGTACCTATTTTATTACTTTTATAAATAGTAAAGCAACTGCCAAAATTTCTCAAAAATATGAAGTAAAGCTTCATACTCTACTTGTACCTAAATATCATAAACATTTCACTACTTTAGGAAATAGTGAAACAATTATATTTATAGCAAATTTATGGATTAGCTCATAATTACTAAATAAGTTTCTGGCTGTTCATGGAACAAATAGAAAATACAAGGAAACTGGAAAATCTCTTTGTCTAAAGATTTTAAATTGCTTAATGCCCACTCTTAGGGCATATTGCACTGCTAATGATAAAGAATAAATAATTGAAAAAAGTAAATTTATAAAATAAATGTTCCACTTAGAAAAACCTGAGGAACATTCGGGCAGGAAGGTGGTGATTCAAACAGTGGGTGCCTCTGTAGTATGGTGGTAGCATGTGTGCCTCACATTCAAGAGTTCCCAAGTTAGAATCTTGCTTAGTGCGAGCTTACCGAATAAGGTTTTCTTCCTCATTCTAAGAAGACAAATGTCAGATAACTAATCTCTATGCATCCTAGATTCCTTTGAGGATCATTTCCACCATTTCATTCATTGTGCACAAAAATGCATTTATTCACTTATCAGCTTTTGATGTAAGACTGCTGTTTAACTGTGTAAAAATTAATTTTCTGTAAAGTGAAATACTTAAAATACTGTTACAATTTCTAAGCAACATAAACAATGCCTCTCTTTATTAAATTACTTTATTTATTGCTTTTTTAACTTCTCAAGTTCCTTAACAGAATCTTAAGTATTTCTAGATATACACTTGTATGCAAAGAACAGATATCTTAAAATTACTGTCAGCATCATTGGTTTATTTCTTTTGTTAGTGACTGGTCTGAGTTTCCTTCTGTGCTCTTTTTTAGACCCTTTTACTCATGTAGCCTTTGGGGTTTCAGGAAGTGTATACAAGACCAAAATTCATCTCAATTGTTAGAGAACCTCAAATCAGGTTTGCAGAATGTAATTATTTTCAAATGTGAGCCTCAATGTTACCACAAGCCCACCTCTCCCTTTCTTGCACATAAAATTTTGGAATTTAGTATTTATTTAGATTTCATTTAATCACATCACTGTCACAAGCTTCTTTACACTTTTGCAAGTTTTCAATTTATTTACATTCCTAATATGATAAGCAGATTTCATGAAAAAGATAATGATCATGGAGAAATAAGTGAAAGGAATTGGAGGATACACTTGCTAAGCCAAAGAAAATATTTTGAGTTTATTTTTATAAAGACTTGTGTTTCAATTTATGTAGAAGTTGAAGATTTCATTAAGGTTCAAAATTGAAACCAAAAATATAGGCACCTAACATATTCACTGGAAATTTTACCTGAGCCCATTGAAAAATGCAATTTTCTAGTACATTTATACCCTTGATATAAGGGTATCAAGGGTATAAATGCAGTTCTTCTTCCTGTGGGCACAGTTTTAACAACACACATGTAGAGGGATTGCAGGTGAACAAGAAAATTCCTGTAAAGGAATTTAAAATAAGAACTGAAGCTTTCCTGGCAACGTGTTAATTCCAAATCTTCTCGGGCTTCTAGCCAGGTAAGAACATGGCTAGAAGCCCGAGAAGATTTGGAATTAAGAAAATTCCTTTATAAAGTCCCAGGTAAGAACTCATTGTAACTGTTCAAACAAACTTGAAGAGAGACTTAAATATCTTACATTTATCATCACAATGCATAAAAATCATCAAAGAAGCTTGTACTACCCATTGCAATCATCTTTAAAGTCTTTTTGGTTTAAAAAACCTTAAATCCCTTTTTGTTACAGGTTTAGATGTTACCCAGAGTTTTAACTCTACCAGTTTTATATCCCTTAACCAGTGTTGTATCCCAAAATCCCCTGCATTATTTTTGAGAACTATGGCTCCCTCATTAGTAAACACAAAGTGAGCTGCAAGGAGTAGTAGACCTTCTTTTGTTAACAAAGATTTCAACATTTATCACAAAATTGAAAGATTTGTAGATGAAGTTTTTCCATCAATGGTGAACTGCTAATGCATTACACGAATATAAGGCCATTGTATCCTGCTGGAATGTGAACTGAAAGGACTGTCATGCACTGTCAGTGTCTCTTCACTGAGAAGTAGCCTGGTATGATGGCCACGTCGACGCCCTCTCATCAGCATGTATAAGGCAATGGTTACAGCACATAAGAATATCAAACCAAGGATGCCGAACGCTAGTGCCATTTTGGGTGGAGACAAACAAAATGCTCTGTCTCCATGGGAGAGAATAAAGCCTGGTATCTTCTTTTCATGCATTCCTTAAAATAAGCAAACATTTATGAGAAAAAAATCTGATGTGTTTCATTCACATGACTTTCTCTACCTATTCTACAAACTATTCTTACAAAAGATTATTCTTTTATCACATGCGATTCCGGGTAAATATTACCAAATGGTCTTATTACTTATAAGTAGAAAGGAAATAGCAGAATACACTGGGTTAAAGCGATAGTCAAATTTACTAAAAGCTTTGTGAAACAACTGAGATTTGGTTCTTTTTACATGACTAGGAGTAAAACAAAAGAAATGAAACAAATAGTGGCTTTCTGCTTGAGAAAGGTTATGTAGTTTAAAATTGAAACCAATAACAAAGAATATCCTGAAAACGGTTGACTCTACAAAAAAAGTGTAGGTACATGACATAAATTGTCTGTTTTAGGTAAGTTTTTGTCTGTTTCTTATGATTTACAAGTTATACAAAAGTCATCTAGAATAAAGAGGTCTTCAAAGACTATTCCCAGAATAGTCAAGATATACCTTGTTGTATCTTAAACAATTGATATTTGAATCAAAATCATTATGGCCATTTTTGAAAAAATCAAATTTTCAAAAAAATGTTCCATGTAAAGGGTAGTTTGGGATGAGGAATTTTTCTTGAAAATGTTCTTTTTGTATCCTTGGAAGATACCAAATGTAAACACAAAGTTTGGTATTTAACTGACTTTTCATTCTGAGTTAAGCATGCGCGCACACACATGCACACCCACACACAAACTTTTTTCTAAAAATACTCTTTTTCAGTTCAGGGGCCTATAAAACATGCATTTCTGGTGAAATCTCAGTTTTTGGGTGGAATACAATACAATACAATACAATACCTTCTCTACCTTCTATACACATTGTATACACATGCTAAAAAAAAGTAAAACTTAAGTAACATCTTAGTGAAATCTTTTTTGTGGCATGGGATGTAGTATAATACAGAAACTGAGAAATAAACAATTAGGTACAGTTAAAGTGGTGTGAACATGGAAAAGAAAGAAGGGAGAAGGTTTTAATATATGACACGAGAAAGTTTTCCAAGACCAAAATTTAAAGCAGACAAAACCTATGGATATTGCATCTTGTATTGCAGCAAAATATGTTTAACAATTGCAGTCAACTTTCCCCTGATAGGTGTTGTGCAATGAGCTATTTTGCCATCAGTTGCAACTCAAAGATGATGAACAGGAACATAATGCTTTTGAGAAGAAGATTGCTTTGGCTTAAAGCATTTCTGAAGATATATCTCAATTTTGGAAATTTTGGCACCTTTGCGAAATCTAGTCACAAATAGTGGTCTTCATGTGATGTTTAAAAATAATCAGAAATTAAATTGTATAACGTACGGATATGAATCAAGCTATATTTAATTTGTTTACTTGTTAGCTAATGATGTCTTCAAGGAGAGCAAAACATATGCCTTAAAGGTAAATAAAGTTTGTGAAGCATAGGAATGTATAAATTGAATCATTGTTAGTAAATTAAAGTAAACAAGTTAATTTCTTTAAATACAAACAATATTCCTAAATTTTCTGTGCAGCATACTGATGAAATTTTATGTGAATATGTGCAGTAAAAACCATTGAAACTAAAGATATCCCGGTTTAAACTTTCATGTTACACTCAACATTAATTAATAAGCAGTAATAGCACAAATCTTATTTTTAATTCAGTGAACCCTATAATGACTGGAAACAACAGCAAGGCATGCTATGGCTTCTAAAGCAAAATACAATAAAATCCTGTAATTACACTCTTCAATGGACATTGCCCTAAACATATAATAATCGGGAGAGCATTACAGACAGTATATGATTTGTTAGGTTGAAAACACAATTTTTAAATAATTTAATAGAAACTACAGTACAATAAATGTTATTTATGAATATTTGGCTGAAGTGTAGTGTACAGTATACATGAAAAAAGCCTTAGATTGTTGATTGTCATGTACTCATACTGTTAATTATTACATTTAGCTTTGCCATTTTGTACTGCTGTATGACAGCTCACTATACACTGCACAGAATTCAACAAAAGACTATAAGGATAAAACACATTGACACACTCTTTTAAAGATGTAATTTTTTTCACGAAAAGTTATTTTTATTCTCTTGATAATGTCTGCTGTAGATATTTTCCAAGTAAAGTACTCGAGTGCTCAACTTCGCGTACGTGAAACTACTTTCTGATCATGCTTTTAAAACATTCAACATTTTGCAAATTAAACGTAATATTTTTACTCACTTTTCACCCAAAAAAGTGCTAAAGGTGCGATTTGGAAGCATGTTAATATGGAATGCCCAGGGATTTTGCAAATAGAACATAATAAACAGGTTAGTGTTATAAACGGGAGTGTAATCACGGGGTTTTACTGTAAAAAAAATTGGGCATAGTATATCAAATTCATCCTAGTTTTGCAAATAACACAACTTGCTCTAAGGCATGTAATTGTATTATTTATCACAGAATTAAACATAAAGAATCCTCTTCCCCCCCATATGTCCTATTCTAATTCCCCTTTAATATTGCCCCCTGCATACTTAATTATCTCTAAAATTATGCTAATAGTAGGTACATTATGACAAATTTCAATTGATTCTTTTAGAACAACTCATCCACATTTTTCACTCTCAATACTGTTGACTTTTTTTTTAAGGTCATTACATTTTCTGGAGTTAATGTTGTCTTTTATGGTGCATTTATAAAAATAAATTCACTTTCTCTATGTATGTGTAAAATAATAATGCATTTTCATTATAATGAAGCTTACCATCATATAAGTAGCTATTTAAATCATCTAGCTCTATGCCTGGTGCAAGAACTTCTACACTGTTGAATACTTCAAAGCGATCCAGCACTTCTCCATTTTCTCCCTTTGTAAGTAAAATGTAAATTTATGTTTGAAATCAAAATCAAAGCATATTGTAAGTTTAAATCACTTATGTGAAAACCAAATATATTTTACTCAAGTTGCAAGTTCCAATATGTGATGGATGACAAACAATAGAACAATAGTAGTGCCTTAATCTATAGTTATTATACACATTGTAGAGTTTGGCAATAAAATGAATCAAAGTTACCTTAAGCCTCCGAGATTGCCTAGTTGAATTACTGGCCGGGTGTTGGATGCAGTCAACCTGTCAACACAGAAAGAGATTCTTCATCAAATATATTTCATTATTAAGAATTTAGGACCACATGCCCATACAAACAAATACAGAATATTCTAGGCTTAAATTTTGCAGTAAAATGGAAATGGAGTTTTATTTATGGACACTCTTTAACTGCTATGTTTCTCAGCATCCCTATCTATACTGGGCATGAAAGGTTGCTTAATTTTGCTCAGAAGCCTCTTTTGCCAGGCTTGACATTCTTTTATGTACAGTAAATTTACAACAAGGGACCAATAGCTTTACTTCCCTTCTAAAGGAAGTCATGCTAAGGATTTTTATGCCCGAAAAAATCCATCGTCCTCTATCAGGTACATTTTGCAGTTGATTTAGTAGCAGGATCAATTGAAGTAGAAGATTATCAATAAAGCAATAAATTCTTGTAATAAATGGAGACTAAAACAAATAAAAGTAAATGAAAAAATCTGATGTGTTCCATTTACATAACTTTCTCTAGAGTTTCAAATACAAACTATTCTTACTATAGATTATTCTTGTATCTAATCATGCTAATCAGGATAAATGTTAGCAGAATTGGGCTTATTATTTGGTTCCTTACAAGTAGAAGGGAAATAAGGGAATATATTATGCTAAAGCAATAGTCAAAATCTTTTAAAAGCTGGCTGCTTTGTGAAACAATTGAGGTTTGGTTTGCTGTGCATGGTATACTGTTTGAGAAAAATTAGGTTGTTTAAAACTGAAACCAATAACAAGGAATATCTCAAAATCAGTCAACACGTCAAGAAAAACCTATCGGACATAAATAATGTGTTTTAACGATATCTACATTTTTGTGTATTAAGTTGTTGTCCATCTCTTACGGTTTAACTGCTATAATAATAATAATAATAATAATAATAATAATAATAATAATAATAATAATAATTCTTTATTGCCTGTATACTTGAGGATACAAGTTATAAGCATGGTCAGTCAGTATTACATTATAAGTATTACAGTATAATTATTAGTTACAAAGCTATTTCATACAAACACACTTTCTCTCTCACACTCACACATGTAATCATTTGCCATGCGCACTCGCTCGCTCACTCACTCACACACACACCTCAGATCAGAGTTCATCGAGTCTGTACAGAGGTTTGTTAACAAGGTATTTCTTTAGCTTAGCTTTAAAAGATTTAATTTGTAGAGTTTTAAATTCTATTGGGAGTTTATTATACAAAGTTGCTCCTATATTCATTGGATCCTTGTCAGAAAACTTTTTTGTATGTACAGATCTATATACATTACTCTGACTTCTAGTACTGTGCTTGTGCACCTCACAATGTCTTGTGATGTCTTTTGATCCATGTATTAGGAGTAGTACACGATATACATACAGTGATACAACAGTGTGAATTTCATTTTTTATAAATAACTCTCTGCATGGGTGGTCAGGTCTTACATTTGAAATTATCCTTTACATTTTTTTTGCAGTGTCAACACCCTATTCATATGCACTGCTGCAGCACCACCCCAGAGTTCTATACCATACAGTAAATGAGGATATATTCACCATAATAAATTGTGCATAATATACTTGGGTTTTTAAGTCTAGAAAAATATCTTAACAAATATCCTCCTTTACTAATTTTATTACAGACGTGTTCAATATGTCTGTCCCATGTTAGATGTTTGTCGAATATTATGCCCAGAAAAGAGGTCTGATCGCTTTCAACAATATGTTCGTTACCTACTTTGGTTTTTAACTGCTCACTTTGTCTTTGGGAAATTGCAAAATTTAATATTTTAGTCTTACTTGTATTGCATCCTAAGTTGTTGGAGTTGAAATAGTTCAGTAGCTGGGTTGTATCAACTTTTATTTTTGCAGCAAGATCAACTATAGAAGTGTGCCAACATAACACAGTTGTGTCATCAGCATAAGACAACAATTTTGAGTTTGAAATACTAGGAATATCGTTAATATATAGTATAAAAAGTAGAGGCCCAAGCACCGAACCCTGTGGGACTCCATATTGCACAATTCCCTCCTTAGACTTATGCATGCGTTTACAATTACCCTTATAACTTGGAATTTCTATGCATTGCCCTCGATCAGTTAGATAGGATGATATTAACTGTTCTGCCAATCCCCTTATTCCATAGTTGTTCAACTTCAGCAGTAATATTTTGTGGTCAACGCAATCAAAAGCTTTTGTAAGGTCAAGGAAAATACCAGCTACTTTATTCCTATCTTCTAGTCTAGTTATAATATCTCCAAGAAATTCAGCTGTGGCAGTAACAGTTGAGTGGTTCTTTCGAAAACCATGCTGTGTAGGTCTAACAACGTTATTTTCAGCTAGAAACTTGTTTATCCTAACTAGTAGTATTTTTTCAAACAGCTTGGCTAATGTGGACGTTAACGTGATTGGGCGATAGTTTGTTAGTTGGGTTTTGTCTCCTTTTTTAAATATAGGGCGCACTATACTTGTCTTCAAACAGTTTGGAAACTCCCCCTTTGCTATAGAGTAATTTATCAAATGTACCAATGGCATAGTTATTTCTTTTTTACATTGTTTTAAACATTTAGGTGTTATTTCATCCCAACCACTAGATTGTTTATTATCGAATGTATTAATAATTTCTATTACTTCCTTTTCATCAGTTGGTTTTAAGTATATACTACCCCTTATGCTTTGTGCTTTATTGCCAATTGGCAAAACCTTGTTTGCTTTGGGAGTTTTTGCTGCTGTAACATTTAAAAAGTGTTCATTAAAAATACTGCATATAACATCTGGATTTTTCTCAATTTTCCCATGATTATTTATCACAATATTTTCATTCTTTTTTAGTTTTAGTTTTAACTTGTTTATGATGTTCCAGGCACCCTTAGTAATATTATCGCAAGTATCTAATTGGTGTTTATATTGCAAAGTTTGGATTTCAACTAAATATTTACGGAAATCTTCTTTCAGTTTTTTATACCTATTTTTGTAGTGTTCCCATCCTGTTGATTTGTACCATTCATATGCATCCTTCATTCTATTTCTCAAACATACTCCCTCAGCATTTAACTTCACCTTTTTACTTTTACAAGCATTCTCCCTTTTTGTAATAATTGGACATGCTTCATTAAAATGTATGTTAAATGTTTTGTAAAAACTTTCCCACTTTGCGTTAACTCCTTCCACTGAGTACATCGTCTGCCATGCTTCATGTTCTAGTGCATATTTGAGTTTAGTAATATTTTCATCGTGCGTTTTACGGTAACTAACAAACCCATTTTTTTCATCCATATTGACAGTGATGTTATCTATTTGAATGATTTGTGCATAATGGTCTGATAGATGATAGTTACCAACTTCTGATGAGTACCCAGTTTTAATGTTGGTAAATATATGATCAATAATGGTAGACGAGTGGGATGTAACTCTAGTTGGAGTGTTTATCACATCTTTTAGATCATATGTTTTTAAGCAGTCCATTAAATGTACATATTCCCTATTTCCAGCAGCCGAGTTAATGTTTATGTCACCTAATACAATCAGATTTACATTGGTCTGCAGTACACTATTTAGTACACCCTCAAAAGATTCAATAAAATGTGTCACTGAGGTGCCTGGAGATCTGTACACTCCTATAATTACATAGGCACATTCATCACAACATATCTTAATAGCAGTCAATTCCATGACCATTTCAATACACATATTACAAATCTTAGGCATTTCCTTGTATATGACCCCATTTTTAACATAAATACCCACACCCCCACCCTTGTGATTTTTCCTGCAGTATATACTTGCTAGATTATAGTTTTCAACTTTGTACATATTTACATTATTTTCCATTAGGCCATGTTCAGTTAGAATTGCTCCATGTGGATTAACTTCATTCATAACTAGCTCTATGCTATGTACTTTATTACTGATGTGTTGTACATTTTGATGCAATAATTTAATCCCCTTTTTGGCATGTAATAACATACTAGCCTGTGGTATCACAAAGGGGCAATTTATATTAGGAGATATTCCATTTGTTATTGACTTATCTACTTTTGATCTACCACTGTAATTAAAATCTAGTTTTTTGGTCCAATATGATGTATCACCCTATTCAGAAGTCTACCAAATTTCTCAGTTCCCCTTCTGTTTAAATGCAAGCCATCCCACCCAATATCATACTCCCTGATCCACACATTACCATCTACAAATATACAGTTATTTTGTTGGCATACCCAGTCTAGTGTAGAGTTCACAGCGTCCACATATCGTAAGTCCTGGTCTCTTCTACGCAACACTCCACTAACACACACTTTTGCCTTAGGATATAGATCCTTTGTCACTGCCACAATGTGGTTCATTTTGTCCATGATTTCCTTTGGGGAACTTTGTGCAAAATTAATCCAGAATAAAGAGGCCTTTAGAGGCTATTTCCGGAAAATTCAAAATATACATTTTATTTTTGATGTAAATATCCCTAATATTTGGTATTTTAATCAAAATATTTAGAGCCATTTTTGAGAAAAACAAAATTCTCAAACTTTTTTCCCATATAAAGAGTAATTTGTGGTGGGGCGGGGGGCGGAGAATTTTTTGAAAATCTTCATCTCACATCCTTGGATGATACTAAACATAAAGAGGAAGTTTGGTTTTTAATGGTCTTTTCGTTTTTGTGCTGTGCTGTCCACAGACATACATCACGCAGACTTTTTTCCAAAAATGTTATTTTTCAGACTCAGGGGATCTAAAACACATATTTCCAGTGAAATCTCGACATTGAACTTTTGGATGGAATACAATACCTTCTCTAGCTATCATATATATTGTATATGCAGATGTGCTAGAGAAAGTAAAGTAAAAATTGAACATGAATAGCAACAGAAATGATTAATAAAATAACATACTGGTATGATATTATACAGTTATGATAATTAGGCAGAACGAAAGAAATATATGTTGGAAAAAAGAAGAATGAATGTGATTGGTATCACATAGTGCCTTAGGAATATCATAAAAATGAATATAAACTTCTAGAATGTATTGTACAATAGTTAAAGCAAGAATACTATACAGCAGCCAGGGAAATGGGAGTTGTATTCATATAGAGGTTTCTGTAAATGAAGTTGAGGCTTACAAAAGTCACACCAAATGATGTCATCTCATAGGAAATGGGAAGCTTGGGGTGGAAGGTAAGTAGCTGAAAGGATATTAAAATATAGTATTATATAAGATCTTTGAGTGAATTACACTTGGAGTGATTTTTACTTTCTCTACACCTATTATGTACATAGTGTACAGAGAAGGATTGTAGTGCACCCAAAACTTTGATACCAAGATTTCACTGGAAATACATGTTTTGGGTCCCCCTAAATCCAAAAAGAGCATTTTTAGAAAAAGGTGTACATGTGTGCGTGTACGTGGATGCATGCGCGTGTGTGGGGTCAGCATAGTTCAAAAACGAAAAGACGTTAAATACCAAATTTGGTATCTTCCTAGGATGTGCCAAAGATTTTCAAGAAAATCCCCCCCCCCCAACTACCCTTTACATGGAAAAAATTTCGAAAATGTTGATTTCCTCAAAAATGGCTCTAACAACTTTGATTAAAATATTGTATATTTAATATATTTATCTGACAAATAAAATGTATATCTTGAATTTTCTGGGAATAGCCTCTGAAGACTACTTTATCTGGATGAATTTTACAGAATTTTGCAAAACTGATAAACTGTAAGAGATGGACAAAAACTTACTTTACAAAAAATGTAGAGCACGTTAAAACACACAATTTATGTTATATACATTTTTTTCATGGAGTTGATTGTTTTTGAGATATTCCTTGTGTTTTGGTTTCACCTTTAAAAAACTTACTTTTCTCATATAGGAATTTGTCAACACCTATCCATACAAACAAAGAAACTTCAGTCACATAGCAACCAGCTTTTGACTATCACTTTAACCTATGGAACTCCCTTATTTTGATTTTACTTACAACTAATAAGACTATTTCTGCTAATTTTTTCTCGATTAGCATGAAGTAAATAGAAGCATAGGCTTTTTAACAATAATTTGTTGCAGAGATGTAGAGAAAGTCATGTGAATGGAACACATCAGATTCTTTTGTAAAGGCAATCATTCTGCAGCATACCAATGCAATGCAATCAGGAAATGTTTCCCCTTCCTCACAGCACATGAACTTACCCTCATCCAGGGGCGGCTCGTCCTTACGTGCTGAAGAGCTGCAGCACGCTACTTTTTTTTCTTCTAAATTACATAACAGACATGCTGAAGGACCATGTAACAAACATAACACATTATGGTAGTAATAAGAAAGGCAGCACTGCCAATGACGAACTCTCGAAGCAAGGTAAACACGCAAGTTTAGCTAATGGAATGCATCCACGTGCTCAAAGCGATCAAGCACGGTAGGTGAATATTGCGCTTAAGTAGAACCTTCCGCTCTTACCCCCCCTGACGGTCGCTGTCCCATCGTTTTCGCACTGCTACGTGCTGCGTTTGGCTAAAGCACGGAATCAATGAAATCGCTACGAGTGTTAGTTCTTTTCCTTATAATCGTTTTGGCAGCAGACGAAACAGCCCTGCCACACTCACCTAAGTGCCACACTAAACATCAGAATTTAGTGAAATTAATTAAAGCGTATTACAACGTTTTATTTTAGTTATAATAACTAATTATATCTTTGTGATACAAACTGAGCCATAAAAGGACTATTATCTCCATACCTTATTCACATTGGAACGTACAGAACATTGTTTGTTATATTGTTTGTTAACATTGGTAACCATAAGTTCATATTGGCGCAATGTGTTACTTCCGCAAATGTGAAATCTAACAGGCCCACGTGTATCACATTGAAACAAAGTGTTCTGTTGTGTAAATGTTATTCAGTGTCAGTTTTCAGTTTATTTCCAACTGTGATCGCACTTTATTATATTTCAGTATCATTCAGTGTAGGTTTGTGTTACTTTCATAGGTAAGAAAACTTTAGTCATACATAATGAATATAGTTGATGAGCTGTTAAAAACTCCCTTTTCAAGGCGATCGTTAGATGAAAAGATCAGGATAAAAAATTTAGGGCGACCTACTCCTGATCTAAAAATTGAACAGAAAGCAAAAGGAAGTAAAAATTCTATTTACACAAGAAAGTTTAACACAAATATATATGACAACAGTAACTGGATCTGTGGTTGTGAAATCAGAAACGCGCTCTTTTGCTTTCCTTGCCTCTTGTTTGGAAGTACAGATTCGTGGTCTACGACTGGTGTTAAAGATCTAGGTCATGTTAATGAATATATAAAAAAACATTCAAATAGCAAGAAGCATATGAAAAACTCGCTTGACTTCTCAATGCTTGGAGGTGTAAATATTGCAACGCAGCTAAGCAGGGCATATCAAGATGCTACACAAAAACATAATGAACAGGTTGAGAAAAATAGATACATATTATCCAGGATAATAGACTGCATCAAACTTTGTGGGGCCTTTGAGCTTGCTTTGCGTGGACATGATGAGACGGAAACGTCAGATAATCCCGGCGTGTTTTTAGGCCTTATAAATCTATTGGGCAGTATAGACAGTGCGATGAAAGAGCATACCGAAAGCAATAAGGTGTTCAAAGGATTATCTAAGACCATCCAGAATGAACTACTTGATTGCATGTTGGAAGTGTGCCACGAAGAAATTGAAAGAGAAATGAAGGAGGCAGCCTATGTTGCTATCATGGCAGACGAAACCACTGATATCACTGAAAAAATTCAGTTGGCATTAATTTTTAGATATGAAAGGAACGGCTTTATTTATGAACGGTTTTGGGGATTTTTTAATCCATCTGATCAGACCGCTAATTCTATTGCCGGTTGTATTTTGAAAGAAGTGGACACCCTTTTTAAGGATGATCGCCATAAAATCATCGCCCAGACTTATGACGGTGCGTCTGTAATGAGCGGCAACACAGGAGGCGTGCAGATCAAGGTGAAAGAACACTATCCTCTCGCACAGTATGTACATTGTTACGCCCATCAATTAAATCTGGTTATGGAGAAAGCAGCTTCTCAAAATCAGTCCGCCAGAATATTCTTCTGCAGTCTCTCAGCTTTTCCAGCATTTTTTTCAAGATCTCCACAGCGTTTAGCAGCATTGGAAGCAACTGTTGCTCGAAGAGTTCCTCGAGGATCTGCAACAAGATGGAATTTCAAGTCTAGGACTGTTAACACCGTATATGAACACAGAGAATCTCTGATCGATTGTTTTGACGAATTAGAACAATCTTTATCAGATAGGACAGTGCAAGAAGCTCGTGGCCTGCGGCATAATTTGGAGGATGGAGAATTTAATTTCTGGCTTGCTTTTTTTCAGAAAATAATGCCACATGTAGACATTTTGTATAATCAGCTACAAGCAAGACAGATGGATGCAGTGAAGGCAAAAAATGCAGTCCAATCTTTTGCCAAAGCAATTGATGCCGTGCGAAGTAGAACGGATGATATAGCACACCAGATTCAGACATCTAAAATCCACGTTACAAAAAGACGTCGTAGGGAAACTAACTTAGGAGTAGATGCCAAGGAAGTATGTGACCGAATAATATCGGAGGTACACAGCCGCTTTGAGTCCACAGAACATCTTGATGCTGCAAAACTATTGGATGCAAAAAACTTTGAATTATTTTCTCAAGTTTTTCCTGAAACAGAACTCGGCATTGTCTGTGATCGATACAAAGATCTCGACAAAAACAAGCTCCGAACCAAACTTAGCATTTTATATGAGCATCCGGAATTCAGGAAAGTAGAAGGTGCTCTTCCACTCTTGCAGTTGACACTAAAAAATAATCTGCAAAAAACTTTTAGTGAAGTGACAAAGGTTTTAAGAATTGTTGTGACTATTCCCATGTCAACTGCAGAACCAGAACGATGTTTCTCCTCTTTGAAGAGGATAAAAACCTTTCTGAGGAACACCATGTGTCAGGATCGCCTTACCTCTCTGGCCATGCTATCCATAGAGAAGAAATTCGTTACAAATATCAGGGATTTCAACGTCAGAGTGATGGACAAATTCTGCATGAAGAAACATCGGCGTATGGACTTCATTTTTCGAAACTAGGTGAGTTGCATGCATTCTTTTTCCCCCGTGCAGCACGCTACTTGTTTTAGGCACGAGCCGCCACTGCCCTCATCCCTCTATATCCATTCTCAATGGTAACAATTAGCTGAGCAGTTGTGAGCTTGCAGTTGCAATGCTTCAAAGCATGAACAGAGAAGCTGGTTAAAAATCAAGATGCTAGAAATCACATGGCATGACAGTGTCATCAACCACTGCAAGATTCAAAGTAGATTCAAAATATTTTTGAATATGACAAATGAGATACCCATGTATCAGTAGGCAGGCTATTTTCAGAAAAGTTTTAGAAGAAAGTGGAAGACAGAATTGAAAATCTGGAAAGCAAGATCTTTGGAGTAACAAGTTGGGAAAAGGTCACTTGAGATCATTGAAGACAGGGTGGAAGGGCTGTAGTAGAAAATCAATATATAATAAGGCAAGAGCTTATAATACACATGAGCAAGAGGTATAGTAGCACTATTAAGAGAGATTAGATTACAATTGAGCATAGAGACATGTCCTTTGTGTGGGCAATATGGCACATAGTACAGTGAATAATTAGTAGTGAGTGAGTAAAAAAAACCTTCAAACCAGCTGTGCAATGTTTTTCCACTGATTCCGCACTGCTGCTGTAAACAAGGCCACACTTCTGACACAGTTTTGCTCTGCTCTAGAAGAGCAGTATTAATTTGACAATGATGGTGTAGTTCAGTTATTATGAGTGATTCATTATTTGTCCTATACTTCATTACAAAATGTATTATGGCTCAGCGTATGTTTTCTACTGCACAGCATGTACATATTTATTTATGATTCGTATGTGTTATCTCAGTCACTCACCAAGTGAAAGTATGATTTGCAGAAAGATTTCCAAGTGTAAAAGTTCCAGGCGGTACAACAATTCATAAACTTTAAATAAATTTCAGGCCACAGGAAAAATTCATGCTAAGAAATATAAAAGATGGTGTACGGTCCTTACATTGGTCATTGTTTGTGGAATTCCCATCAAAAGTCACTTAGGTGTCTTTCTCAATAGTTAGGCATTTCTTGTGGCTCTGTGCAAAGTGGTAATAAATTGCTGAAGTTAAAATCATATAAAATAACTGTGGCACATGCTCTTCAAGAGGTGATCCTGTAATTCAGTGCACATTTTGTGAGTGGACTCTCAATAGTGTATACAATGGCAAAATAGACCCACATTTAATATTTTTCATAGACGAGGCTTGGTTTCACCTTCAAGGATATGTGTGCATACAAAATAATCATTGTAGAAGCTCTGAGTAACCTAATTGGTTCATGAAGTACCCCTTCATGGTGAAAAAATTGGTGTATGGTGCGCCATTAGCGGAGAAAAAGTTGTAGGCCCAATTTTTGTGAAGTCAACAGTTGATGCCTGTACATACGTGAATACAATTTTACCCTCTTTTTTAGAGAATTAACAGACAGGGAGCATGATTTTTCCTTTTTTTAGCAAGACTCTTGCAACAGCTGATATGGCCAATCTTTCAATGAGAACAATTGAAAGTGTGTTTCAGGACAGAATTATTAGTAGAGATTTGTGGCCCTCTCGGTCCCCCAACCTAACCCCTTGTGATTTCTATCTCTGGGTAAATCAAAACATATTGTGTTCAAGACAATCCCACCAACCCTGGAAGAATTAAAACAAAATATCTGCCAGGAAATTGCCAGCTTTATCAAGGTGAACTACTGCAAATGAAGGGTAGTTTCCTAAAGAGATGCCAAAAATGTATGGAAAACAATGGTGGATAGTTTCAGCATCTTCTTTCATAAAGTTGGTAAGTAAAGCTTATAAAAGTAATTTTAAAAATGTTGTATGGTAGTGCCAGATGGCAACGAGTGCCGAGGATGCAGACAAGCAAAACATTGTGCAGCCGGTTCATATTTTTTTGACTCACTCGATATAAGGAAGCATAACTAAGGGAAAAGATATGACTGTATAAATGGGCTTACTTGGATAATAAAGAATTAGTGAAAAGAATTAAAAGTAACAAACACAGAGTTGATTAATAACACTGAACAATACTCATTTTTTAAACTTCCCAGAAAATATATCTGAGGCCAGTTTGTTCCTTTACCAATCAATATTGGTGGTGAAGTATTCAGTCAGTGCCCAATTGGTAATGGAGAAAACCAGTCTCCAAAACATTTTCCAGCAGATTTAAAAAGTAAGCATGTCATTAATCAACTCATTTTTACTTTTATTTGATTTCAACAAGTCATCAACTTTCAGTATTTGATTAAAATGAAAAGAATATTTAGGAAAACAGAGCAGCTTTTATTTATGAATCCAAAAGATGGATCATATCATTCATGAAAGAAAGAAAAAAAAAATGTGTATTATTCGAGGGAGAGAGAGACAGAGACAAAAAAATATTCAAAGAAAAGGTGAACTAGACCCCCTGTAAAAATCACTTATTTTGACAAATACAGCATTTAAATTTAATGACAAAATATTTATAACTAAAGCGCATGTGACCTTTCACTTGAGCTTATCTTATCAGTCAGCCAAAACTGGAAGAGTCGTGAATGGCATATAATTTTAAAAACTTATATGGGATTGATGGTCAAATAGGTATCTAACCATTATTTAAGACTCTTCAAAACAGATTTCATAAGAAACACTTATTAATTTTCTTTCTTTTCAGCGGAAAAAAAAAATATGCCTCTCTTGATTATGACTCAGCTAAGGTTATCCAAATGCTTGTATACAAGCAGCAAGACACCTGAAAACATTCCAAGATTGACAAGAACATTGCTGATATCTCTCAGCATATATACACTCAGCAGGTTGAAACATGAAATATTCATTCAATATCATCACATGAATCAGTTACATTACTCAAGATCGTATATACTTATCAAATGTTATATCTTAGTAACTATGTTCTATGTGTTTTTATTGATTAATATAATTTATCATATTTTCTTGTTCATCATTATCATATTTGTGGGCCAGGAATTAGGTTAAATAAAGAAGAAACCAAAGAAGGTGCGAACGACCAACTGCAATATGCACATAGAATTTATACAGAAAGAGTCAAATTTGTTTGTAATTAGGGAGGTTAACAAGCAATAATGATTGTTTATAAATCACCATGGAGACAATGACACAACAATGTAGTTGGAAAATATTTGTATTTACCCAGCTAAGAGATTGTGTTGGGTAAGTGGTATATCTTTAATCAGGAAGTAAGTTGGCAGTAAATCAAATGTAAGAAAATGTAGTGCATAAACACATTACATTTAAATAAACCAAGGCTTAAAAATATAGTTTTCAATTTCTTGAAAGTAAAATATAATAACTGAGATACTAAATAATCTTTATCCATGCTATGTTCTTAGGGATGAAGAAAAGAAAAAAATAAGATTTCTCATTGTTCATACAACCAACTTAAAGTAATAGCAACATTGGAAATTAATGAAGGACCACCACAAATATATCAAAAATGTTTTCTCATATGTGTAAACCATCACCATTTGTAGCAGAAGTAAGGCATTTGCAGACACTGTTAGCTTTCATGCTTATTTTATTAACCACAAAAATAAAATAGCATACTCAATGCTTCCTTTGTCAATATTAATTATAATTTCCCTTTTGTTATGTTCTCATTATAAGTGGCATTGCTCTCTGCATATATGAGGCTAAGGTGCAGTGTCTGTTGTATGCTTTTCCCCTGAAATAGTGTGAACTAATAAAGACATTTACTACAGAAGTTGTTTGTTATGAAAAGCTCTATCTAACGATAGGTATATTGGACCCCTATTCCCATTTGAAATTTTAAAATGATATGTTACTCTCTCCATTCTGGTTACGACTGACTGATGAACTTATACTAAAGTGAAAGATCACGTCTTTTAGTCTTTGTAACTTTGTTTAGAAGCTTTAAGATAATTTATATGCGTTGGTTACACCACTTGGCATTACTTACATGATCCAATTTGGTACTTTTATTATTCTGCCATTAAAGTTGCTTTTTAGTTGCTTACTGATTCTGTTTTAAACTATTAGGGCTCTAAGCCACAAAGTGTACCTCAAGGTGGAGAGCCCTAAGCCACAATGCTTATCCAAGGGATGTTTTTTATAAGTAGAGAAGTGAAGCAGTTGCTAGTGAAGGCTGCGACTGCAGAACAATGACAGGGCATAACTGAGGGATCTGTGAAACTAAAACCCAACGATTCCAAGAAGTAGTTAAAACCTCAGCAATCTAGCAGATTTCACATCCGAGCCGCGCCGTGGCCGAGTGGTTAGACCACTTGCCTCTTACCTAGATGGCCTGGGTTTGATCCCAAGTGACCGCATGTGAGATTTGTGGTGGACAAAGCAGTGCTGGGGCTGGTTTTCTCCGGGTTCTCCAGTTTTCCCCACCATCGCATTCCACCAGTGCTCCATCTTCATTCATATATCATCAGTGTCACTGCTGCGGTGCCATAAGTAGTTAAAGCGGGCATTAAACACTACCAAAAAAAAAAAAAAAAAAGATTTCACATCTGAATATGTTTATGTCTTCAACACTTTAACACTTTTAAATCTTGATTGCCTGTGGGAGTTTTATTCATCATTTAAACTACTTCTTAAAAGTGTTAATCAAATTTTGCCGTTGCCACCGCCATCATCATCATCAGCATCAGCAGCAGTAACATCATCATCATCATCATCATCATCATTACTATTATTATCATTACCACTATTATTAATCATTACTACTACTATCATTACCACCGCTATTATTATTATTATTATTATTATTATTATTATTATTATTATTATTATTATTATTATTATTATTATTATTATCATCATCATCGTTATTATTATTGCTATTATTATTATTATTATTATTATTATTAATATTATTATTATATTATTATCATTATTATTATTATTATTATCATTATTATTAACATATGCATTAACATTTATTGAAAATATGTACTTGTTATATATAACTCATTAAATCTGGAACAAAAATGTAAACATAATTTGCCAAGTAAAGAAAAGAGCATGGTAATAGCATATGTATCTGATCCTTATTAATGTCTTACTTATTATGATATATTTTAGTATTTTGATAATCATTCAATCATTTTAAGGCCCTGTTTAAAAACTCTATATGTATAAGTAAAATGTAAAACCAGAAAACCTAACTTACCCTTGGGCAACTCTCTCTGCATAGTTGCAAAATGCACTGTAAATGAAGACTGTCTCTATCTGGAAATTTAAATGCAGGAAATATTGCCCCTACCACTCTCAATTTCATGCTTGGAATCGACCAACCATCTACATCATTCTGGTCATTAGTTCGAGAATAATCATTATCATCATTAAAAGGTTCTAAGGCTGGAAGAATCAGTTCATCAATGGGGCATCCATTAGTATCTATCAATCGTTGAGAAGATTCACCTGCACCATCATGAGCCATACAGTCAGTTACAAGGATACCAAGTTTCTCTGTAAAAACAAAACTTAATTTAATAACATATCCATAGTCTTATTAAAGCATAATTCCACATCTGTAATCAATTTGACCAAAGCAAGGCAAATGATGAGAATTTATAAAACAGCAGATAAAGTCTATGGTGAAACATAATGGATAACTCAACATTACATTTTAATTAAAACTATTATTTGACAATGGCTAATAATGGCAAGGATCACTTTTATTTTTATGGAAGTTTGTAAACAGTGTTGTTATAATCATTTATTTAACGAGTCAACACAGCAACAAACAACACTTACTTGAGATTTTTGCTGGAACATGTTTTGAAGGACTAGTTTCCTTCATTTTCAACCGAACATCAACTAATTCCCTGTGGTGAAGCTAGCAATGTTGTAAGTGCTGTCTCCTCTGGTGGTGGTTCAATGAACTTTCAAACCACATCCTTCTGTAGAACGTCGAAATTGAAAACCCTGTTTCTATTTCTTACGATGAAGATGTGCTCCCATGTGGTTCACTCTTGTTTTCCTGTTATATGTTTTAGAAGTTTTGGTTCTGAATTTATATTGTGGTGTTTTGTCCAAAAGTGGGTGGCAACTGCTGATTTTTCCAATTGTTTTTTATTTATGTTTCTGAGGTGCTCTTTTGATCTTATTTCTAAATTTCTTTTTGTTTTTCCAATATAAATCTGATTACAATCCTTGCATTCCATTTTGTACATGCCCAACTTTTTCTTTGGTATTTGGTATTTGAGCCTTTGTGATGGTTTACTTGTGCTTGCTGAATGTTGTATTCTTTGAACATTTTTTTAAATTCGTACAACACCCATGGGTGGTATATGAATTTCTTGAAGCTCATCTTCTGTTCTATTACGGAGAGAGTGCTTTTTTTTTTTTTTTTTTTTTTTTTGTTTTGTTTTTTTGGCTAGATTATTTTTTTTTTTCTACTAGGGATCTTGGGAGCCATTTTTATTTGCAATTTCAATCATTTTGTTGTATTCTGCCCTGTATTCATTTGTTAGAAGTCAGGCTATTGAAGATTGCCTGTTTATGTGCCCTTGGATTATAACTATTGGCTTTTATATAATTGTCTGTCTGAGTAGGTTTCCTGTAAATACTGAAGTTTATTCTATTATCATATTTGATTATTTTCAGATATAAAAATGGTAGCTGGTTATCTTTTTCTATTTCTACTGTGAATGTTATACTTTTTTCTTGAATGTTCAAAAGTTTTAGAGCATCATCAATGTGCCTTTTTGGCACTATGGCATACTGCTGCCAGGTTTTGAACATCCAAGGGAAACATTTTGTGATACTGATTTCTAATACACTCATGAAAACATCTGCTAATATGGGCAAGAGTGGATTGCCCATTGCTAATCCTGATATTTGGCATTAAGATCTTGTCTGGAACCGAAAAAAGTTTTGTTTGGCGCATAATTTGGTAAGTTCTATATATTTTGAAATTTCTTGTGATGCTTTTCCAATTGATTTAAGCCAATATTCTATTAGTGGGGTGAGTTTATCTAATGGCAGGCTTGGAAATAGTGATTTGACATCAAAAGAGACCAATGTGTCCCCTTCTTTTAATTCTTATGTTCTTTATAGTTTCTATGGGCTCATGGAGTTTTTGATGCTGAGGCTGTCAAATTTTGGAAAGGAATTGAACTTGTTGGTTAACCATTTTTCCAATTTGTATGTTGGTGAATCAGTGGCGATCCGTGGTCAGTAATTTAGGTACCCTCTCCCTTTGTCATTGGCTTTCTTAGTCTATAAAATATAGTCATCCCTCGTTGTGCACGATAAAAAAAGTGATTTTAACACTGTACAAATAACAAATAGATGCATCTGTTTAAAATTCATATTTTTATGCATACCATGAAATAGCCCATATCATTATCACATTCACTTTACGTGTTTTTTTGTGTTACGTGATAGATAATTCAAGAGAACTAATTACTTGCATAATGCAAGGGACACCTGCATTCATAAATTATTGTTAATTTTAGTAGTAATACTTACCAGTTTACTGGAATGTTAGCTCCAATCAACGAGATTTCTTCAGAAATAGTTCCATTACAGCTTGTGTGAAATTCTCATATACATCTTTCCGAAGCATACAAAGTAGTTGTTTTTCTATGGACATTATTGACAGAGAGGATAATCTTTCTTGGCCCATTGTAGACCTACAGAGAGATTTTACTGGATTTAAAGTGGAAAATGACCGCTCAACAGAAGCTGTAGTTGCTGGCAGTTAGAATTAGACAAGCTAATTTGTAAACTTCAGCCATAGCCCACACCAGATCTCTTTCGTTCATAATTTTCACTATTTCACCAACTGACTTTGCTTCAAAATCTTTATCTCCAGAAGAGTACACAATATTCAGTTCACTTTTCAGACGTATCGAATCAAAATTTGAGCCATAGGTTTCCAACAATTTTGAGCAATGGTGATCAGAAAAAGACATTCTGTAATTCTTGAATTTTGAGGAATCAAGGAGAGCAAAGAAATGAAAACTTTTGTAGTCAGAAAACCTATTATGTATTTGATAGAGCACATTATCCAAAATTTCATAGAATATCCTCCTGAACATAGCTTGGTTGAATATTCTTCCTTTTCTTTTGTGTATCCTCATTTATCACTTCAGTAGATATGCCTTGCAAAATATTTTGGAACCCTTCTCTTCTTAGCTCTTTTAAAGCATTTTTGTCTGGTACTTTTGAATGGCAGTATGCAATATCCATAGACTTGTCTTGCAATACGTTGAAGAGAATGTTGGTATGAGCAAATATTGCCAAAAATGTTTTAAGGAGGAAGACAGTATCCAACCAAGTCATAAAATAAAGAAAATCTTGTGCTTTAACCAATGTATCAGGTTCCTGATCAACATTGTTTTCTGGTTTTGTCAGGAATTCAAAGAATAAAATCAGGTTATGTCGTTGCTCTTGTACAGTGTTGACAAGGCATGAATTGGAGCTGCTTTTGGTAACTTTTTATTCACAAAACATGCAAAGTTTTTATTCTTTTAGTGAATGAGTAAAGAAATCATAGAGCCCTGATAGAGCTTGAAAAAAATTCTGCATTTATCAATACACATCGCTGCCTGTTGCAGAACCAAATTCAGAATATGACAGTAGTAGTGAACAAATAATGGTTGTGGAAGTGCCACTTTTACTTTAGATTGCAGACTACCTAATTGGCCAGACATTATGGCCGCACCATTATATAAGTCTGAGAGACAAGTTTCTTAGAAATATTAAAATCTTTAATTGTTGTAAGTAAATGGCTGTAAAATGTCTCAGCAGATCTGTCTGCACTGACATCTGTAAAGCCCATGAACCTTTCTTGAACTTCCCCTGATTTGTCCACATAGCGTAAAATGGTAGAGAGTTGGGATTTGTTCACTATTTCTGAGCACCTGTCCAGAAGAATAGCCACAAAATTAGCGGATGCAATTCTTTTGTTACACAGTAGACCAAAACACCCTTAACAGCTTCGATTAAGCCATTCTGAATGGATGATGAAGTACCCCAGAAAACTGTAACATTTTTAAATGATCATTTAAAAGTTGATCAAACATACTGAGTAAATCCAATGTTTCTACATAAATTACCTTTATTAAAGGAACTTTCTGACTTGTCGTGCCTCTAAAAGCTAATTCCTGCTTTCCTAAGTGACAAACAACATCAGTGAATTTATTCAATACTTCTCTGTTCTGTTTAATCATTTCATTATGCTTTGAAATTTGTAATGATTTCTGAACATTTAGCTGCAGGTCTACTCGTGAATTGCCAAAACTACAATGCACAAAATATGTGATTTTTTGTTTTTCATGCTTACTTAATGAACCAGTTAGAGAAACTATATTGTCGAATCCTTCTTGAGAGCACATGGCACTGCTTTTGTTATTACTAAAAAGAAGATATGGCCAACAATGAGTTTGTTTAATTTGGGGCAGCCAGTTAACCATTTGTACCTTGAATAATTGCTAATGCAGAAATGTCTGATATACTCTCATTTTCTTTCTGTCTTGACATTTTGCAATCAGACCTGGTAGTTCGGGAGTGGGCCTGCCATTGTTTTTTATTTTAAGTTTTTCAGAAAATTCAAAATTCCAAAATCCAGTCTTTAAAACACATTCTAATGCAGTCACAAGAACCACTAGCTTCAGTAACACTTACATCGGTCATCTTCACAAAAACTTACAAACAAAATAACACTAATACAGACTAAAAATGATTGTCAACTGAAAAATTTAGCAGTGCATTATGACAGCTAATGGCTGGCAATTAAACTTCATTTCCCTTCGCCTCTCTAGTGGAGAATAGGGAATTCATGGCTATCGCTTCGACTTGCGATGGAGTACATGCTCACGCACACCAGTGCTGGCCTTGCCTAGAGCAGAGAATGTTGGGAAAATGGTTATCACTTTAACTTGTGGTGAGGTAGCTGTAGTGTACATAATTGCAATAAAAATAGAGGAAAATTTAACTGCACAAACTTGAGATCATTTTGTATTTAGTTGAAGTGACATATAAAATATTCTGATTATTTTGCATGTTTATTGAGAGTCGGTTTGAACTCTGTTGATTTTAGTACAGGAGAATTAGTATAGGAGAATTTGCCGCTGTGGTGAATTGTACTGCTAACTATTGTAATTCAGGGTTTGTGAATTTTGGGTAACCCAATCAGTCTAGGATTGTCTGATTTTACTGTATATTTGTTTGGTATTATGCTGGAGTTTTTATGGCATTTTCAAACATTTTCACCCAAGATTTTAGGGGCTTTTATTGACAGCTTCATATTCATTGTCATTTAGCATTTCCTTCATCTTGCTATCATAATCCAATTTTTCCATGATGACTATTTTGTTTCCCTTATCTGCCTTGGTGTATATTACCTTTTTTTTTTTGTCTCAGTGAATGGATAAAGTTTTGTTTGCTTCTGTCAACTGGTCTAGTTTTGATCTCTTCTAAAATCTTTTCACAATGACTTTTCACTGCGCTTTTTTCTGATTCTGGTATGAATTGTGAGGAAATGCTGATATCTGCTATGTAGTCTTCAATTTTGTTTGAAAAATGGACGCGAGCTCCATTTCTCTTAGTGAAAAATTTTGATTGGAAAGGTTTACAACTTTCTCAATAGTTTTTGTACTGTTTTTCGTATTTCCAAAAATTTTTAGCTGTGACAGTTAATTGACCATTGTTGACCACAGAAGGATGTGTTTAGCAAGTTCATTAAACCACCACCAGAGGAGACAGCACTTACAACATTGCCAGCTTCACCACAAGGAGTTATTCAATAAAAATGAAGGAAACTAGTCCTTCAAAACATGTTCCGTCAAAAATCCCAAGTAAGTGTTTTTTAGTGTAATTAATCGACTCGTCAAATAAATGGTAAAGATGTTTCTCTTCCAATGAATGTTAAAGAATTTATCAGGTTTTCTAAAAAATTCTAATTACTTTCTAATTGCTTTAGCAACTTAATTATATATTGCATTCTCGAAGCATATTACTTACAGAAACATTAAATGTAAAACAATTAATTGCTAACTACAAAATAAAGCACATACCTGGAATTACAGATTTAACAAAAAGCAGAGTCTGCTCTCCTACAGCAACAGGTTGTTGACTACCATATGGTCGCTCTGCTCCATAAATTTCCATCCAAGCCAGAGCATTGTTTGCTACTGAAGGTCCATTGTTGTGGTGAAAGTCAGTGCTAGGTATGTCTGTCTGTTTCCTTGCCATTCTAACAGAATAAATATTTATTTATGAGAGTTAAATCAGTTTAAGGTGCTTAAATGTATACAGATGAAATGTCATATCTGCTTTTCATTCATGTATGAATATGCTGATCTTCAGAATCACAAAAGACTTCCTTTTCTGTGTTTCCTTTTACAGATCTATGCCTTTAACCTTTCATTCCTCTGCCTATTGAAATTGATATTAACATATAAATCAGCTTTCTGAAAAATAAAATAAGGCTGCAAGAAAATTTTAAGTTTGAACAATATTCTATATTACTGCTTCATATTTTATTTTAAGAGTATCAGTATGGTTTAAAGTAGATAAAAATTTAATTTATTGCTTTCACTGATAAGCTTTCCTTTTAGGTTAACTGTAAAAATTGGATGCATGAGAGTCACTAAATAAGTATTGAGACAGCAAATAATGAACACTCATAAAAACATTTTGTTAATCCCAGTTTTTCAAAGTATTCTGTCTACACTGTATGCAATGTTCAGTCCTCTGGAACCAGTTCTGGACGCATCCATGCCACTCAGTTCTGACACTGCAGATAACTCCTCTTCGTATGCTGCAACAGCCTCTTTAGGGCTAGAACAGGAAAAAATCACATGGCACCAGACTATAGGGTGGATGAGTCAACAGTTTGGCCTCAGTTCCTGGCATATACTCCATTGTTACATTACCAGTATAAGCTGATGCATTATCATAATGCAGCAAATTGCCCTTTAGTCCTGTCTTTGGACACTTTTTTTTGGAACTTTTTTTTAAACACTTTCAGTCAGAAGGCAAACTTTTGTATAATATTTTGCTGTAAAGTTTTCTCATTTTTAAGCACAGTTGTTGCCAAGTGACCACTTTTGGAGAAGAAAGACAACCATTTTCTTTCTTTCTGGCACTTTCTTGGAACACTCAAATGATGAATTTTTTTGCTGAGTCAAACTGATATATCCACATTTCGTCCACCCATAACAATATTTGAAGCATGGCAAGATTTTCTAAGTTGAACTGTTGCACCATTCCACCCTATGGAGCTTCTGCACTTCAGATAAATTATGGGGCACCTGTCTGGAAGAATTTTTTTTACACGAAGGTTTAGAATGTTTGAAACACTTGGTGAACTAATCACCAATATCCTTGTAGGTTAGTTTTGGACATTCCCTAATCATTGTTTCTATAGCAGTGATGTTTTTCTCAGTCACTACTGTTGATGGTCTGCTACTCTTCTCTTCATCTTTAAGAGATTGCTGCCCACTCTTGAATTCTCCAAACCAGCAAAACACAATGGCACATGATGGAGAATAATATCCCTTGGCTGTTCTCAAACGCTCAAATGACTATAGTTTATTTAAGCTACATGTGAAGTCATACAAGATCATTGCATGAAACTGCGCTCTCTGAATCTCCATTGCACTTCCAAGAACGATCACACTTTCCAGACTTCAAACATTAAATAAGGGAAAATTAATGATGCAACAATGCTGTCTGCTACTATTGCAGTAACAATGAGTCACTATTTCAATGCAGCAACAATGTTTTTCCCTAGGAAAAACTGAATGCTACTAAAGTCCTTATCAACATCCTTCCGAGTCTATCACTATCACCATATTTACCTGCATCCTTTCTCCCTTTACCACTACTCAGAGTATCTTAATTTGGATATGAAGCCACAGATACCAGTGAGTCTGCATTGCTTTCACCTTCATGAAGATGTGGCTGTAATAGGCTGTTTGAAAACAGGCAATAGGCTCCAGAAGTCAGCTTTTTATAGGTGTCATCCATTTATATATGCAAACTTAAAAAATTCAAACTTGTAAATCTTTCAAAAATGGAGGTCTCAGCATGGTACCATTGATTTCATCCATTCTATGAGAGGTTGATCAATGTCAAAAATAAAGCAATGCATGTCTATGATGCTATTGACCTTTATTTAGTGAGAAAATTAGCCTTTAAATTTAACAACCTTTATTCCATTGACAATTTCCTGGTTTATAAATAGCATTCTTGACTTCCATATTCAGGTTTGTAGAATGCAGTACATTTTCACATTTTCTTTTCTTCCTCTCCATTATTTTTCCTTTATCTGATTTTCAAAAGCTCTCAAAATACTATATAAAATATAACAAAACAATGGATCAAAGTATACCAAAGTGACAGTTCAAAACTTTTAAGAAGTTAATTTCCTATTCCAAAATGTAAAAAGAAAATTTAGTTTGTTAGAAGTACTAGGGCTGGCTGATAAGTCCTGGGCCTCTCAATGAAAACAGCTTTTAAAAAAAAAATTGTTGCTTTGTTTCTCAACATAATCTCCAGAAAGGCCAATACATTTGTCATATCAGTGTTCTAACTTAATTAAACCATCTCTGTAGTGTGATTTATCAAGGTCCTCAAAATAGCTGTTTACCACAACAATGACCTCCTCCTTGCTGTGAAATATTCGCCCTCCGAGAAATTTTTTGAGGTTTGGGAACAGGTGGTAGTCACTTGGTGCTAGATCTGGCAAATAGGGTGGATTTTCAAGTAATTTGAACTTTAATTCACCCACTTTTCCCGTTGCAATGACTGAACGATGGGCCGGAGCATTGTTGTGATGAAACAAGATTTTTGTTTGCCTAATAAGTGCTAGATCTGGCAAATAGGGTGGATTTTCAAGTAATTTGAACTTTAATTCACCCACTTTTCCCGTTGCAATGACTGAACGATGGGCCGGAGCATTGTTGTGATGAAACAAGATTTTTGTTTGCCTAATAAGGTGTTTTTCTTTTCATCTCATCACTCAAACATTTAAGTAAAGTTGCATAGTAGTCACCAGTGATATTTTTACCCTTTTCCAAGTAATCAATAAAAATAATTCCCTGTGCATCCTAGAAAACACTTGCCATAACCTTGTTAGTTAACAAAATTGACTTTGCCTTTTTTGGATTTGGTTCACCTGGTGCAATCCACTGTTTTGACTGTGATTTACTTTTTGGAGTGTGATGATGTATCCAAGTTTCATCCTTGGTAATAATTCAAAATTTCATTGGGATTTTTACGGTAGAGCTCCACATTCTTAACAGAAACAGTTTTCTTTGCACTTTTGACCATGTATCATCAAACTCTGCACCCATCTTGCACAGACCTTGTGAAATCCCAAAATATTACTTAAAATATTACTAGCATGCTTTTTTGATATGTTTACAGCCTCTGCTATCTCAAACAACTTTAATATGTGGTCTTCCAATACTTAACGATAACTTTTTTCAATGATCTCTGGAGTTGTCACTTCTATATGGCATCCAGAGTGAGGCTCATCACTTGTGCTCGTACGTCCCATTTTAAGCTCTGCAATCCAGCTTTCAATCATTTAATGTGAAGAGGCAGAGTCTTTCAATGTACTGTCCATTTCCTTCTTGATTTCTTTAGGCACTATGCCTTTCAAATGGAAGTATTTAATCGCGGTTCATTTTTCCAAATCCTCCATTTTCATGAAAACTCTAAAGTTGTCTTGTTAAAAATACTGTCATTCGAAAACTAAACAAGCTATTGACCTGTAACTATGGATACAAGCTAGTCTAGAATTAAACTATATGATACTACCATCTAACTGGCCTACTGGTGCCATATCTGTGTGAGGCCTGTGACTTATCAGCCGACCCTCATATAAGTATCACACCATACAATTTGAATTCAAAAAGCATTATGTTTTTTCTTAAAAATAAAGTAACTTAAAACATATATTTATTGGCCAATTATATATTGCAAATATTGTAGACATGGGTTTTCAATATCTAGTGATCTATCAGTAAGGTACTATTGTACATGTCAATAGTTATTGCCATATAATTTTCAGGATTTAGAAATCCATACTCATTTCGGTCTCTTCATCGAATCACATCAACAGAAATACCAAATATTCTATGCCCATTATGCTATTACTGCTGTGTTATAGCAGCTGATTAACTACATTTAGAATACAGTGAGCTGTGTATATGAAAACTGTTATAACCGTCATTGAATATACTGATTAACTCAACTTTAAACTTTTGCAATTGTGTTGGGCTTCCATTTAATTCTCATCATGAATAATATTTTGCAACCCATTAAGCTGATGATAGGATTTTCCCTTCTGGTGGAAAAATGAAACTTGTTTTGCTGTTTTGTTATCTTACAGAGAACCTAAACATGTAAGTTTGTTTCATGCATTAACAGTAAAAATTGCATACTGAACAGATATGTAATATAAAGCTTTTTAGAAAGGTTTTTGGAGTACCTTAGTGTAAAACTTTGGTGGGCTATTGATAATTACAAGAAGAAGCAAAGCATATGCTATTAATAATATTAGATATAAAATGTTAACAGGGAGGCATACTATGGACTTTGATAAAAATATTTATGATTTCATTTTGTTTGATCATATACGTGGTTCATATTTTTCTACCTTTTCTTGTTTTTATCATTATAAAGTCTGAAATGCTACTTCTATTTATGTACTCTAAGCAAAAAAGAAAGGATTGTAATATGAGCCATGTAATGGTATAAACAAGTTCATGCATACGAACCTTGCTGATAGTTTTTGTGGACCTGCAGCAAGAGATAAGGCAGGTGAAGTTAAGTGCATAGAGTCAGATGGCAAGTGACACATGACAGTGCGCTGCTGATCTGCAGCCTGCTGTAAGTGTCTGTCTAGTTGAATCTCTATGGTCACTAAATAGGCCAATCGCTCACCTCTCTCATCTTCCTGTATTGAGATATAGCATCTATATACTACTAGACAAACAGTAAGAATATACCTACCTTATTACAAATTGAAAGCACTGTTCAATTATTATTTACAATATTAAAAGCTCAAAATGATAACTAACAAAAATGAAAAAAATAATGAATGAAGTTGAATATGTTTATAGACAATTTGTATGTTTTAGTTGGGCTGGTACCCATCGCTACTTATAACACATTCTTATAAACTGAAATTAAGCTTTCTCAACAAAAGCATTACATATTCATTTTTAAAATATTATTGCAAGTAAAGCTTTCATATTTGGTAGCTAATCATAATTCTGAGACAATATAATTTGGCTAAGGGCTTAATCAATGTTTTGTATAAAGGAAAATGTTAGCATAAGCACTCCAACAGTGGTTGACATGCATGTATATATGTGCAGGGAGCACATAGGCAAAGAAGCACATTCGTGCAAAATCACTCAAAAATAATAACTTAGCAACCAGCTCCCAGAGAATAACATGTGAAAATAGTCTATAAAAATAGTAAATTTTAAAACAAAATGTTATGTGGAAGTAGATATTCTAAAGAAAATATTGTAGGTAAATGTGTTATTTGCATTTGTATCATTAGCGAGTTTCAAGTGCTTAAACCCAAAGCATGATGGGTAAATACTTCATAGCTTAGTTCTCTAGCCACATTGAGCTTGTTCATTCTCTGAGTATCTATATGGGAGACAGCATGTATGGGGTTAGCATCTCTGAGTGGAAACAAAATGACACGTACATTATAATATCAGTGTATAGTATAGCCCTCGGGCTTGCATCATTATAAGTATTGATTAGTTTATTGAGAATACTTGAGTTTTACCAGGGAAGTGCACCGTTTTGTTATTTCAGTAAAAGTAGCAATTCTTTTTCAGTCCATTTCACAACTAATCGTCATGAGAGCAGAGGAAGTAGAAGATCATCAGTGTGAATCTTCGTAAATGATTAGAGCTCTGACTAACTACTCTAAGTAGCAGCCGTGGCAAAATTAAAGAAATAATTAAATATTATGAGAGTGCCATCCACACAAAAGATTATATTTCAAATTGGCACAAAATTTAGGGCATCCTAAATACTTATTACTACAAATCAGATAATAATCATGGTTATAAATAACTAAATGAAATTGGCATTTCTGTTCTAAATATTGTTTTTAAGCAATACTTGGATAGAAGTTTACTAGGAACACAAAATTAGAAAGTATTGTCATTTAATGCTTTAAATGACAATGAAGTGTTTTTAAAAGTGCTTCTTAATAGTGCCATCATACAGGTATTAAAATCATTACAATTTAAGTCATTCTGGTATAACATATTCAGATTGGTAACCTTAGAGTGCATAGTACCTACTCTTGTTTCTAATAGAATTAGAACTGATTTCCCTGAAAAAGTTTCTTTTTATTTTAAAATAAGATAATGGCCATTGTAACAGATAATCCCAGAGCTTTGGCAAGAAAATAAAAGAAGTATCAGCATTATTTATATACCTAAATAGTTTGAATTTTGCATGACTATATAATATTTCCAAATATTGTGGGAATTTAATATTAGATTATAATCCCAAAGTATCATGAAAAATTTTAACAACATATATGCTAACTGTTGTTTAAAATTTTCTAACTGAAACCCCATAACTCTAGGCTATGCTTTAACAACTTTTTGTGTTTTTAAGTCTGCATTTAAAAGATAGTATAATAAACAAATTATTCCTCATAGATTGAAATAAAAGTATCCTAACATCTGTTTTGTATTTTTTGCATAGGTCAAATAACATGCACAATATGGCCATGTTCTATTCATTTTCAGAGGCCACAATTATGGTAACATTTTTTAAATTTACTTTTTATTTTATTCTTTTATTTATTTATTTTTTAATTTTTGTAAGCGGTAGTTAAATAATTTATCAAACTTCTTTATTTTCCTATGTTTGCATATGTGTTAAGAACTAGATTAATTCTATGTGGACCTCATTGCTGAGTCCATCTGCATGAAAAGTACAATAAATTTTAATAACAATAAGTTCTAATTACAGTTTGATTTTTGTAAAATTCACCTTTAAGCAAAGATATAAATTAAAATAAGAACTGAATTATAGATATAAATTAGTTTAAAATATGTTGCACTATCACTCAATTTACTTTATTGGTATGAACCCTTGAGAAACAGATCTTGACAAGGTGAAGTAGATTGAGTAATGTGCAACTCATCTTAAAACTTCTAGTTTTCCAAGTTTGAAGTGCTCCATGCTTTTAGTTACCCAGTTCCAGTGTAAAAGATTAACTTACATGACCAGGTAAGACTCTTATTCCACAGCCCATTGCAGGCAGATGAAGTGATATTGTAGGATCTTCTCCATTGCCCTGACTTCTGCATTCCATTGGGAATCCTTTTGCATACATAATACCATGGAAAGGCTGTGACATCACTATTTTAATATCCATTGTATCTGCTGTGCATGTTGTGTTGATTCCTGCAATAGTCATAAGTAAATATAAACACCAGAGGCAGAGGCATAAGCTATAACCAAGCTCTGGGCTGCTCTTTTTCTTCACTTGACAAATTATGAGTACATTTTGTTCAGGATTTAATGAAAGTTATTCTTAACAATGTGGATAATTATACAGTGTGAAACTTTTGTAATGACCCATTAACCAGACCTATAAATTAAAAAAACAGAAAAACAAAAAAAAAAATGAAAAATAATCACCTCCATCTATTTGTTTCATTGGACAAATTAAGAATAACTATCTTATAATAAAAATCACTAGGTGGCTGTACAACATATATCAGTTTGCTTCAGCTGTCCTTGAGATTTGTCAGCTAGGGTTTGCAAGAGAAAAGATCTAAAAGGTTTTTTGTAGCAACTTCCCCCTTCCCTCACTTATATGCCAATTATATCACGTTGTTTAGTGATGCTGCTCCCACTTGAGAAGACAGGCTACAACATATTGCGAACAGAACTGAGCTTTATTGCAATGAGCCCATTTTATGCCATAACAATAGGCTAGAATGCAAACAGTCAACAAATTAGGAACAAATCCTATGTTATTTATAAATTTAATAGAAATTCTTTCTTCACAAATTTACTTGTCTTTGTAGCAAGCCTAGCTAGCCCACAGAGTATGTCCAAGATAAACTCTTATGTCTTTCTCTCCATAATTCAGATGTTCTCTGTTTTCTCTTTAATGCAGTAATAATCTGCAGAGGTGTTATCCAATCAAAATAAGTTTCTTACAGTACTTAGGATACTTTTTGAATTATTTAATATTCATTTGATATTTGATAGGAGTTGGTTATTGGTCATTTATTAGATTAGCAGGAAGATTTTTATTTAGACTAATATGTTTATATTTATAGCAAGTTATAAAAATGCTTCTCCTTGAGCACATATTATGATTTCTTATACCATGTGAAATTTTATGTATAAATAATAACATAAACCTTACAGTGTTCAAATATTAATAACAATGATTCTTATCCTGATATATGGTGGACTTTGAGACAGTGATGTTTTTTAACAATTAAAATTTAGTTGAGTCAATTTTGTAACACTACATCACTTACTTTTTTATTTCGGAAAACATGTTTCAGAAGCCATGTGCTTCCATTGTCAATTCCTTTGGTCGACTACCGGCATTGCTTGCTGTGGTGGTTGTCTCTGTCCCTGGTGGTGGTTTGATGAACTTCTGGATGAGTAGATCGCCTGGCGGGATTTCAAAATTGAAAACCCGGTTCTTGTTTTTCCAAATATATATGTTTTCCCAAACTTTTAATTCTGTCTTTCTTGTGATATTTTTGAGGATTTTTGGGCTTCTATTTATAGTGTGTTTCTCTTTCCAAAAATGCCAAGCTACTGCAGACTTTTCTTCTTGTTTGAGTTTAATATTTCTGTGGTGTTCTTTTGCCCTGGTTTTTATATTTCTTTTTGTTTGGCCGATGTAGATTTTTTCACAGTCATTACAGCTGAACTGATATATTCCTGGTTTTTTTTCTTGTGGGATATCATCTTTTAATTTAGAATTTAAAATGTTTTTTATAGAGTAATTGTTTTTATGGGCTAGAATGATGTTATGTCGTTTGAAGATCCTCTGGAATTTGTAGAAAGTTGTAGGGTGGTATGTAAACTTCTTGTAGATCTTGTTTTCTTTCTGGTTTTGAGTGAGTGTGCTGACTTCTTTAATTCTCTTTCTATTTTTGGCTTTATTAACTTTTTTGTATACCAGTTCTGCCCGAAATCCATTCTCTGTAGCTATGTCCAATATTTTAGTAAGTTCACATTGGTATTCTGTTTTTCCCATTGGTACATTTACCAATCTGTGTGTAAGGCTGTTGAGTAAAGCATGCTGATGGGGAATGGGATTGTAACTCTTTTGTTTTATATAGCTGTTGGTGTGGGTAGGTTTTCTGTAGATGCCAAATGTAAGGTGATTATTAGTTTTTATGATTTTTAGGTCGAGAAATGGTAGTTGTCCATCACATTCCTTCTCTACAAATTCCAGAGGATCTTCAAACGACATAACATCATTCTAGCCCCTAAAAACAATTACTCTATAAAAAACATTTTAAATTCTAAATTAAAAGATGATATCCCACAAGAAAACAAACCAGGAATATATCATTTCAGCTGTAATGACTGTGAAAAAATCTACATTGGCCAAACAAAAAGAAATATAAAAACCAGGGCAAAAGAACACCACAGAAATATTAAACTCAAATAAGAAGAAAAATCTGCAGTAGCTTGGCATTTTTGGAAAGAGAAACACACTATAAATAGAAGCCCAAAAATCCTCAAAAACATCACAAGGAAGACAGAATTAAAAGTTTGGGAAAACATATATATTTGGAAAAACAAGAACCGGGTTTTCAATTTTGAAATCCCGCCAGGCGATCTACTCATCCAGAAGTTCATCAAACCACCACCAGGGACAGAGACAACCACCACAGCAAGCAATGCCGGTAGTCGACCAAAGGAATTGACAATGGAAGCACATGGCTTCTGAAACATGTTTTCCGAAATAAAAAAGTAAGTGATGTAGTGTTACAAAATCGACTCAACTAAATTTTAATGATTCTTATGCTATAATTGCCAACACCAATAATTCAATAGGTCACTTGCTACACCTTGGGGGGTCAGAATTCTGCAATAAAGTAGAGCATTAGAAAAATATTTAGTGCAATTGCTAAAGTAAAAGGTATGTAATCACAGTATAGTACATATGCTTTCATTTGTCCATAAATTAAATATATGGTCGTTAATTTAAAGTTTGAAGAAAAATAGTGCTAGACCTGTTTTCTGGCAAATTTGCTACATCTAAGTAAATTCCTACCAAAACGAGTGGCTGAAATCATTAAAACATGGACTCGTCAACAGGTCTGCGGCTCAAATCCTGCCAGCATTGTCTGTCCTAATTAAAAATTTTTATCCAGGTTTTCCTCAGTCCTCATAACAGGCAAATGCCAGGGAGGTATCCTAAAATGATGCTGCAAATGCTTCTTTCCAAAATTATATTTTCAATTATAATTTCATTTCATGTGTCATCAGTGTGGAGCACGCATACAGTAAGAATTGGCATAAGTTAACTCCTGCTTATAAATTTGTCTGCCACTGAATGAAAATTTAAATTCAAGATTTATTCATAAAAACAATGGGTAACAGTAACAGCATTTAGGTGAGTACAAGCAAATTAACAATACCATGACATAAAACAATGAAAAAAATAATTTTAGCCTGTCTCTGTTGTGTGAGGGTAACCTGCCTGCTTCACATTCAAGAGGTCTCTAGTTCTTATCTTGGATAAGACGAGTGATATAAGTTTTTTTCTGGGGCTTTACCCATTCAAAGAAGGCAAATATCAGGTAATTTTGGGCTCAATAGAACCTGGGAGTATTTGACCATCATTTCCCCATTTTATTCATTCATCATCCAATATGACCTGATTAAAACAAAAAGAATTTTAAACTCCAGCTGCTGAGTAGATCTGAGGGTAGTCCCAAACTCAAAAAATAGATGAACCACAGATCCTGTAAGTGAATTTCTCAAGTACAAAATGAAAAGCATTTTGCATCACACCTTACTCAAAAATTGTTCTCGTATATTAAAGCTGTGAAATATGTTTCTATTATAGACAATAAATCTATGGATGTGTCTACACAAAAGAAATTCATTATAGTGTGCTTTAATTCTGATTTGATATTAACTGAAATCTAGGTTGTATCATCATTACTTTTGTTTAACAGTCTGTAACTTAAATAACAGTAATTCTTTAAAATTACATTTGATCTATTTAAACAATTTTTTTCTTTCATTTTTAATGATGTAATATTTCTATATGTTATATATATTTCCAAATGGGACATTGTTATTATTAATTATACTCCCCTTAAAGCTTGCCAGAGTAGCTATGTAGACTTTTCTTTTCATTGTCTCCAACAAGATTCTTTTTTCTCAGGCGTTTGGTCTCGAAGTGGACTTAGGAATTTATCTACTCAGATAAATTAGTTGAGTAGATATTGTAACACTACATCACTTACTTTTTATTTCGGAAAACATGTTTCAGAAGCCATGTGCTTCCACTGTCAATTCCTTTGGTGGACTGCAGTCAATTGTTAAAAAACATCACTGTCACTAAAGTCCACCATATATCAGTAATAAATTATAACATGTTTTAATTTTTTATGAAAGATGTAAATGTCCTGTTATTTATGGACGCTCTTTAACTACTGTGGTTCTCAGCGTCCCATTCTAAATTGGGCGTGAAATTATTAATTTTGCTCAGAGGCCTCTCAATCAGGCTTGAGGTTCTTTTACGTGCCGTAAATCTACGACACAGGACCAGCGGCTTTACTTCCCTTCCAAAGGAAGCCATGCTAAGGATTTTTACGCCCAAAAAAATCCATTGTCCTCCGCCGGGTTTGAACCCGCGACCTTGGGTATATGAAGTCAACATGATAACCATTACACACGGAGGGTGACAATTTTTTTTTTTTATGAAATTAATATATTCCATTAAAATTAATTGCCCTTATATGCAGATGGCATATAAGTTTCACAATTAACTACAATAGCGGAAGGTAACACAACGTTACCTATTAAGTGTTCATGGTTGTGGTGAACAACCACACATAAGTTTTTGGACAAAGGCTGACCAGGCCGGAAAATCATAGTATATAAGCAGTATGTACATAGTTGGTAAGATCGCCTGTTGGAGGCTCTGTACACAAGTAGTTTAGTATAATAAAGGGAGATGGTGCCACCATGCTAACAAGGGGTATATAAGGTGCACGGACCAAAGGGTTTTGTAAGTTGAGGGGTAGAAATTGCCTTACATCCTTAAATCAGCACCTATGCAATAGTTGCATAGACAAATTTTGCTCTAGAGGAAAATACACAGAGGAAAAATGTAAGTTGATTTTTTTTCCCTGTTGTATACTTCGACTACTTTTTTTTCCAAAATGGGAGTAAATTGTAAAAACAAAGCAAAAGTTATATGGAAGATAGTAAAAGATGAAGCTAGAAAAAATAAAACAAGTGCTAAGGAAAAAATCATACTAAACAAAAATGGGGAAACCTTGAAAATCCCAAAGATATAGCTGAGATGTTTAATGAATACTTTAGCCAGATCACTGAGGGCTTTCAAACAGCACCAAATACTCATCCTCCATTACTTCCACAAATGACAAACAGCCAAACTATATTTCTAACTTCAGTAACACCAGAAGAAATGATCGCAATAACTAAAGGCTTAAAAAACAAGCACTCGAGTGGAATGACATCCCAGATAAAATTGAAAAACAAACAGCAATCCACCTACTAACTCCCTTGGTGGATATTGCAAATTTATCATTGGCTATGGGGATATTTCCAGAACTTCTAAAAGCAGCAAAGGTTTGCCCAATTTTTAAAAAGGGTGAAAAAGATGTGTGTAATATTATCACCCAATATCTCTCCTATCAGTATTTGCAAAAATACTTGAAAGAGTAATGTGCAATAGGTTAATGCCTTTCCTAGAGGCATGCAGCATTTTAAGTAAGTTTCAGTTTGGATTTCGTAAAGGTAAAAATATTAGCAATGCTATATTTCCATTCTTAGAATCAATATTCAAAGCTCAGGATGACAAAGAAAACACTGTTAGGCTCTTTCTAGACCTTAGCAAAGCTTTTGACATGGTTAACCATAAAATATTGATTCACAAACTTAAAAATGTGGAGTGAGGGGATTAGCAGAAGAATGGTTTAGTTCATATTTAAGTAACAGATGTCAATTCGTTGAAGTACTTTCAGCTAAATCAAATGATGTTATTATAAAGCATGGAGTCCCACAAGGCTCAGTATTAAGTACACTACTCTTTCTTATACATATAAATGATCTCCCTCCCAATATTACTAAAGCAAAAAGTGTGTTATTTGCAGATGACACGAGTATTACAATTAGTGACCCTGCCAAAAATAAGTTGCAAGGTGTTAAAACAAATAGAAAACTGGCTATTGACCAATAAGCTCAAGCTTAACATAAAAAAAACTGTGTATATACAGTTCCATAATTATGAACAAAACCCAATGCAAGTTTCTTTCAATGATGTACAAGTTACCGAAATAGAATCCACAAAGTTCTTGGGCATATGGGTAGAAGCAAATCTGACATGGGAAACACACATACATCACCAGCTGTCTATGCTATGCATTTAGAGTCCTCTCAAAGGTCCTTGGAGGGCTTAAAGTCAGCGTACTATGGATATGTCCATTCACTGCTCACATATCGAATAATAGCATGGGGGACATCCTCAAAAAGTTTGCAAATACTTAAGCTTCAGAAAACATTAGTAAAAATCATAAAACAGGTACCAATACGATCAGATAGTAAGATAGTATTCAAAGAATTATCTATATTACACTTACCTTGTATATATATCTTAGAGTCGGTCTCTTTTATACATCAAAATTTGGATCACTTCAAAAGAAACTCAGCCCTACACAACCACAATACAAGAGCCTGGGATAATATACATCTCAACACACACATAGGCTCACCAGGTGTCTTAAGTCTATATCACATCAGGGTATAAATTTATACAACCATCTTCCAAGCAGTGTTAAAGAGCTTAATCACAAAATATTTAGAACTGCTGTTAAGAACCATCTCAAAAGTCATTTACCACTCACTGTTAATGAATACTTCAATCAGAAACTCTAACTTGTTCCACAGAATGAAAATTAAATAATTATAAATCATTATTATTTATTATATTATTATTATCTTTACAACCATATTTCTCTTGTGCAGATACCGCCGCTTTTTGTTTGTCATTACAGGTCCCATTCTGCAGCAGTAGGAAGGATATTGGCGCTGGCAGAAAACTATTTTGGACTATTCTTTTTAATTTTGAATTATTCTTTTACAATTTCTGTATATATTTAAACTCAAATGTAACAAAATTTCATTGTATTTTGACTATGCCATAGAATCTGTATTTGTTCAGGCTGATAATAAATTTATCTATCTATTACATTCTATTTTCTCAAACTTGATTATTGAGGACATATACACTACTGTAAAGTAAATGTAATAGCAAAGTTGTTTTGTTTATGGATTGTATTGCTAAGTTTAACTGAAAATAGTTGTAATTGAAAAGTGCATTGGTGCTGCTAGTACAGCAATTGTAAAATTGTTACATAAAAAATTAAGATATGAAATGGAGTTTTATTTATGGATGCTCTTTAATTGCTGTGATTCTCAGCATCCCATTCTATACTGGGCTTGAAATATGGTATAATTTAGCTCAGAGGCCTCTTTATCAGGCTTGAGGTTCTTTTACACACCATAAATCTGCAACATGGGACCAACAGCTTTACTTCCCTTCTTACACCCGAAAAAATCCATTGTCCTCTGCCAGGTTTGAAAAAATTAAGTGGCTTGTATGAAGAAGTACACATTTGGTTTAAACAATTTCGTATTTAAAACTGCTCAAAGCTATTTGAAAGTCTAAATGTTTCACTCCTTTAGGTAGAAAAGTATTACATCACTCTCTTGATTTTTAATTTTGTTTATTTATCTATTTATTTATTTACTTTTTTATCTGCTCCATTTATATGCTACCTTTAACATCTAGATCATATTGAATACTTTCTCCTTTGGAACAACTGCTCATGGCAAAGATGTTCACTCACTTGTTGATTTGTATTTAATTATCTTTGACTGTATACACCCACATTCACACTCTCATTCATACCTCCAGACTCTGGGGAGGTGGGGAAATAATCTTGGCTAGAGAAAAATTCCCTCCCCCCAACCAGGAATTGAACTCAGGACTCCTTGTACAGCAGACAGCTGCATTATCAACTGAGCTATGGAGTCAACCTCTCCTGATTTTGTTAACATGAAAATTGACATTTAATGCTGGCCATGAAAACACTGTTTTTGAAATTTTGTTTCCTACTTAAATTTCTGAATAAACAAGAGTAATAAATAAGCAGAATTGATAATGTTGCATTTGATTAAATTATATATTAACTGTTTATTTTTATCTGGACCAGACTGAACTTCTGAGCAGAGGGGACTCCACACTAAGCACTATGTTACTATTGTATGTCAACTGCTGGGTGGAAGCACAAGATGAAGGGAGACATCAGGTATGCCAGGCATAGTTCATCATTCCCCGATAGGCTTTGCCAGGGCAGCCGCCAGTCCACACAGGTTTCAACACTGGTCCTCTTGTGTGGACAGACAACCACCATACCACCCCACAGAGAGGACAGCAGTTACAAAGTGCAGTGTCATCACTTCGGCTGCAGCACAATCTGACACTTCTACCTCGAAAGACCAGATTGAAAGATGAAATGAAGGGATAGGACATTTAGAGGATGAAAGAAACCTCTTCAGCATTTACCTAATGACCTGGGAAAATCCCTCCCCCTCCATAAACCCATGGGTCAGGAAGGTCAATCATGGGAAGCAAACCCACGACCACCCAAATGCAAGTATTTTGTATCTAATGATCAACCAAGGTACAGTTGGAAGCATAACCAATTTGTATTCCTGTTTCCAGGAATTTTGCAGTTATGCTGATTGTAGTGAGTGAGATAGCTTTGTGGTAACATGTGGGTTCACATTCAAAACCCCTGAAGCTGGCCATCCTGACTCAAGATATTTACTTGGTTTTCCTCAAATGCTAAATGAATGCTGGGTTGGATAAATATGTATTTATTTTTATTGCATTTATACCCTGTCTTTAACTACATGGTCACATCAGCAGCATTTCCCTTTGGAATATATTGCCTATCAGTAATGTTGTTATTTCAGTTGTCTTTGGGTTTTTATTTTTATTTTCTTTTATTCATTAAGTCACCCACACATGTACACTCCCATTCATACTTTTAGACTCTGAGGAGGATAGGGAATATAATATTAACTAGAGAAAAATTCCCACCTTCAGCTGGGAATTGAACCTGGAATCCTTCACACAGCAGGATATTTTTAGTCAGGAATTTTTGTATTATTCTCATTCATTTCATTTCCTACTTCTTCAACAGCATATCACATTGGGTTATTGCCCAATTGAAAATGCTCTAAAGCAATGCTCCAAAGATTGCTTGTTCCTCAACAGGCCACTGACCCAAGGCATTGGCTTTTAAGTCCTACAAGAGTACCTCTTGCTCTTGTTTTTTATTATTAATTATTATTATTATTATTATTATTATTATTATTATTATTTACAGTTTATTTTGCCTGTAATAAATTAGAACTGTTACAGTAAGATTGGTATGTAAACAAGAATTGTTTATGAAAATTATACCTTGAAAGAATGTTTCGGTGATGAACTACTTACCTAGAACTGAATTAGGCTTTCTCTTGATATGGGGAATAATATCAGATCTGATTGCTGCATCATTCTGAAAACAATATTTCCAAAAAATAATAACTCTCAATAAAGTGTAGACCATTATATATGTTTAATAATTTAGTGTAACTTATGACACCTTTTCAAATGCTCTTATCACAATTTTGCTACAATTTAAATATAAAATGTATTTGGGGAGTGATGGGGACTAGCATATTTTCACATTTTATTCAGTTTTAAATCTAGGAATAACATTAAACTTATGTAAGATGAGGCTAGAATATTTGGTTAGTTTGGAAAAAGAAATATCCAAATCATAAAGAGTAAGTGCCAATAATTATATACCTACTTAATTATTTAACATACAACAAGTAACTCACCAAATGAATAAATAAGATACATAACCACAGTGGAACGTCTCTGTAAGCCATCCCTGAAACAAAACAGAAGCATTTCATAAGCTCTCTATGATTACAGGTTCAATACTTTTCAGGGCAGAAAAATATAGTAATATAGCTCTAGTAAAAACTGAAAGGATAATAATAATAAAAAAAATGCAGTAATCCCAACTGATAAATGTCATTAACATAGAGAAAAAGCAAAAGTTGTGAGAAATTTTCCCCCTTTGTAGTGCTTCAGTATAAGTCTTTCTTTTAAACCTCAATACATGAAGAATAAAATAATTTTTAAAAGAACATTTCCAACGCCTTAGCTCAAATAACACATCTGCAGGTTCTTTACTTTTAAAGCATGATATAAGACTCAACCTCCAAGAAACATGAAAGAAAATCGTTCTGTTCTCTGTGTCTAATCAAAAAATCTGATATTACATTCACATGATTTTTTTACCCTATGCACAAACTATTCTTACCAACCTTTATATCTATTCAAAACTTGCAAATATGCATAGAAGCTTGTGACAGTGATGTGATTAAATAAAAATAAAAGAATTTGTGACATCAGGTTTTTGTAACACAAACATCACTTATTTTTACTTACTGGGGACCGGTTTCAGGCAAAAGTTGTTCCCATTTTCAACCCTTAATTCCGACTAAATCTTTCTTCGTTGGTGACAACGATGGGGGTGGTGGTGTATTAATTGTGGAGGCTGGATCTATGAACTTCCAGAGGTTGCTGTAAGGTGGCAAATCAAAATTCATGATATGGCTCTTTTTCTTCATGATGTAGATCTTCTCCCAGACATCTAATTCTGTGGGTTTATAAACTGGTTTTCATAGTTTTATATTTGGTGTGATTTCGTGTCCTGATGTCCAAAAATGATAGACAACTGCTGATTTTTCTATTTGTTTGTATTTTAGGTTTCTCATGTGTTCCTTTAATCTGGTCTCCAAACTTCTCTTTGTCCTTCCGATATACACCAGATTACAGTCTGAGCATTTAATTTCATAAATTCCCGGTTTTTTGCCTGCATGGATAGGATCTTTTAAATTTCTGCACAGCAGTTTCTGAATGCTGTAGTTGTTTTTTGGAGCTAAGGTGATGTTATAATTCCTGAATATTTTCTGAAGTTTGTTGTGTGCCCAAGGATGATAGGTGAATTTTCTGAATTGAGGTTGGTCACTGGGGTTCTGTAGGTTGGTTGTGTGTGTTATGTGATTCAGTTTTTTTGTATTTATGTATTATCTTGTCTACTGCACTTTTTTGGAAACCCTTGTTGGTAGCTGTTTGGAGTATCTGTTGGTATTCTTTTTGGTATTCATTCTTCTCCATGGGAATGTGTACTGGTCTATATGTTAAACTGTTCAGGACTGCATATTTGTGTGTTGTAGGGTTGTAGCTATCAAACTTTATGTGGTTATCTGTATTGGTGGATTTTCTATATATTCCAAATGTCAGGCTATGTTCTTTTGTTCTTATTATTCTAATGTCTAGGAATGGCAGGGCTCCTTCCTGTTCGGTCTCAATAGCGAACTGAATGGACTTGTTTTGCAAGTTAAGAAGTTTGAGTGCATCGTTTACGGGTTTTTCTGGAACTATGGCAATGATGTCATCTACATACCTATACCATTTTTTGTATATATGTGGGAATGAGTCAGTAATGTGTATTTCAAAATTACTCATGTATAGGTCGGCTAGGAATGGTGATAGAGGATTCCCCATTGCAAGTCCTGATGTTTGTTGGTAGCATTTATTCTGGAATGTGAAGTAGTTCTGTTTTACACATAAATTGGTTAACTGGACAAGATCTTCTATTTCTTCTGTTGGTATGTTTATGCTTTGTAGCCAGGTTTTCAGAGGTTTTTGTACTTCATCTATGGGTATGCTGGAGAATAGGGAGGTGACGTCAAAGGATACTATCTTATCTATAGGTGAAACACTGAAATCTTTCAGGTGATTAATCAGGTCCAATGAATTTGATACACTTTTACTATTGAATTTTGGGAAGGAGTTGAATTTTTGTGTGAGCCATTTGGAGAGTTTATATGTGGGTGCATTGATATTATCTACTATGGGTCTCATGTTGTTGCCAGGTTTGTGTGTCTTTGGTAGGGCGTACAATCTGGGTAAGGTTGGTAAATCTGGCTTTAATTTGGATTTCTCTTTCTCTGTTAGGGTTTTGCAATTTGCTAAAGTTTCTTGTAAAATCTTTATACTTTTATTTATTGGATTGGATATTTCTTGATATTACGGATTGTTTAGCAAGAATTCTATTCTTTGGTTGTAGTCTTCTTGGTCCAGTATTACTATTTGGTTGTCTTTGTCTGATTTTGTATAAACAACTGGTTTTTGAGTTAAGGATTTTATGATTTTTTGTTGAGGACTTTTTCTTTTTATTCTTGTATGTACTTGGTTCAAAATTGGCTCAAATTGTTTCTTAATTGCCTTTTGGTCAATTTCTTTTAGGTGGCTTGTGGCTATTTCTATATCTGCTACTAAGTTTTCTGTTTTTTTACAATAATCTACACACGTGTTTAGGCCTTTGTTGAGAATGGCTAACTGAGATTTGTTGAAAGTTTTGTTTATAGATAAGTTTATAACATGGTTTTCGGGAGGTCTCTTGTGTCTGATTGGTCTATTTTTATTCTGCTTTTTGCAAAGATGATCTAATTTTTTCTTTAGGGTAAGCAGGAAAACGTAAAGTCTTTAGTTTACCATTGCCAAACAAAACTAAAATGTTTTTGGAAAGATTGGAATAAAAACATAAATTTTTTTTTCTCGACCCAGCATGTACCTTAAAGTTATGAGTGACCAATATTCCACATTCCATATTCCACATTTTTACTTTCTTTAGCACGTGTGTAATAGTAGATAGAAAAGGTATTGTAATCCGTTACTGAGAATTCACCGGAAATACAAGTTTTGAGACACCCTGAATCCAAAAAGATTTTAGAAAAATGTCCGCGTGCGTGTGAGAGTGTGTCTGTGAACAGCATTGATAAAAAACGAAAAGTCGGTGAAATACTAAACTAGATATTTATATTTTCCAAGGATTCGACATTAAGATTTTCAAGATAATCCCCCTATCCCCAACTACCCTTTATATGAAAAAAAAATTCGAAAATAACTCACGATTTTTATTAAAGATTTTATTTAAGATATTTTTATGACAAAAGAAAGTATATCTTGAAGACCTCTTCATTCTGGATGACTTTTGCATAATTGGTAAACCGAAATAGAAAAAACTTACTGCACAAAAAATGTAGATCTTATTAAAACATAATTGTCATATACATCTTTTGTAGAGTTAACCGTTTCCGAGATATACTTTGTTATTGGCTTCAATGTTAAACTACTTATTCAAGCGGGAAGCCAACTTTCGTTTCATCTCTCCTGTTTTACTCCTGGGAATGCAAAAGAGAACCGAATCTCAATTGTTTCACATAGCGATGGCTTTTAAAATGCCATCCCGTTAACCTAGTGTATTCCCTCACTCCCCTCCTACTTACTAAGAAGCAGGTAATAAGACCATTTTTGCTAATGTTCATCACGATTAGCATGACGTAGATAAATTAATAGTCTTTTGTAAGGAAATGTTTCTGGAACAGCTAGAAAAATTCATGTGAATAGAATACGTCAGATATACCCCTAATTATACCCCCACCGTTAACTGCGTGTCCAATCGGCAATGGTGTTAATGTATATACTATTGCCAATGTGTTTTTTATTTTCCTTTTAATTTCGTCATTAGATCACGCACAAACATACACACACTCCCTCATTCATACTTCCAAACTAGGGGAAGGATAGGGAATAATCTTGGCTAGAGCAAAATTCCTCACTGCAGTCGAGAATTGAATTCGGGATGATACTTCCAAACACTAGCGACATAGGAAAATAGCCAACTAACATAGGCCATACCCAGTGGAAAGATTTGCAACAAAGATTCCCTGGTTTAAAGGGCCAAGAATTTAGTCTATAATTATGCGGTCGCGCCCCCGCCTCATTTAACATCCCAGGCACATAGCATGCTTTTCCATAGCATTGTTACGGAACACAAAAACTATGCAAGAATACCGTAACGTTAAACGTTGTTTTACTAACGGGAAGTCTGCTCCGGAAGTGACCGCCCTCAGTTGTCCGTTCACACGTTGGTCTGATAATAACACTTCCTTGTTAGAAAGGAACGTGTCGGTGTTTCAGTATCGGCTAACTATATTTAAATGAACACTTAGAAACATCTGAGTCTCCTAGATCCGGTGCATGTGATATAATAGCAATTATTGCTACCGCAAAACCCCCATAGAAAAAATGTTTAGTTGTTATCAAACACATTTAAAGATAACAGCGAAAACTCTAGAAAAGTACTAATTTTCTATTAGACTTGCCTTTAGCGGCAAGAGATAACTAAATTTCTACTTTTATTTTCTCTAGCACGCTCAGAGTAAACAGTTAAAGAGAGACATGGTATTATAACTGGCGCAACAGATCTGGACATGTTAAAATCTTAATGAGAGCTAGGAAGTGAGTTGTACTTTCGATAAGCATTTCACCAGTCGATTCATGCATGCTGGAAGAGTGCCTGTCACAGTCAATGTCAAACATGTCACCTCTTATGCACCTGCACTATACGGTGCTGCACTGATAAACATGTGTTTTCATATGTATATTCATATCTACAAAACATCTATACAAATGGCCTACTATATAAACAATGAATACTGGGGTTACCAAATGCAACTGTTAGGTAGGTAGCACAAATAGAGCTGGGTAGAGTGGCAAGTAAGGGAAAGATTATGGAAAGGGCATTGAAATTTTGGCATAGGATATTGAAATTGGAAGAAAGGAATTTGTTAAAACAGTGTTTAGTATATCAAGAGAAAAGTTTAAAGAACAAGGGATGGGTAGACTGTCTTCGAAATAACCTGGAAAGTAGTGGGTTAGGGGAAATGTGGAGAAGAAGAGAAAATAATGTGAATAACTTCTGGAAGTTGGCAAGGAAAAGATTTGAGGATATAGAAATACAAAAAATATTTAGTGAAATAACTGAAAAGAGATCTTTAGTTTTCTATATACCAATGAAAGTCTCATGGGGAAGGGAAAAGTACATTGATGTGACAAATAAAGAGGAGCGAGAAGGTATTGCATGGCTGAAAGCAGGAGTATGGAGATTAAAAGGTCTAAGGAAAGGTATTCCACAAAATCAATGTCCTATATGTGGCGGAAATGAAGATATAGAACACATTTTATTTAAATGTAAAGGAACTGAAATTTGGAGAAAAAAGTATATTAATAAGAAATGGTTTAAAATAGATAGAAATGTAGTAGTAGTTGAAATGTTTCAAAAAGATAGTAAGAAGATTGGACAATTCTTATGCAAAGTGAAAAATAAATGGATATGGACAGTAAATAGACAAAATGGTGTAATAAACTAGAATTAATAAACTATTGTAAAATATGAGTATGACCGGTAAAGAGCCAGGGCTGAACACCGGTCATATTCACCTGTATAAAGCTTAGCATAAATAAATAAATAAATATAAACAATGTCAATCGTCTGCCTCCAATTCTTCCACACCTGACAGTCCTTCGTTTTCGCTGACGCCATTGTCATCATCAACACTATCGCTACCTTCTGCACCAATTATCTTGGATTAGAATTCTTTCTAATTTTCTACAATTCTTTCTGATGATTTTCAATGTTCTCAAAATGTCGACATACATTTTCCCATTCTGGCCTGCCAATTTTTGCAATTCGCTGGCGACACAATTGTTCCACATCTTTTAATTTAAAAGTGATGTATTTGGTTTTATTTTTCTTTCTTTCTTTCTTTCTTATCTTTGAGAACCCTGGAAACGGAACTCAGTTACCTTGGCTACTCTTTCATTCGTTTTCTACAGGTTTTTGAAGAACTCGGGGGGCACACATTTTCTTCCTTCATCTCTGCCTCTTGTTTCATGAAGTCAATGAATTTGCAATTATTTCTCTGCTCTGACTATGTAATACCTTGCTACTTAACTTTGAAAACGTAGAAATCATGGTTAAAAAATAAAATATATAAAATGAACACTAATATAAGAACTGAAGCTTTCCTGGCGACGTATTAATTCAAAATCTTCTCGGGTTTCTAACCAGGTAAAAACTTGACTTGATGCCAGGCCATAATATCACGCGAACCAATCAGATGTTAGCTTCATTCCAGCTCTTATAAATACCAGTCTCCGCAAGCTCAATCCTTCAGTTCACCCTGGAGACGAGGAAGATGCCCTTCTTCGAAACGTTAGTATCAAGCCAAATTTTTACCTGGTTAGAAGCCCGAGAAGATTTTGAATTACAATAAACACTATTTACTGCCCAATTTGTATACAAACATATGCGGAACACTTTCGATACAGACTGTACAAAGTTTGATCGCTGTGACTTTAAGTAAGAAAAGTATATCACAAACTCCGATAAGCTAGGCTCGGTAACTGGGTTGGCGGTCAGGGTCACGATTCCAGAAGATTTGCGCCGGCATTCTACCCTAAAATTCGATACCGAGAAATAGATACACGCGTTAGGATCCCCTGAATCCAATAGAAGTATTTTAGAAAAAGGTCCGTGTGGGTGTAATTGTGTGAGAGAGACAGTATATATATATACTGTGTGTGTGTGTGCAGCACTGCTCAAAACCAAAAAGTCGATAAAAACCGAACTTGTAATTTACGTTTGGATGCGGCAGGAAGATTTTCAAGAAAATCCCTCACACCAATCTACCCTTTACATGGAATATTTTTCGAAATTGTTGATTTCCTCAAATATGACTAACGATTCTGATGAAAATACCGTATATTAAATATATTTACATGCAAACAAAATGTATATCTTGAATGTTTTAGGAAAATCCTGTTAAGTCCACTTCAGTTACAATAAATGTGTAATCTTGTATAATTTGTAAGCGTCAAGGGATAGACGAAAACATACTACACACAATGTAGTCCTCAAACCCGCAATCTATTCCGCATAACCATTTTTGGTTCAGGTGCTATTTCCGAGACATTCATTATTCATTGTTCTATTTGTTCAACATTTTGTCATTCTTTAAAGTCCTATCAATTTCCAGTTTATTCTCGCTCGCGACTGCTTGAAAAGAGCTTATAGCTTCTTCCTCTTAAAGCATTTGATTATCGCTTTCCCCTTTAATTTTACCAAAAAAATGTGTAGTGTAGCTCTATCTGCAAAAGTTTCTCTCGATTAAAGCGAAAAAGACAGAAGAAGTCTATAAACGTTACTTCTGGGCCAGATATGCACAATAATTAGAGCAATTAATTTGCATAATTAAATAATTTGCATATCAAAAAAGTTCCATATAAACATTTGAATAATAATTAGAGCAATTCATTTGCATATCTGACAGCTATCAATCATTGATGCATATTAATGAGCCCGTGACCACGTCCCCGCGGGCCACGCACCTCCCGAGAAAATCGGCATTTATTGAGGCACATGGGACTTTGAGGGGTCATTTCCAATTGAAATTTAATGAGAATTCTAATTATGAAATCGAATTTTACCTTTTACTGCATAATAAAAACTTAATACATTACTCGATTTGAATATTTGCTATAATTAATTTAATGATGAATGAATAGACATTTCCAAGTATAAGATCACACGAGAGCATCATACTACACCTGTTTGGGTATGGAAATGGTTGAAATATTTAATACCAACACTTAGAAACACAAAACACCAAAATTTCAGCGTTTTATTTACCGAAATCCGCTTAAAAATTCGCCGAAATCACAAAATGAAGAGAAATATAAGCACAACAGATCTTCAAATATATAAATCTAAAGTGAATTAATGCAACTTATAAATAATAAAAGCACATGACTCCGGCAAAAAAGGCAAACAGGAATTATTTATCTAATTTTATTATTTATTTTTTATTTCATTGCCGAGCTGAGTATAAGCTCGGAAAATGGACTAGTTGGTGGGGGGATGTGCATTCATCCAATACTTTGAGAATGAAATGTTGATGAATCATCGGCAAGAAAAATTCAAATAAGATGCTTCGATGAACAAATATCAGGTCAGCGGGAATCGAACCCTGATCCTCAGAACATACATACACAGATACATACATAAATTCATATATTCAATAAAAATCACGAATTCAAATCCAATGCAATAGCGCTACGAACAAAAATCACACCAGCGGGAATCGAACCCTGGTCAACAGAACATACGTTCACAGATACGCACATAGACACATTCATACTCACATGTGTATTCATACCGAAAAATATATATCCATCGCTGGAAACGAAGTACAAACACACATACACACATCCTTGAGTTTATATAATATGAATGCTACTAAGGCAGCAAGAGCCGCCTGAACTCCAAGTTGTCCCAGTAACATCAGAATTTATACTAAGGTTAAAATGGACAAATAACACAAAAACAAATTCTTCCCAAGCTTAAAGCGAGACGACCCTCAGTGTCGCACAGGCAGGTACAGGGGCACGCTCACAAGCGAGACGACCCTCAGGCCACCCAGCTAGGTGTAAGGGGACGCTCATAAGCAGGACCACCCTCAGGATATCCAGGTAAATGAGGGTGTCTCCCCTGTATTCAGACCTTGGCATTTCGGCTCGCATTCGTTATAATGAAAGTAAAACCTTACTGTCAAACCTTTTTCCTGGACAGAAATGCGTGCGCGGGGAATTGGGGTCTAAATCTACAGCTATTGTTATTCAGAACCGAAATGCGGCTGCCCCACAAACTATTTGAGACGCTTTTCGACTTTACTTTAAAAGCAAACACTCCTAAAACTTAACACCGGCTGTCTTTAAGATGGGGGGAAAAGGGGACGTATTCGTTCGTGAGAAAAATATCTTAGAATCTATTCTCCTAATAACTATACAAGAACGAAATAAAATGGTCCTAACAGACCCCTCCCCCACACACACTCATAAATCATTTGAGATGGCTTACGATATATGTTAAAAGTGAAATCATTTGTGAACTGGTCAGAACAAAATTAATGAAAGAAATTGATGTGTTACACTCACATTACTTTCTCTAGCCGTTCTACAAACTTCTTACATAAGATTATTCTTCTTTCTGCACCTTGTTAATCGAGTTATTCAGCACAATGTTCTTATTACTTAGTTCCTTATAAGTAGGAAGAAAATAAGGGAATACACTAGGCTAAACCAATAGTCAAATGTTTTAAAAGCTGTCGTTATGCGATTGTCATTACAAATCGCTTCTTTTCTTGGCCAGGAGTAGAACAAAAGAAAAACGGACACTCCCGTCTGAGAAGTATGTTTTTCACAGCTGAAACTAATAACAATGAATACCTCGAAAACGGTAAGCTTCACGAAAAATATGTATATGGCGTAAATTGTGTATTTTAACAAGGCCTACATTTCTTGTACAGTAAGTTTTTGTCTATCTCTTACGGTTTATTAGTTATGCCAAATTAAGCAAAATTCATCCACTTAAAACAGGTCTTTAGAAGCTATTTCCAGAAAATTCAAGATAAACATTTTATTTGTCAGGTAAATATCTTTAATATACGATATTTTAATCAAAATCGTTAGAGCCAGTTTTAAGAAAATCAAACATTTTGAAAAAAGTTCCATGTTAAGGGTAGTTTGGGGTGTGGGGATTTTTCTCAAAATCTTCGTGTCGCATCCCTGGAAGATACTGAACTTAAATACCAGGTTTGGTATTTTAGCTACTCATCGTTTTTGAGTTATCGTGTTCACAGACACACGGACCTTTTTTTGGAAATGCTTTCTTTGGGTTCAGGGGGTCCTAAAACATGTATTTCCGGTGAAATCTCGACATCGAATTTTTGGGTGGAATGCAATACTTCTCTATCCCTATGTACATTGTGCATACGAGGCAAGAGAAACTAAAAACTCGTGAAAAAATCTCCTAACGAATCGCACAATGGTGTTTCAAGAAAAGTCGTCAGTAAAAACGCCTCAGATCACCTGACTGAGGAATGTGAAGCACAAAATTCTCACCGAAAATATATACGAGCTGTCTAAAGAAAAAATGGGCTACATTCGTTAATGAGAAGAATGCCTTCGAATCTATTCTTCCTTGACCTTACAACCCCCCTCCCCTCATAAAGTATTTGAGATGGCTAAAACCGAAATCATTTGTGAACTGACAGAATAAACTAAATAAATACTTACCCGTGAGCAAACTCCTAACGAATCGCACAATGGCCTTACAAGAACCAGCAGGTTCCACTAAGAAAAGTCGTTAGTGAAAAGCCTCAGGCCATTTAACAGGGTATAAATACTAAAGAAAAAATCATGCTTGCAGCAGTCGCTTGCTTGAAACAGTAGTGAGAAGTGTAAAAAAAATACGTATCATCCTCACTTAGCAAGGAGCTATACATTTCAGGTTTATTCAAGGTAAGAACTTTACTTTAAAATATAAAACGTCCTTTTTTTAGATTAAATTCAATTTACAGTGACTTTAGCATAAAACACACTATGATTTCACTGCGTTTTAACTTTTGATAATAGAAATTTAAACAAATCAGTTTTTCTCTGAGAGAGAGAGAGAGAGAGAGAGAGAGAGAGAGAGAGAGAGAGAGAGAGAGAGAGAGTTGAACAAACTAATTCACACTTATGCATATACATCAGCGCTCACGGGTGCAAGCTGCAAAAACCACACATACATATATACACGTGAATATAAATACGAGTGGGCAAACACACACACATGCGCACAAACAGCAACACATCTTAATATAAGACCCCTAATATCTTTATGCTATGCACAGGGGCACTTTTACTAGCAACGCCTTTATTTAGCATAAAACGCAGTGCATTTTCACTATATTTGTGGTTTATTAAAAGTATCATAATGGAAATCTAGATAAAAACATTTCCTCTAAGAGACTTTCAACAAACTCGTTCGCACATACTTACACTTACATACACCCACCCAACGTGCATACACACTTACACACGGTCACACTCACACGCATGCACACCAATATGCATACACACATTCGCACATTCATGCATACACACAAACACGCATACGCACTCAAGCAATCACACGCATGCACACATTTACATACATACACACATTCGCACACTCATGCATACACACAAACACGCATACGCACTCAAGCAATCACACAGACTTGCACACATTTACATGCATACACACATTCACACACTCTCATGCACACGCGCGTGTGCACGCATGCATGCATGCACGCACACACGTATAGACGCATTTACACACTTACACACATTCATCCCAAGCGACCGCATGTGAGATTTGTGGTGGACAAAACGGCGCTGGGGCGGGTTTTCTCCGGGTACTCCGGTTTCCCCCGCCATCGCATTCCACCGGTGCTCCATCATCATTCATGTATCATCAGTGTCACCGCCTGCGGTGCCATTAATAGTTAAAGCGGGCGTTAAACACTACCAAAAAACACACATTCACACACATACCTGCATACACACATCCATACACTTTCATGCACACACATGCATAGTCACATACACACACTTGCAGACATTCACACACATACATGCATACACGCATTCATACACTTTCATGCACACAATTACACACATTCACATATATATATGCATGCACACATTCATTCACTTTCATGCACATACAAATATACACACATACATATACACATATTCACGCATGCACACACATACATGCATACACACTGTCGCACACTTTCATGCACACACATGCATAGACGCATACACACATGAATACACACAAACACGCAAACACACACAATGTAATCACACACAATTGCACACATTCATGTATGCACGCATGCACGCACACGTATACACTCATGCATGCACACGTATACACTCATGTACAGATATATGCATACACATATACACACCTTCTCATACAGTTGTATACAAGCATGCACGCTTGCTGATATACGCATGCATGCACGCACACGTATACACTCATGCACACACTTATCTACACGCATGCTCACAGACAAGTTACCAGATGAACATCTGATGTCTTATAACAAATATATAAACATGCTTTCGAAAAAGTACAATGAGCTCATTAATATGATATGTTTTAACACAGGCTTATGCTGGCTGCAGCATCCTACTGCATGATTCGCTTCTTCCCTTAACCGGTAAGATATCCAATCTTTATTTCATAAAATATATAAATAATGTAGAATGTATCACCCTGAAGATAGTTAAAACTTGATTATTTTGGATATATTACAGAAAACGATGATCCGCTTGACTTGTCAAAGAGAGGATATAACCAGCCTGCACTCCCTCTTGATCTGGTAACATGTAGGATCCCTGATGAAGCCCAGGAGCCACTAGATCTTTCTATCAGAGGAGTGCAGGCAATCCCAGAGTTTGAGGAGACATAAACTAGATTCCCTCCTCCTATAAACATCGAGGAAGAGGGCGCCCTTTGGGAGAAGTCTTCGGGGAACAAGATGTGGAGCGCAGCAATCGCTGCATTGATGTATGATGATGCTCTGACAGCGCAACTACCTCGACTTACACAAACCGAGAGTCTAGGTTCTCCAGTTCGCGGGCCCTTCCTGCAGACCCGACCATTTTGGGATTGCTTGGAAGGACACCAACAAGCCGAATACCTCAGGAATCGCCATGGGAGCAGTGCTTATGATCGATCCTCCATCTATAATCAATGCATACAAGAGGGGCCATAACGAGTCATCATCCTCCGATGAGGACGAAGGCATACCCTCATCACCTAAAACTCTTATAGCCATCTTCAATGTAATACAATAGAAAAGGCATTCAAAGTGCGAATTTTTAATTATAAAATAGAAAACACCTCTACTATCACAGACTCTAAGGCATTCTTAAAGAGATGCAGGTCTCTAGTTATCAATGAGATGAGCTCAATACTGGACAGAAATCAATAGGGATTTAAGATAATTTGCTCTTTGCAAGTTAATTATATGATCCAAGCCCCTGATTCAGACCATATTGAGAATATCCATTGTAATATACGCACTAAATGGGTCTACCGATCATCCGATTTAGATTCTTTATTCTCCACTATGGTGAACGAAATGCTTGTAAACGTTTCAAATTTCCAAGGACAAGCCAAATTAAAATCTATACTTTCAATAAACTCCCTAGTTAATAGTACAAGCTATTATATACCTCTCAAGGCATCATGCTACATAGAACTTCCTGCTGCAACTAGCAATAAAAATGCTGTTATAAACATTCATAATGATGATGAATACTGCTTGGCCTGGTGTATGCTGGCTGCAAGATATAGTGCAAAAAAGCATGTAGAAAGAACAAGCAAATACCCTAAACATCTATTACTCAGCGAATTCATTTATACAGACATCGAATTACCCGTCATCCTACATCAGGTACATCAGCTTGAAAAAAAAACCTAGGGACGTTGGTCGCTGTATTTGGCTTAGATGACGACAAATTTGTAATCACTCTATACCAACTACAAAGAAAGCATGAATTTCATGTTAATTTGCTATTAATCTCAGAAGGAGAAAACTCCCACTATTGCATCATAAAGAACTTGCAAAAACTTGTAAAAAGACAACTCACGAAGAATCGTGACAAACACTGGATCTCAGAATCCTGCATGAGACACTTTAAAATAGAAGAAATGTACAAGAAACACCAGCTGAGATGTTCCAAGTCACAAATTCTAAAAATGGCTACAAACGACAATGGCATCCAGTTTTCATCCTATTCAAAGGGTACACCTGTAAGCTTTGTAATCTACGCTCACATTGAGAGTACGCTAACAAAGGTCCACTCTTGTGAGTCCTCTACTAATGAGAGGTGGACCAGAGCTGTCCAGCATCACAATGTCATGTCAATATCGCTCAAGCTAGTATGTCGTCATGACAACGCGCTATCTAAATGTATGCTCTTTAGAGGTCCTGATGCTATTAAACATTTCTTTATCGAGCTTAAAGTCATGGCCGACATGGTATTCTCGCATTACAGCAAGATAGAGAAAACTAATTTTACAGCTCAGGATTGGGCTGATTTTCATAGCAATCGTCATTGTCACATATGTAGGAAGGGTTTGAGGAACATGATCTGAAAATTAGGGACCACGATCATTTAACAGCAGCCTTCCTTGGAGCCGCTTATTCTACCTGTAATTTAAATAGAAAGGTGCCGAATTTCATACCAATCTTTTTTCATTGCCTGAACAATTATGATAGCCACATTTTAATAGAGCACCTGGCATTCAATGATAATCCAATTTCATGTATCGCAACCACTTCAGAGCAGTATATATCGCTTTCAAAGCGATGCAGGACCATAGATTTCAGGGTTCTAGATAGCTTCAGGTTCCTAGACGATAAGCTATCTAGCCTAGCCAACATGCTTGAAAAGGATGAACTCCGGATAATAAATGCAAAACACCAAGAGCTCATGAGAGCAAAAGGGATATTTCCCTACTCATATGTTGATAAGGAACAGAAACTGGAAGAAACTCAATTACCTAACACTGAACAGTTTGATGGTATATCTCAAGATGAATATCGGCATGCCCAAAATGTTTGGAAAACAATCGAAATTAAGAATCTAGGCCAATACAGTGATCTATACCTGAAAACAGACACATTATTGCTAGCTGATATCTTTGAGAAGTTTAGGGACCTCTGTCTGGAAGTATACAATTTAGATCCGTGCTAATATTATACATTACAAGGTCTTGCCTTGGATGCCATGCTTAAGATGCCGAAGGTAAAGCTTGACCTCATTTCTGACCAACAAATGTTGGAATCTTTTAGGGAGAAATAAGCGGCGGAATGCGCAGTGTATCAAAGAGATACTTAAAAGCTCAAAATAAATATATTCCAGGCTGCAATCATGAAGAAAAGCCTGTATATGCCTTCTATTGGGATTTGAATAATCTATACGGAATTTTGAGGATTAATCACCTTTCTAAGGGAAACCTAAGATGACTGACCAAAGATGAAATCAGTTTGATTGATTTCGCCTCTGTACCTTCTGATTCACCCATTGGATATGTGCTGGAAGTTGATATGGAGTATCCTAGCCATATCCATGACAAGCACAACGAGCTTACTCTCTGTTCACAAAGTCAAACACCACCACATGGTCAATACAAGAAACTGCTGGCAACTTTGGACAATAAAGAAAGGTACACCTTGCACTATATAAACCTCCAGCAGTGTATTGATTTAGGTCTCAAATTGCAAAAAAAAATACATCGTGTTGTGGTATATGATCAGTCGGATTGGCTGAAGACTTATATTAATGTGAATACAGAAAGATGTGCAAGGGAGACGTCCAAATTTGGACAAAATCTGTGGGAAAAGATGAATAATTCTGCATATGGAATATTCACTGAAAATGTGAGAAAATATACTGACTTCCGAATTGTATCGTCTTGGAAGCAGGAGAGGAAACTGGCTGCCAGACCAACGTACATTAGGATCATTATATTAGAGGAAAACCTTGTAGGGACAGAGTTGAGAAGAGAGGAAGTTCACTTGAATAAGCCTATCTATATAGGGCAGGCTATATTGGACATTTCAAAATTGATAATGTACGATTTTTTCTAGTCCTGGCCTATATGGATACCGATTCCCTCGTATATGAAACATCAACAGATATTTATCAGTTTATGAAGCGGTATCCACACCTTTTCAACACATCAAATTTTGCAGTAGACAACCCATAAAGAATAATACCACAGAACAAGAAAGTGGTAGGTTTATTTAAAGATGAGCTTGGAGGTATGCCCATGTATGAATATGTCGGGCTTAGGCCTAAACTGTATAGTTATAGATATGAGGGACAGACAGTAAAAAAGGCAAAAGAAATAAACAAAACTGCTATGCTAAATCTAAATTTCGATAACTGTTTTGAATGTCTAAATGATATTAGAAAAACATTATGGTAAAACAAGTTAAATTTCGGAGCTACAAGCATTCAATTCATACAATAGAGCAGAATAAAGACGCTCTCCAAGGGAGAGACGACAAATGGAAATTGATTGAAGGCTCAGATTACACTCTTTCCTGGAATCATAATTCGCTGGCTATTGCTGACACTTAGAATGGAAAAAATGCTCTCTCTGACACCTGTATTGTCTTGTATATATGTAAATAAATCTGTATGTATTAATTAATGTGTTAATTTATTCTTGTATATTTATTTAAATGTTATATAATAATATATTATCTCTATATTGTATTCAAAGCCTAAATTTTAATTATAATTAGCATAGACTTTTTTGTGTATCTTTTTTTTATTTTTAACTTGTGAATCATTTATTTGTATGAATTACGATTTGCAAACAAACTGCTAAGGTAAACGTTAAGTGAAGAATGTTTTTGACAGTAAAAATAGCTTAGATGAAAGTCACATGTTTCTTTATTTCAATTCTTCCTACAATATATCTTTCCTGTTAATCCACTGAGGTTCAGGGAATCCGTAACACTTTACAAGAATCCTATGCACTCCCCTTCTCTCTTCGATGGTGGTCATATTTGTATACTGACAGAAGAAGGCTGTTATCCTTCACTTCACTAGGCTTCATTCGTATAGTTGAATGGTAAGAATTGTTGTACATTGAGATGATCCGTGGTAGAAGATCTAGCCACTTGTATGATCCTTGAGCTAAGAATTCCCGATATATCATGTTCTTCAATGTTCTTATTAGCCGTTCTACGGCAGCAGCCTTGTTTATTATAAAGCTGTTTTTCGTTATCACTTTGTATATTCCGAGGTGATTTCTGCATCTCATGTAAAATCTCTTCCATAGCCTTTGAAACTTGAATGCCAGTCTTATCCTTAAATGCTCTAGCATATGCCATTTTAGAGTAGAATTTGACGGCAATAAGTATATACTTGAAGTTTTTGTTCAGTTTAGCATGGGGGATCATTTCAACCAGGCCAATCTGTACAAGGTCGTCTAGACCTTTGCTGACAATCTTTCTACACAAGAAATTTCTTCTTGCAGGTGCATGAAGCACTGCTGCTATATTTTTCTTCGCCTCGGTCATGCTATGATCCTAGATGACTTTAGTTCTTGAATTATTTCGTAGATTTCCTGGTTGTGATTGTTATTTCGAGCGTCTCTGGATGCAATGTGTAGTCTCAGTCGATTCACTAGTGTATTTGGGTCGTTCCAATAGATGTAATCTTGCTCTCTCTCTCTCTCTCTCTCTCTCTCTCTCTCTCTCTCTCTCTCTCTCGGGATGATGTTCTTTTCATTTCAATCCCAATCCTTTGTGCTTATTGAGTAGTGGGCGTATGCTGCTTTCATACTTGTAAGCTTTGCTCTGTCTCAGCCGTCCTTGCCTGACAAACTTTTCTCGGTGCACTTGTGTTGATTCTAGAATCCGTCTATAAGCTTCCAGATCCTCCTCGGTGTAGACATGCATTTCAGGAACTTTCTTAAAGATGAGCTCGTTTGATCCTGGTGTAGCATCGAATTTTTCTTGTCCTACTCTAATTTGATTATTTATGAAATCAATCATTTTGCTTCCTAGAATGTACCTTCCATCCTCGTATCGCACTCCGTACAGTGTATCTTTTTAGCCTTGTCTTTCTTTCGAAATTGCTTCAGGTAGCTAGAAATGTTCTCGTCTTTAACCGATATAGAAGGAAGGGAGTTCTTATTCTGAATATCTAGTATATCTCGAAGCTGTTCTGTTACAGGTTGAAGAGCTACACACATAACTCTCTGGGTTTCGAACTTTGTCCCTTGAGCTCTCGCAGCTTTTCCCTGACTGCTTCTGTATGTTTAGCTACAGATTCTTTAAGCCTTATACTTTGGCTATTCATCTTGAAGTGAAATGATTTGATCAGCTCTCTCCTATTTAAAGTTTGATTTGTCTAATCAGATCATGTCAATTTATATGTTATTTTAAGAGTGATATTTAGAATGTAATCGTTTTTTGCCCTTGTAGCACAAGCAGTGAAGGTTATGTTGCCACCTACTTTAATTACTGTAGGATACCTCTCAATTCCATTATTTCTTTCAATCATTGTAATTGTCTGTGGAGGAGAAGGTAGATGTGATAAAATACTACATTCAATCAGTTCCCCATCTATAGGAAATGTACAGGAATCGAAACCCGACACTAACAAATATTTTAGTGAACCGCCCTTGTATGGTTTTGTTTGTAGTGAAACGATTAGCTTGCCTTGCATTGATCTAGTAAAGCATTTATGACATTGGCTTGAGTTTTAAGAAAGCTGATACTATCCATTGATGTGGCTAGGTATTTATCCATAGAGCCTGGTCTATTTGCTATGACCTCCAGATGTTTGTCTACAGTTGCAACCATATCTTTAGTTGCTGCACCTAGAGATTTGTTTAAACTTGATTGTGCTTCATTTTGTTTCCTTGTGATGAGATGTCCAACATATTTCTTATTTGCTGCATCTCCATCGTGTACAGGATCTGCTACTTCCCTTATTCTTCTCTTTTTAAATGAAAAATCGCCATTAGAATCGATTAAAGGAGTTTTTGAATTGATGTAGTCTGACGTAAACTTCCTGTTAGGAACGTCAGTATCATTTTCAGGAGGTAACAAGGCTTTCAGTCTTATAGTATCCAGTATGATATTGTTTTCAGCATCCCTCTTCAAGGTATTTTTAGGAAGACATGACATTGGACCTTCATAATGACTTTCTAGAGATTTTTTTAATGTGATTCCTAAGCATTACTTCAATTTCTCTCATTCGTTGATATGATGCTTTTCCAGCAAACTCTTGCAAACGTTCTTCTGTAGATGTGGAAAGCGCATCAACGTAGCGTTTAATTGCTACATCGCTCTCATTTTCAGGATCTTGAACATTGCACAATCTCCATTTCTTGAATTTTTCTCTGTTTATGATAAAACGGTTAAGAAAGCGTTTAACAGACGTCTCTCTGCGATCCGAACCTGCCAATATTCATTCTGAGCTATGAATGATAAGATTCTTTCTTATCTATCTTAATATATACATCAAACCTGTTTCTATACCGACCTTCGTTCATGGGGAATTCTGGAACTATGACTAAGGGTCTTCCATCTGATGAACTCTCCCAAACACTTTTGTACAAATCTTTAAATTCTTTGAATGTCATATCAGTGTTTACATAATCTTTATATATATATAAAGATTATGTAAACACTGGCGACTTAAACTCGAAGCATATATATATATATATATATATATGGTGTAATAATTACCATGCTGACTTCATATACACAAGGTCGCGGGTTCAAACCCGGCGGAGGACGATGGATTTTTTCGGGTGTAAAATCCTTAGTATGGCTTCCTTCGGAAGGGAAGTAAAGCCGTTGGTCCCGTGTCGTAGATTTACGGCACGTAAAAGAACCTCAATCCTGATAGAGAGGCCTCTGAGCAAAATTAAGCGGTCTTTCACACCCAATATAGAATGGGACGCTGAGAACCACAGCAGTTAAAGAGCGTCCATAAATAACACGCCATTTCCATTTTTTCAAGTTTAAATTGCCTTGTCTGAAGAGGATGAACATGTTTGTATTATCTCGAATTAAATGTTTCGGTACCTTGGCATAGGATTGTGCTAAATATAAGGAGTCTACATTTCGATGTCTATCCATGTTGTAAACTGATGCAATCTTCTCCTGTTTTTCAATTATGACGTCATCAAATATAAAAATTGAATTTTCCTTAACTTCTGATGGGTGTAGCACACTTTCTCCATCTTGAAAGGTATTCACTTCTATGCCTTCAATGTTTTCCAGTATTATAATTAGATATTAATAATTTGGCTGATAGAGAGAATTTGAGTAGATGTACAAGTTTTCAAAACAAAGATCATTCTCGTGTAGAATCATATTGAGTAATACAGTCGTCTTTCCTGCACTTGAACTTCCTAAGATAAGAGCTCTAATGTTGCATGTAAACTATTTTCCGTGACGATCGCATCTTAGATCACTTTCAAAATCTAGAACTTGTATCGGTAGTGAGTACTCTTGCTTGATAAGCTCCATCTCATAAAGTAAACTATAAATTGAATAGTTAATGAATAAATATATATACCCCCATCCCCCACCCCCGCTCTACTTCATGATATGAATTCCGCTATAAATCTTTGTGTATAAAAGGATGTGTTAATGGGAAATGACATTAGTATACCATGAGCGCTAGAAGTGCTAAGATCAAAAGAGGATCTGGTATAATTAACAAACTCATTAATTTGCTACAATTTGAAGCGCATTTACCCGGTTATAGATATTGTGGTCCTGGAACAAAACTGGAAAATTGACTAAAGAGAGGAGTTACAGGCATTAATCCTTTAGATGGAGCCTGCAAACTTCACGATATAGCCTATGCTGAGCACAAAGACGCTGCTTCATGAAACATTGCAGATAAGACATTGGCGGAGAAGGCTTGGAGCAGAGTACAATCATCTGATTCGAGCATAGGAGAAAAACTAGCTGCAAGACTTGTAACTAGCGTTATGAACGGAAAAATTTCATTTGGTGCTGGCTATAAGAAGAAGAAGCACGGTGGATTTTTACCGCTGATTCCTATTTTCGCCGCACTGGGTGCCGCTGCAGCCCAAATTGCATCTGCAGTGAATAAAAAAAAGCTGCAGACCGTCAAATTGCAGAAATGTCAAGACATAACAAAGCTATGGAAGAAAAAGGAAAAGGTCTTCCCAAGAAAAAGGGGAGAGGAGGTTTATTAACAATGCAGCCTCTGGCTACCGCTTCTAAAAGTGCCAGAAGCTTAAAAAGAAATAATTATATTAATGGAAACGGGTTAAAGTCAGGAACGAGGAAGAATCACAAGATCAGCAAGAATGAGTCAAAAAACTCGGGCAGGGGGTTATACTTGTACTCGAAAAAGCCTTGAGCAATATCGATATAGAGATGTATGCTAAACGCTTGAAGATCTCTCATTTTAGAGGTGTATATATGTTAGACAATCTACCTTCAAACACTCATTCCAATGAGAGGATTATTGTGAATTTGGTTTCAACTGATAATGAGGGCACTCATTGTGTTACTGTAAAAAAAAAAGTTGAAAAGACAGCAATTTATTTAAATATTTTCGGCAATCTGAAGCCTCCAAAAGAGATAGAGAGATACCTCAGTGGAGTTAAGATAATGTATAATAAGAATAAGTTGCAAGATTTTAGCTCAGTCATCTGCGGACACTTGTGTTTGCAATTTCTCTCACAATGAGTTATACTATTGCTGCTAGAGGCATCGATTCAGTGCTCACCACATATCTAAATCCTCCTCTGCAGCTCGATTCTGAAGGATATTATGAGATTGCCCTTTTGAACTTAGACACCTATTCCATTCCAAACGTTGACGATGGTAATAATCGTTTTCATTACACTTTAAATGATGAGAACGCATGAGATTGCAGATATCAATACATTCCTCAAGATTAAACTGGGATTGGAAAGTGGTGTCTTCTTTATTAGACCGAATAATAATATCATGAAGGCTGAAGTGAAATGCACCTACACAGTGGATTTCTCAAAAAGGTATTCTATTGGTTCGCTTTTAGGTTTTTCAAATACTATTGTTATTCCTCCTGAAAAGATGGTTGAATCCGATTTCCTCGTAAGCATATTTAAGATCAGCATCATTCGAATTGAGTGCAGTATTGCAACAGGCTCCTTCATTAATGGTAGGAGCGGACACTCAATATACGTGTTCTTTCCTTCTGTTGCACCTGGAATCATATTTCTCAAGCGCCATCAAATCCGATATACCTGCCAATCATCAATTCTAACTTTATTGATCAAATCACTCTTCGAGTCGTCGATTAAAATTGAAACCTCATCAATTTTAGGAACGAGGATATGAGCATAAAACTTCATCTCCGACGAAATGGGAATCGATTTTAAGCGCCGTCATCAAATATATAATAAGCGTGGAATTCATCGTACTCAATGTATTCTGTCTACAGCCGTCAGACTGTTAACATAGAGCAATTGCAAGTTCCTCGAAGCATTGGGATGTAGAACCTTATGATGGATATCTTCAATGTGAGACACGCCTATCTTTGACGACAAGATTACCAAAGAGGAGCATGTGTTATTACCGTATAATTCATCGGCTCTTGTTGCTAATGATGAGATTAGGATCCCTTGCCAAGCTGAAGATTTATATACAATGCCTAGCAAGAGTTTTCTCTACATTGAAGGATCGATTGCTAAAGCTGATGGAAGTGTAACTACTGCAAAACTTAGCAATAATGCTATTGCATTCATGTTTGAAGAAATTCGACTGGATATGAATGGTTCGACTATAAATAGAACCAGAAATCCTGGTATCTCAACAACGATGCGCAACTATACAGCCTCAACTCAATGGAATCAAGACGATTGCTAAATTCTGGAAGGGCTCACCCGGGAATGATGTTAACATTGTGCACTCTGCAAGCGGAATGTTCAATGCTATAGTTCCGCTATCGATGTTCCTGGGATTCGCTGATCATCACAAGGAACTAATCCTGAATAGCAAATTTGAGCTGGCGCTGATTCGAAGCAAGAACTCTAGAAACGTTGTTGTAGCTATTACTGGAGTAGAAGATGCAGTTAAACTAACACGAATCGGATGGAGAATGCCTGTAATGCGACTTTCTGATAGTGAAAAAGTGGAGTTTCTCAAGGTAGATAGGACCCTACACGTCGCTTTTCGAACAATGGATACGCAACCTGCTGTTCCTCAAACAAAATCATTTACATGGAACGTTGCGACAACATCCAAGCCTGAGAAGCCTTAATTTGTTATAGTAGGGGCTCAAACATCCAGAATAAACGATGCAAAAAAGAATTGCTCCCATTTTGATCATTGTAATATAACTAATCTGAGACTTTATCTCATGGCATGAATTTGCACGTTGGTAACTCTAGATTCGCTTCTTTGTATGAAATGTACTCTAGGTTTCAGAACTCGTATTACAATAGAGAGAATTACCCCTTATTGCAGAGAAAAGATTTTCTCGTATATGCTCCGTTATTCATTGTCGACTGCTCTCACCAACCAGAGGAGGCAGTCAACGGAGCTGTAAATATTCGACTCGAAATTCAAGCGAGTGCTAATATCCCCCCTCAGACGTCTTTATATTGTCTGATTATTCATTATAAAGTATTTACCTACAAGCCCTTAACACATGTCATGCAATCTCTGATTTAGTGGTATAATTATAAGGAATTTGATGTGGAAGTTTTGTAAGGTTCTCCTTTTGTGAAATAAAAAACACAATTATGAAAGTGTATGTTCATGTATTTTTATTTTTAAGTGATTCCAGTACATACCTTCTTCATTTCCTTGTTCATTTTGTACACTAGACAGATTGCATAAATTCCTCTCTATAAATGAACAGGTTCTTTTTAGACCATTTATGTCTTCGTTTTTTTTTTTAAAAATACCTTGCCATAATTTAGAGCTGAATTGAAAAGGCTAATGTACTCATTTTCTATAGTTGTATTAACATTATATGAGAACACTATATTTTCACTGTATTCTCGATACGCGCACTTTTGTCCTTTTGTGAATTTGTCAAATTCTGGGAGGCTTTTGTAAACTATCTCCTAGTCTAGCAGAATCATATACACAAATTCATCATTGTCACTTATGAAGAAAATCTCTAGAATGCCGTAATAAAGTCCTACACTCGCCCTATGCACTTTAGAGATGAGACGTCTTGGAACCCGTTTCAATGTATTAATGCAGTCTCCATTATTCTCTGGACTAAGCTGTTGCTCCGTAATATTCAGCATTCGACCTTCAAGTGCTCTCAGTTTCCTTAGATGATTTGCAAATGTATTCTTCTCCTTTTTGTGTTGACGTGCTTTCTTTGTGGATCTGAAACATTATAATTGTTCTCGTTAGAAACAATGTATATATATATATTCATGTGGGATAGCATACTCAAAGCCCTTCTCAACGTATTACTGCCTTCTTTAATTAATGGTATGTAATGTTCTACGAACCTTGTGTGTTTCAGAGTATTCTCAGCTAGTTGATTATCATGTCTTTGGTCTGCATTGACATCATCATGTATAATGCAATCGTGCCACGGATCTGTAACGCAGAAGTCCACTTCATCCACATCAGTCCTCTCGGGATCTAGATATTCCGGAGGCACTGGAGTTATGTCCCGAATTCTGAAAGCATGAACAATTGATATTTAGTTGTATACTAAATGTGAATTTGCTTGTTCTGCTGCCATATTTTCACGTTACACTTACTTTTGTTTCATGTGTCTTCGATGATACACTCTGCAGTGGATATTGCATATATAATATGACGTTATTCTGTCATGTTCTGCAGTGTGTGAACATAACACCAGATGAGTGTCCATTGCTCAACTAAGAATGGTGCTGAGTGTCATGTATGGTTCTGAAGACATCCATTTCATCTGCGTCCTCTCCATAAAATTCTGGTGTGAGAGGTTCCCTGAAAAAATAATTGTTTTCAATTAGTTATTATTAATGCATTTTTATGTGAGATTTTTTTTTAAAAAAATGCTATACTTACAAAATCTTCCTTTCATAGACAGGGCAGTTCTTTGTTCATACATGTTCGCGAAGACATTTGATCGTGATACAATGGATTGGCACATAATTGTATGCATTACACCATTGCACGATTCAGTGTGGAAGTAGGCGTAATGGTGTGCTTCTTCTCCGCACCCACTCCAGAGTTCGTCCATATCCTCAAATGTTTTCGCGTCACTTTTAGCGAAACTTTTAAAAGTAGACATGGTTGAATGTTGGCTCCTGTGCTGATGTGTTGCTTATATAGGTACATGGCTAAACCTGTTATTTTTTTCCTTAATAGAGAAAAGGTGGGGACGGCGTCCTATCTTGATTTAGCGGTCTGGGAAGGCAGGTGCACTCCCACGCTTGGATTGGTAAAGGCTGCAGGCTCGAGCTTGTCATTGACGTAGATTTATTAGAAAGGTAAAGAATGCGACCCTACTCTAAATTCTTAATGTGAAAGGCTTTCTAAAGAACTGGTTGGTATTGGAATGCTGTTATTCTTTACATTCTGATTGTTATCGACGGTGGCTACAGGAGGGGAGTGATGATTTATAATGCTACTTCTGTTAGTATTCCTTAGACCTCAATTGTAAGCCTAAAGGAAGGAAGGAAGGAAGGCGTATAGTTAAATTACGCTTGCACGTCTTTGGTGTCATGTGACCTCTAACATGTCCAAACAGGTGAAGTATGATGCTATCGCGTGATCTTATACTTGGAAATGCCTATTCATTCAGCATTAAATTAATTGTAGTAAATATTCAAATCGAGTAATGTATTAAGTTTTTATTATACAGTAATAGGTAAAATTCGATTGCATAATTAGAATCCCCATTAAATTTCAATTGGAAATGACCCCCTCAAAGTTCCATGTATCGCAATAATTGCCGATTTTCTCGCGAGGGGCTTGGTCCGCGAGGAGCGTGGCCCACGGGGGCCTGGTCCGCAGGCTCATTAATAAGAATCAATGACTGATAGGTGTCAGATATGCAAATAAATTGCTCTAATTAGTATTCAAATTTTATGTGGCAATTTTTGATATTCAAATGACTTAATTATGCAAATTAATTGCTCTAATTATTATGCAAATCTGGCCCAGAAGTAATCTTTAGAGACTACTGACAGAAAAATAAGTTTTCGAATAATAATTCTAATAAACGACAGAGGATTCATGTGTAACAAATCAGATCTATTATTTTCTAATGAGGAGCGTCATGCATTTCCAGCTTCCTCTGCATCAGGGTTACCAATTTGACGGACTTTCTGGCAAATTCAATGGACTTCTACCTCATACGATGATAAAAATCGTATTTTATGGATATTTTTACGGTTGGCAAGCGCGAAGCAGAGAAGCAAATCATTTTTTGATTTTTTGTTTTGCATGTATTAGCGGAGAGTAAATGCTGTTACCTTGCAATTAAGAGTTTTGTTAATAAGAACTGGAGCATTATTACCCATGAGGAACATCCTGGGAGAATATATTTTGCAATCAGCATTCTTATCAACCATCAACCATCTTCTAGCTTTCCAATAGTTCTTTTTCCAGGGTTTCCTTATATTCAGAAGACGAATGTCGGCCAACTCTTAAGTTCTATGAACTCCGGGCTCATATGAGCATCATTTCACCCATTTCATCCATCCATTGTCCGACGTGCCCTACCAGATTAAAGGGCGTTACACTATAACAAATCGTATGTGTTACACTCACATGACTTTCTCTAACTGTTCTACAACATTTTTACATGAGATTATTCTTCTTTCTGCACCTTGCTAATCGAGGTACTCATTAGCACAATGTTCTTATTATTTAGTTTCGTATAAATAGGAAGAAAATAAGGGAATACATTAGGCTAAACCAATAGTCAAATGTTCTAAAAGGTGTTGTTATGCGATTGTCATTAAAATTGCTTATTTTCTTGGCCAGGAGTAGAACAAAGGAAAAACGGACACTCCCGTCTGAGAAAAGTATAAATACTTCACAACTGAAACTAATAATAACGAATACCTCGAAAACGGTAAGCTCCACGTGAATAATGTATATGACATAACTTGTGTATTTTAATAAGACCTACATTTTTTGTATACTAAGTTTTTGTCTATCTCTTACAGTTTACTAGTTATGCCAAATTAAGCAAAATTCGTCCAGAATAAACAGGTTTCCAGAAGCTATTCCCAGAAAATTTAAGATATACATTTTATTTGCCAGCTAAACATCTTTAATATGTGATATTTTCCTCAAAATCATTAGAGCAATTTTTACGAAAATCAAAATTTTCGAAAAAAGTTCCATGTAAGGGGTAGTTTAGGGTGGGGGGATTTTTTCAAAATATTCATGTCGCATCAATGGAAGATACCAAATTTAAAACCAACTTTGGTATTTTAGCTACTTTTCGTTTTTGAGTTATCTTGTTCACGCACACACGGACCTTTTTCTGAAAATTCTTTTTTTTTGGATACAGGGGGTCCTAAAACATGTATTTCCGGTGAAATCGCGGTATCGAAATTTTGGGTGGAATACAATACCCTATGTACATTGTACATATGCGGCTAGAGAAAGTAAAAACGAATAGTTAAATACCATTCTTGGTATGTTTAATATCTTTCTAGGATGAAATACGAAGATTTTCAAAAATATACAATCACCCTAAATCGCAATTTATATGGGAGGAATTTCGAAAAAAATGTTATATTCTTAAAATGCCTCTAACGATTTTTATTAAAATACTATATATTTAAGATACTTACATGGAAAATAAAATGTATATATCATATTCTTTGGAAATACCCTCTGAAGTCCTCTACATTCTTAATGATTTTGCACAATTCGTAAACGGTAACTTACTGCACAAAACATGTAGATCTCGCTAAAACACACAATTTATGTAATATACATTTTTACTTTCTCTATACGTACTATGTAGATAGTGTATAGAGAAGGTATTACACTCCACCGAAAAATTCGATACCGAGATTTCACCGGAAATATATGTTTTAGAGTCCCCTGTATCCAAAAAATGTATTTTCAGAAGAAGGTCTGTGTGTGTATGTCCATGTGTCAGTGTGTCCGTGTGTGTGTGACCACCATAACTCAAAAACGAAAACTCGGTAAAATACCAAACTTGGTATTTAAGTTTAGTATCTTCCAGGGATGCGACACGAAGATTTTGAGAAAAATCCCCCACCCCAAACTACCCTTTACATAGAACTTTTTTCGAAAATTTTGAGTTTCTAAAAATGGCTCTAATGATTTTAATTAAAATATCGTTTATTAAAGATATTTACCTGACCAATAAAATGCATATTTTGAATTTTCAGGGAATAGCCTCTGAAGACTACTTTATTCTGGGTCAATTTTACGGAATTTTGCATAACTGCTAAACCGTAAGAGGTGGCCAAAAATTTACCACACAATAAATATAGAGCACTTTAAAACACACAATTTATGTTATATACATTTTTTTTCGTGGAGTTGATTGTTTTTTTAGATATTCCTTGTTTTTGGTTTCAGCTGTGAAAAACATACTTTTTCATATGGGAATTCCTGTTTATACAAAGAAAGGAACTTCAGTCACACAGCAACCAGCTTTGGACTATGACCTATGGTACTCCCTTATTTCGCTTCTACTTACAAGGAAGCAAGTAATAAGGCTATTTCTGCTAATTTTCTTGATTAGCACAAAGTAATTAGAAGCATAAGCTTTTCAATAATAATTTGTTGCAGAGATATAGAGAAAGTCATGTGAATGGAACACATCAGATATTTTATTGGTGAAGCTAATATATCCGAAATTTTTTTGCTATTAGTTTCAATTTTAAAATGTTTATAAGTACTTTTACAACGGGAGGTCGTAATTTGTTTCATGTCTCGTTTGTTTTGCTCTCGGCCATGCAAAGAGAACGGAATTTCAATATTAGCGTATAGCAATAGCTTTGAAATAATTTTACTATCGCTTTAGCCTAGTGCATTCCCTTATTTCCTTTCTACTTATAAGGAACTAAGTAATAAAACCACTTTTGCTAATGTTTATTTTATGGTGTAAATAGAAGAATAATCTTTTATAAGAATCATTTGGTGCAGAATAGGGAGAGAGAGTCTTGCAAATGGAACACACCATGTAGTAGGTAGAGAAGGTATTGCGTTCCGCCCAAAAGTTAGATACTGAGATTTCACCGTAAATATTTCTTTCAGGATTCATGAATCCTAAAAAAACACTTTTTAGAAAACGGTGCATATGTGTGTGTGTGTGTGTGTGTGTGTGTGTGTGTGTGTGTCTGCGAACAACATAACCCAAAAATGAAAACAAGAAAAATTACTACACATGGTATTCATGTTTAATATCTTCCAAAGATGCAAAATGATGGATTTCAATAACCCCTATTACTTATTATATGGATCACTTTTCGTTTGTTTTTTTTTGTTTTTTTTTATTTTATAAAAAACGGCTATAACGATTTTGATTCAAATGTGTATATTAAAGATATATACATGACACATAAAATATAACTATATCTAAAATTTCTGGGAATAGCCTGTGAAATGCCGTTCATTAGGTAAGAATTTTCTATAATCTTGTGTAACTGGTAAACTTTAAAACGATAGACCAAAATCACTACACAATACATAAGAGGTGCTTAAAACACTCATTTTAAATAAATATTTTTTGGTAAATGCCATTTCCGAGATACCCAATATTACTGGTTAGATTAAAGTCCTATCGACATTCTGTTTTTCTCACGATTGCATGGACAGGTATGGTATTTTAAAGTCAGCATATAGCATGCAGTTCTTAAACATATGGCTGTTCTAATAAAACAAAGTTATATAAGTTGGTCTCAATTTTTATGTGGTAGGTCGAGAAGTAAACCTTCGTAATAAATATAAACTAATCACTGTAGAAGGGAAAGTCATATGAATGTAACACTAATATACTTTAATTTCTTTTCTTAATAGATAGCACTACCCTTTGCATGGAAAAAAACTTCCAATTTTTTTATTTTTTCATGGCTCAAACGATTTTTATTAAAATAGTATATTAAAGACACTTATATGACAAAATGTATATCTTGGATTTTCTGGGAATAGCTTCTGAAGTTCTCTTCATTCTGAATACTTTTTGCATAACGGGTAAACTGTAAAAGATAGACAAAAGTTACTACACAAAACACACAACGTATGCCATATACTCTTTTTGAGTTAATCATTTCCAAGATATTCCTTGTTAGTGATTTTCAGCTTTAAAACTTTTCTCATAGAATTGAATTTCAATCACATAGCAACCGGATTTTAAAAGATTTAACGATAGTGTATTCCCTTATTTCCCTTCTGCCTAATGCAAGGCACTAAGTAAAAGTCCATTTCTGCTAATGTTTATCTTGATTGGCATGAAGTAGATAGAAGAATAAGCTTTCTAAGAATAGTTTGTTACAAAATAGGCAGAGAAAGTCATTGAATGGAACATATCCGATTTTACATTTATTTCTACAGTCCCCTTTAGTTACTATGGTTAGATTGGAAGATTGGACTAAAACATTTGACAGTTTTACTTTTTGAATTTTCAGGTTAGATTGTTGATTTTTTTTCTAACTAATATTCTCACTTTTCTTGTAAGTCCTAGGGGGTGTCAGACCTAAAATATGGGGAGGGTAAACCTACTACGAAACATTCACTTCCACATTGATGCTTTCAGACTCCACAGAGGATATCGAATAGTCCTAATTAATGTCGTTGAAATTTCCACCCTCAACCGGAAATCGAGCCTGGTACCTCGACTTTGTTGACCACTCGACCATCAAATTATGTGGTTGTTTATTCATTAGACATTAACAAATCTTATCACTAAAATCTTACCGCTGAGCTTTTGCTTCGAATGTAAATTGTCCTCTATCCCAGGTGGCAGAAAGAAGAAGTAAACGGAATGATTTAAGAACCGGGTCGACCTGGTGTTTTAAACTCGCGCACTTAAAATACTCTATACGTTTGTGTCGGGTTTTCAACTTTGAAACGTACATTAGCAACTTGAGAGAGCAGCCAAAGGAGGAGCTGCTGCATTCAGCTTCTGGCACAAAAGTAATTACTTACGGAGTTTTAGCTCAACGCTTCATATCTCCTCTTTCCAGTATGTAAAGGTAAATTACAGATTGCATTTCTTGATGATGTAGAGGATCCTGTGTCTCCTCTACGTTATTCCATAATACAAATATACAGATTAACATTTAAGATAAATAAAATACGATGTGTTACATTAGTTTCCTTATTATCGTTTGCTTCTTTTAAAATATTACTGTGTTTCTCTGTTTCAGTTGGATAGGCGTTTGCTTATTATACATTTTGTTTTATGTACACTCAAATGTCGTTATAGTGAATTTATGGAGAGTTTGAAATTCATTTCACTGTATTAAAATTTCCTTAAATCGGTTATTTGACATTAATATCTTGAATCTAATTCGATACTGTGTCTATTTTTACTAATATGTATGTATTCACACAAACAATAGGAATGGTTGTGAAAGAAATTGGCTACTAAAGTGACTTCACACACTTCGTACCATTTCATAATTAATTAATGCGCAGTATTGTATACTCCATTTTTGTGCATCATCCAGTTGTTATTATGTTATTTGTGATGTTATTACTGTGTACTAGTGTTATATGTGTGGGGGGTTATGAATTTATTTTATTTTGAGATTATTCAGAACTGTGATAAACATTGAGTACCATAATTAATTTTGCTAACTATATTGTTCTGGAAGATACCAGGGGGCAATGACTTACCCTGATATTTTGATATTTTTACGGTGACTGGATAACCTATTTAGTTTACAATTAAAACTTTATTATTAATATTTGACACATCAATGATTAATTGATGAATTCCATCTCCGCTGAATTACCTTCTACTTCTTCGGGACATCAGCCAGCCACTATTAAATGCAACTTGTGTGGAATAAAATTTAGCAAAAGAGGTATCAATATCCATATCGCTCGGAGCCACAATTTCCCTCAGGATTCCGTCTGTATAAATAACAGAAATGCTATAATTAATAATAATTCACGAGTTTCATCTGCTCAAGACAATCAGTTTAATTTAGTAACACCTGACGTTCTTTCGCCCTCTATCGAAACTGCTTCAGACGCAAATCAACATGACGATTTCACAAATATCTTTGCAATTAAAAATGCTAATAGTGATGATGCATTTAAGAGTATAACATCGCAAAATCAAAATGATTCGGGAAGTTTGGGAAAACATAAGGTTTCTTGCCCATACTGTGGTCAATATTTTAAAAAGGTCAACATCCATATAAGTAGAGCTCGTCCAGATCAACATCGCCATAACATCGTAAATCGACATACAAACCGCAGCAAAAATGTAACACATCACTCACAACCCCCAAAAAATGATAAAATTGATGATTATAACAGACTATTACAAACATGGAAAGAAAATTTTTCACTTGAGTTAGATAATGACAGCTTTCACAAAACGGTTGAAGAGTTTCTTTCGTTTCTATCAGATGCTATTCATATGTTACCAGGTCCAAAATATCCCGCGGCAAAATACTATGAGGCAAGAAAGAACAAACATTTTGTACAAACGCAGCGTTCATATAAAACGTCAACTAATCCTGAAAGGGGAACCAAAAGAGATAGATTGAAAAGAAAATCAAAATATAATAATCAAATAACATAATTTTACTACTATAATCAAATACGAAAAGCAATTCGTAATGTCTTTAATGAAAATAACATAACCTGCAAAATCGACAGTGCTATATTGCATGATTATTTTAAAAATGTATTTTCTGTACCAAATGATCAAGTTCGCCAGGAGTATTCACCAAAATTCAGTAATATTGACTTGGCCGAAATAAACGATACGTTTAATACAACAATTTCTGAAGAAGAAATACATAACGCAATGAGAAATATATCAAGTGACACGGCTAGCGGTCCTGACCACGTACTCATGAGAACAATAAAAAACGATGTGGCTTCAGAAATCATTGCGAAGATAGTTACTAGAATGCTAGAATATGGAGTAGTGCCACCGATATTTCAAACTGCTAGATCCATTCTTATACATAAAGGAGGAGATCAGTCGTCACCCTCCAACTGGAGACCAATTACAATCACCTCAGTAGTCAGAAGAGTTATTGAAAGATCACTTGACCGTAGACTACGCAGTTATATAACCTTAAGTCCATACCAACGAGGCTTTACATCATCTCCAGGATGTCACATTAACACTACTATCCATAGTGCAGCTCTGAAATCCGCTAAAGAACGAAAAGATAATATTACTGTGGTATTTCTGGATATAAGAAAAGCGTTCGATAATGTAGGTCATTTACATCTCAAAAAAACACTAGAATCTATAGGAATCCCCACGAAATTATCACGCTTAGTACTGAAATTGCAAAAACATAACACTGCAGTATTTGAAACCAACTGCAGTAAAACAAACCAAATTAAAATAAAAAGAGGTGTGTTACAGGGTTCACCTATTTCACCCATTCTTTACAATTTAGCAACGGATTTCATTTTGGAGGAACTTAGTGAACAAACTTTGTCTGCTGAATGTGGTTACTCGTGGCTTCAAATTGTCAAAATTTAACAGTAATGAGTTTCGTAGATAATACTGTGATCATTGGAAAAAATTTAGAATCTGCAAAAGAATTGACTAAACTGGCTATACAGCGTTTTCAAGAAATAGGTCTTACCATCAATACATCAAAATCTGTTTGTTTATCCATAAAGAATGGAAAATATTCACCATAGACTCTGATAATTTCTGAAAATCCCGAAGAAAAAATACGTTATCTTGGCATTAATTTAAAAGATGAAATAGTTTTCGACAGCCATCAAACCTTAGAAAGTTTACGTAAGAAAGCAGAGACTTGAGAAAGTTCGCCCCTTTTACAAGCAGACCAGAAATTTGTTATTTTAAACTCATCTGTCTCTACGACCTTAATTTATCCATTTCAAATTATCCCAATGGATAAAATTCCACAAAAATTTTTGGTTGACGCTGCCAAAATATTAAAATGCACTCTAAAAAGTATCTTTCAATTACCAACAGATGTTCCAGACCATATGGTATATACTGAGAGGAAATATAAAGGCCTTGGTCTATTCCGCGCCTCATGGGAAGTTCGACTACAACATTTGAACATCTGTGAAGTTTTAAAATACTTAAACGACCCGCTTGTTAACGGTGTAAGAAATTTTGAGCAGGAAACTCAAAGCTGTTTACAACATATTAACATCACTCAGAGTAACATCAGAAATCCAGTAAGTCTTCTCCCAGATGCGAGAAAAGTAAGAAAATATTTAAGAGAACGAGAATTTCAGCTTTGGAGTGAGTTACCATAAAAAGGAAAAGGTGTTAAAATGTTCAGCGACTATACACCTGCAAATGAGTGGATCCGAGATCGTCGCGGACTTTCCTGCTCCGAATGGAGAGATGCCATCAAAATGACTGCTGGAGTTATTGCTGTACGTTCCTTACCGGGTAGGTCCCAGAACAATACCCTCTGCCGCCGCTGTGGCAGGGAGCACGGAACACTTGCACATGTTCTGGGTGCCTGCCCTCATGGAGAGGTACTGCGAAACAGCAGACATCATAAAATTAGGAGCTTGATTGCAACAAGCAAGAAACAAAAAGGTTTTGAGGTCCATGAGGAAGTGCATGGTTTGTCCAACAATGGTAGCAGCAGGCGTATCGACATCATTGCTTACAAGATATCTGATGGTAGCGGAGTGATCCTTGATCCTACTGTTCGCTTTGAGCCCCACTATGAACAACCTGAAGAAGTGGACACAGAAAAAAGGGCACTTTATGAATCTACCATTCTCTTTTACAAGGACAAATATAATCTTAAAAATATATCAGTCACCGGATTAATGATAGGAGCCAGAGGGACAATCCCCAAAAAATTACACCAATTTTGGAAAGATTATAGTCTGGATAAACGCCTACTGCATACAATAGCGATCATGGCAATCAGAGGATCTTTTCTCATCCTCAGAAATCATTTGTATTCATTTTAATGCTGGTGCTATAACGATTCATTAAGTTTTGTTCTGTAATTTTGAACTTACTAAAGTGTTTTATTTGAGAAGATTGTATGTGCTATTTGTATTAGATTTGAAGTTTATCATTTCTAATTTTATATGTTACTTGTACTTAGTTATACGATTTATTTTTAGCATTGTAAATTATTTTTAAAAATATTAATTGTGTAGTTATACTTTGTCTACATGGCAGCCCTCAATTGAGGAAAGTAAAAAAATAAAATATATATATTCACGCATAGACACGAGCCGGGCTTAAATAGCTTTGTTGATTTGTTCATAATTTAGCAGCTCTTATTGTTTTGCGTTGCGGAACAATAGAATGTGACCCGAAACTTCTCTCTATTTCCTTTCGGTTCTTTACTAATGTTGAAAGCTTAGATACACTGATTGTGTATTTCCTTGCTATATCCGATTTCTTCTTTAGACCTTTACCAGCCTTTTCCTACTTTGTTGGTTGACATCGTTTAGATAAATCAGACCTGCTCCGAGCACACCGAAATCCCTGTATAAGTTAGCCATAGGACACTGCTATAAGCAGAGGAAGCAAAATTGACAATTTAACGATACCTTTTAAACTGACTACTGGAATGTAGAAGTCATTCAAATTTTGTCCTTTTAAGACTTGCGCTGAGGCAAAACATGGTACTACCATAAGGGAAGAGCGTTGCGTTTTGCGTGAAACGTTGTATGGTCAAGAATGAACAAAAACTCTCTGAATCAAGCAACGACACTTTTTGTTCAATAAGTTTGGAAAACGTTTTAAAATTTCGTTCATTTGTTCATATGTTCATTAAAGGGAATTTATTGTTTTCATTATATTGACATTCTCGTTGCGTTAACGTTCGTGCAATTGAAATAATTAACAGACGCTTATGGAAATCAGAAGGAAAATTCAATTTTATTCGTTGAACTGGATATTCATTAAAGTGGCGTTCGAAACAACAGTAATTGACTATACAAGTTTTGATGTTGGTATTACTACTATGCAATACTCAGTCACATGTATAACCCTCCAGCTTTCTTCTTGATTCCTAATACAACTCTGATGTTGGTATTAAGGCATTGCACAAATCCCAGCTACGTGTATGACCTCCATTCCTCTTCTTGATTCCTAATACAAGTCGGTGTCAAGACACTATGTAATCCTAACCATATGTAAAAAAAAAAAAAAAAATCCTTATCATGGCTTCCTTCGGAAGGGAAGGCCCCGTGTCGTAGATTTACGGCACGTAAAAGAACCTCAAGTGTGATAAAGAGGCCAGTGAATAAAATTAAGCGGTCTTTCACGTCCACCATACAATGGGACATTGAGAACCACAGTAGTTTAAAGAGAGTCCATAAATAAAAACATAATTTCCATTTCTAAGCACATGTATGACTTCCTTCTGCTTTTTCGATTCCTAATGCATATTCTTTTCATTTTCAAATAGTTAACTACTATTTTTTTTTTTTTTTTTTTTTTATAGGTTTAACGTCCTTTAACCTGGTTGGTCATAACGGACGATGAATGAAATGATGAAATGATGCTCAAACAATCTCGCGGTCCATGGAGCTTAAAGTTACTCGACATTCGTCTTCTTAGGATAAGGGAAAACCCTGAAAAAACCTTATCCGGGTAACTCACCCTAAGCGAGATTCGAACTCACGACCTGTTGAATGTGAAGCAGACACGCTACCACCACACTACCCAGGCGGGCTCAACTACTATTGTAAATAGCTTTAAAATATTGAAAATAAAGTTGCCTGACACATTATTAGAAATTTCAGGCATAGTTTTAAAACATACAATAACTTAGTAAATATTGATGCTGAAGATATTTTTACTTTCTGTACATTTACTACGCATTTCACCCAAAATTCCGATGCCAAGCTTTCACTGGTGATATTTGTTTTGAGGTCCCTAAGCCCAAAAAAAAACATTTTAGAAAAAAGGTCTTGTGTGTCTATGAACAGTTTAACTCAAAAACGAAAAGTATTTTAAATACCAAAGTTGATATTTAAGTGCAGTATCCTACAAAAATGCGACACAAGATTTAAAGAAAATTCCCACTCCTCTACCCTTTACATGAAACAATTTTCAAAATCCCGATTTTCTCAAAATTTTCTCTGAAGATTTTGTTTAAAATTGCCATATGTTGAAAATATTTTCGTAGCAAATAAAATATACATCTTGAATTTTTCTTAACTTCTATTTGTTCTCAGTGGATTTTGTATAACTGGTAAATCATTAGAACATAGACAAAATCATGCTACACAAAACACATAGAGGCTGTTGAAATATCCAATTTGTGTCAAATAAACATTCTCGTAGAATTAGCGTTTTTAAGACATTCTGTGTTAAAGCGTTACGTTTTCCTAAGCGTCATCTAACGAGCATGCTTGATACTTGGCGATTCTTTCTTTTTTCCTCCTTTCTTTTCAACGCGATGTTCATTTGTTAGAACTAAGATCTCATGAGCTTCTTTTTTTCTTTAAATAAATCTTTCTATTGATAAATTAACAATATATCGCGAATAACATAAGACAACGATTAGAAAAATGCTCCTTTGTATCGGTATAATAGCATATATAACCTTATGAAAGGCTAATGCATCTCATTCAGCTTTGATGGATTTTACTTTCTGTACTTAGTACATAGGTCTCCACCCAAAATTTCGATACCGAGATTCACCGAAAATACATTTTTAGAGACCCCTGTGTCAAAAAAAAAAATTAAGAAAAAGGTCCGTGTGTGCGTGTGCGTGTGCGTGTGCGTGCGTGTGTGTGTGTGTGTGTGTGTGTGTGTGTGTGTGTGTGTGGACAGAATAGCTCAAAAACTGAAAGACCGTAAAATACCAAATTTGATACTTAAGTTTTTTATCTTCCAAGGTTGCGACACAAGGATTGAAATTTTTGTTTTTCCTAAACTTGGCTCTATCGATTTTGATTGAAATACCGTAAGCTAAAGATCTTACAGCACAAATAAAACGTATATTTGAACTTTCTGGGAATAGCTTCTGAACACCTCTTCATTCTGGATGAATTTTGCTGAAATTTACATAAATGGTAAACCGTAAGAAAAGAGACAAAAAATGTCTTACACAAACATATAGATCTTATTAAAACATACAGTTTATGCCATATACATTTTTGCTGTAGAGTTGAGCTTTTTCGAGATATTTATATTATTGTTTCGATTTTAACTACTTAAAACTTTTTTTTTTCAAACGGCAGATCATATTTTTTTCCGTCTGTCTTTTGTTTATCCTGGCAAGCAAAGAGAACGGAATTTCAATTGTTTCACAAAGCGAATGGATTTTAAAGGAAATGTCTATCGTTTTAGCCTAGTGCATTCCCATATTTCCCTTCTAGTTATGAGGAAGTAAGTAATTAGACCAGTGCTGCTAATCTTTATCTCGAATAGCATGATGTAGATAAAAGAATAATCTTGTGTAAGAATAGTTTGTTTGCAGTACAAGGAGAGAAAGCCATGTGAATGAAGCATTGATATTTTCGTAGTACCCAGTAAGAAACGAATCAGCTTTAAAGCTTTAATTTTAATGTTAAGAAGTCTGTTAAACCGACTATAGAGATTGCTGGTTCTCTTAACCAAATTAACGATAATTTTGGTGATATTAAAACACGCTTTTATGAGAATAGTTTGTTACAGAAAAGGTAGCGATGGTAATGTGAATGAAACCGCATCAGATTTCTTATCGGAAAATTATACTGCAATTATTGATAGAACCAAGTAGACGATACAGAGTAATACGACGCTGGAGGCTTATGATCATCATCACAGTATAACTACTAACGACCGTTAAATTTTACATTTAATAGCAATTGCTAAAGAACTATAATTTTCTACACAAACTTTTTATGGTTTTAGAAACTAATTTGATACAAAGTGCTAAAATTTTACCACAAGTGGTATTGTACAGTAGCATTTCTAACGAAAACCGAACCTCGGAATAAAAACGGGTTTGGTAAAACTGTACTCTGGATGACCTGATGATGACATCATTAGAAGCAACCCGTGGTTCGCATGATGCAATGTAATTACACGTAGAACAGTTCGTTCGGCCCTCGCCGCAGTGGCCGACCGTAAACATGCATTTCTTCAATATTATCATTATCATTCTCATTCTCATTCTCATCATTATTATTATTGTTTCCTTATTGTTCACCTGTGTTGGAGTGGAGGTAGAATTGTATTCCTCTAAAAAAAATTAACGTGCAGTTTTCTCTGTAAGTAATATTTATGATATGAGCCGAAAGAACACCACAAATAAGTAATCTAAAAAAAACAACAAAGAACACAAGAGAGAACAGCATAATTCGAAGGGAAAAAAAACGAAAAATTATATACTTTATATTTAAATACATGTTTTCAGAATGCCACCAAATATTTTCACAAAATCCCGCCACACAAAAGTCCATTAAAAATAATATTTTTATTTCATCAAAATGGTTCTAATGATTGTTATTAAAATAGCATACACTTACTTAATTTTATATTACTGGAACAGCATGAGAGAGAGAGAGAGAGAGAGAGAGAGACAGAGAGATAAAACTTTGATAAAGAAGATTATATATATATATATATATATATATATATATATATATATATATATATATATACACCTTTCTTTAAGATATGCATCTGAGTTAAATAACCGTTTAACATCATTAACCATTTACGAATTATTTTCTCTTGTTCTTTCGAATGTTCTAATTTGTTTAATATTACTTTCCCTACACGTACTATATATAAAGGAGGTAGAGCAGGTATTCCAGCCAAACACTAGATTTCAATTTTTCACCGGAAATGTGTGTTTTAAGGTCCTCTGAATCCAAAAAAGCATTGTTAGGAATATGGCCCTGTGTATGTGTGTGCTCATGTGTCCGGATATCTGTGAACGCGATAACACATAAGCGAACATTCGTTTAGTTACCAAAATTGATTCACGCTTTTGTAAAGATAGTTTGTTACAGAAAAGTTAGCTAAAGTAATGTGAATCAGCATCTTCCAAGGATACAGTATGAACATTTTCAAGAGAATTCTCAACCATAAACTCCCTTTACATAAAAATAATTTCGAAAATATTGGAGTTTTTCATAAATGTGACTAAAGCTTTTGATTAAAACATTGATTTTGTTCACAACTCTTTATGGCAAATAAAATGTATATCTTTAATTGTTTGGGAATAGCCTCTGAAGACCTCTTTATTTTGGATGACTTGCATAGCAGTAGAGAAAACCAAAAAGTTACTACAAAAAATGTACATCTCAAGATCTCATTAAGACACGCAATTTAAGTCATCTACATTATTCGTAGATTTTACGAATCCCGAGATATTCCCTATTATTGGTTTCAATTTTAAAACAATTAAGCTTTCCTCTCACAGGATGTCCAAATCCGTTTCATCTCTCTTTTGTTTTACTCCTGGCCTTGGAAGGAGTACCAAATTTCAATATCAATCACATAGCGAAAGCTTTTAAAATATTTGATACAGCTTTAGCCTAGTGTATCCCTTATTTGCCTTCTACTTATGATGAACTAAGTAATAATACCATTTATGCTAAGGTTTACCTCGATTTTTTTAAAATAAGGAATAGACAAAGAAAGCCATGTGAATGAATAGAACACATTAGATTTTTTTTCCCCATCAGCATTACAGTGCTCATAAAAATTTGGTAATATAATAATCTGAGTTTGGCCATAAAGGCTACTCGAACGATAGTAAGGGGAATTAATTTAACAAAGTAATAGAGTTGTTAGACCGCTCATCTCCCAACTAGGCGGCCCGGGTTCGATCCCCAAGCGTCCGCATGTGAGATTTGTGGTGGACGAAATGGCATCTTGCGAGTTTTCTCCGGGCCTTCCGGTTTTCCCTGCCACTCAGTCCACTAATAGCTCCATCATTACCTTTCCTATCATCCATTTCTTGTTCATTTCATATCATCCACTTTCTCACGCTCTTGCCTGGCTATGGGCCGATCACTCATTCCAGACCCTTCATTCTGTAGTTATGTGTCATTGGCTCCCCGACGGGCTTCCGACCTCTAGGCACCCGCTAGTGTTACTAACGAGTGTTTCCATGATGAAACTAGCCGTCGCTGCTATTGCGAGGCAGCTGTATCTTAGTGTCATGGCACTAAGTAGTAGGTCTTTTTTCTTTCTTTTTGTAGCTTAATGTCCTTTAACCTTTAACTTTAATGGTTGGTCATATCGCACGATGAATGAAATTGGTGAAATGAATCTCAAATGATCTTGGAGTTCATGAAGCTTAAAGTTATTCGACATTCATCTACTCAGAATAAGGAAACCCCGAAAAAAAACTTATCCCGATAACTCATCCTAAACAAGATTCGGAGTCGCGACCCGCGAATGTGAGGCAGACCCACACTACCCTGGCGTGCCGATAGCATGTCTGTGGTTATTGGTAGACATTGGCCACGCATGTGAGGGTATTGGCTAGGCATCATTATGCTTATAAATATTTGATGAATGGAATTAACTTTAACAGGCTGCTTGTCTTCTCTTCCTGGACCTTCTTGTAAACTTGGGAGCTGAGGAGCGAGTTCATAGATGTGTTGCTATGTGGGAGGCACTTCAAAGTTCACGATGCAATTGGTAATTGCGTATAAACTATGAGGTCATCCTACGTGTTCTAGAGGTAGCATGCTAGCCTCTTGTACCTAAGGTTGCGGGTTCAAACCTGGTAGAGGGCGATGGATTTTTTCGGGCGTAAAAATTCTTAACATGGATTTCTTCAGAAGAGAAGTAAAGCCGTTGGTTCCATGTGGTAAATTAATGTCACGTAAAAGAACCTCAAGCCTGATAAAGGGTCCTCTGAGTCGAGTTTAAGCAGTCTTTCACGCCCAACACGGAATGGGACACTATGAACCGCAGCAGTTACAGAGCGTCCATAAATGTGTTGTTGTTGTTGTTTTTTGTAGTGTTTAACGCGCGCTTTAACTACTTATGGCACCGCAGGCGGATCCATAAATGAAACTCAATTATAAACCATGGGGTGTCGCTGTCCATTCATTGAAGCACTTGAAGATGGTGGATATGAGAGGCTTTTCAATTTTTAAGCAATCTCCTTTTGAAATTTCATGTATTCATTTCCCATGTAAAGAATTTACAATTTCACTGTTTGCATATTAATCGATTTATCTTTTAAAAGCTTCCCCTGTGCTGCATAGCTACAACATTAAGTTTACCATAATTTAAAAAGAAGTCATAAAGTCTTTGTGTGACTAATTTGTAGAGCATCTTTTAAAAATCTGAAGTGTCCATTCACATGAATTTCTCTATCTGTTCTGCTAACAAACTACTTTCTTACAAAATATATTCCTTTATCTACATTATGCTAATCGAAATAAATATTAGCAGAAATGGGCTTATTACTTGATTGTTTTTACTAGAAGGAAAATAAGGGAATGCAGTAGGCTAAAACGAAAGTCAAACTTGTTAAAAACTATTGCTATAGATTGCCATTGAAATTTGTTTCTTTTTGCATGGCCGGGAATAAAACAAGAGATAAGAAACGAATGACGCCTTCCCGTTTAAAAAAGTTTAAGTATTTTAAAATTAAAACCAAACAGGTAAATGGTAAACTATACAAAAAATGATATGTACGACATTGTGTGTTTTAATTTGATCTACATGTTTTATGTTTTAAGTTTTTGCCACTCTCTTTCGTTTTTGAGCTACGTTGTCCATAGAGACAGAGACAAACACAAGCACACGCATAAACCACATATGTTCATTTTTCTAAAATGTGTTTTTTTTTTATTCAAAGAACTCAAAACATATTTCCAATGGAATCTCGACATCGAATTTTTGGGTGGAATGCAATACTTTCTCTACATGCTATGTGCATAGTACAGTATTTTTCAGAACAGTATGATAACCCTCGGCGTGACTTTGAAGTTTGGGTTTAGGTAGTTTGCGGTTAGAAACAAACCTTTGCAGTTGCCAAAGTCTTCCACTTACTGGACCCTTAAATGGGGTGTGAATATTGACTTGCAAGCAGAAAACAGAGATCAAACTACGTCGCCTCTTAGCCCTAGTGCAGGGTCGTGTTTTGCTTGCTAATGGTTATTGCCTGGTGGCAGAGGGGTGTGGTCCCGTTTGAGGGCCATCATGTTTTGGAGAAAACTATACGTGTAAAGAGGGTTAAAATACGCATGCCATTTGGTGTACATATTACACATAAAACTGTCACTGCTGCATTAAAATTTCCAATAAATCGAATCGAAATTGCGGATTTTTTAAATTTTACAAATGGATATCCTCAAAATGTATTACTATGTAAGTAGACGATTAATTCCACATTAACTTTAGGGACAGAAATATTCTTCCTAATGAATTAAAAGCAGCAATCATTACTAAAATGCATCCAAATGTCGCGACTTCTTTACAACGGTATAAGAACAGTTGTAATGTACGTTTTTGACGTGGAATTGCACGGCCCAACAGCCAGGCGGGTGACCAGATAACGGTCCGCCTGAGAATACAGTGACACTGTTTCGTGAAGACTGCTGCTACCCAAACACAATAGGACTATGATGTCCAAGGCAACTGGGATGCTAATTGTGTGAGGCATACAATGAACTGTGGGAAAGGATGGTCCTACGTGCTGAAGGAACCAACATCAACTAGTGAAAGTGCAATTTATTGGCGTTTGTTTGCTCAGACATAAAGAAGCTACTGTGGGTTCATGTTTACAGACTTCTTGCCGTTTCCTGCTTATATAGAAACGTACATGTTTCTTTATTTACCTTATCAGACGTAAAAAGTCCCTGGAAAACACACGCCTCTCTACAAACACATCAGTAGGTTTTCATCTCATTTAGGAGAGAAAATCCTTAATGTGTAAGATACCTTATTGAAATCTGTAACAGTTATCATACACGATAATCATACATACGATGTCATGCATAAAAATTCTAGAGTTTATTGCTATTTAAATAATAATTTGTATTGTCTAAATTCTTGTTCTAGTAAAAACAAGTCACATAATTCATTTTTCAAAATATTCACATAAAAAGTTGTAGTTGTCAACAAATGAGTTTACAAATAGATATATTCCTTATATTAACCCTAAATGTTGCACAAAAATTAATACTTTTCTTATTCTAAAACATCGGATTTTTGAAACATTATTAATTTATTCCTCAAAACTGGAGCACTATTTTGAAAAAATTATATAACAATTTAATGTACTCTTGAGAGGTAGTATAACATTTTTGAAACAAATTAATAAAACGTACAATCGCGTGGAGCATCTGGAGTATGGAAAAGTGTTGGAAAAAAGTTTGCCAGAAAATCGGTTTTAAAGCTGGGAGTGCCTATTAAGAGAATGCCCATGTATAGCTTCTTTTTAATTGGTGGGTAAAGTGTGCCAAGTGGAAAAAGCAATATTTTTTTAAAGTTTAAAATTAATATAATTTTATTATATTGGTCAAATTTCATCTTAAATTGAATTGTTATAGATTGAATAAATTTATATTATTTAATTAAATGTATTTCATACTGTTTAGTTTAGCAAGAAAGAAATGAACGCACTGCTGATCAAAGTCTGCCTACGAGGGTGGTTTAATAAGGACTCGTGTTTCAAAATAAAGGTGTCGTAAGGCAAGTTGACGTTACCATCGTGTACCGTCATTTGTTATACGTTGCCAAAACAAATTTGGTACTCATTCATAGGCTAGTTTGGATTTGATAGCTACTTCAGGTAATCCTTCAACGTGTTTTCGCTAAAATGGAAAAACTGCAGTACTGTCGTACTGGATGGGAAAACTTGCGCTAAGATAAAAGCCAAATTTTATATTTTTATTGAAAGCGAATTCAACTGCCGAACATCCTAGGTGCTCCTCAACAAAAACTAATGTTCCACCACGTTTAACGTCGTTGAACCAACATCTACCTGCTGTCTTAAATGCCGAAAGATCTCCATAAACACGCCAATTTTGTTTTTATCTCTTGGAAGGTTTTCCCATCTAAAAAAAAATCGACGTGTTGCATTCAGATGACTTTCTCACCTGTTTTACAAACAAACTATTCTTACTATTCTTCTACCTACGTTATGCTAAACGAGATAAACATTAATAAAATTGGGGTTCCTTCCTTATAAGATGAAGGGACGAACAATAATATATCAGGCTAAAGCGATAGTCAAATCCTTTAAAAGCCGATCGATATGTGAACAACTGAAATTCAGTTCGCTCTGCATTTCTAGAAAGCAAACGAGAGATGAAACGAAAGATGACTCCGTTTTAGAAGATACACAATTTAAAATTGAAACGAATAACAAGGAATATCTCGGAAACGGCCAACTCTGCAACAAAAATGTATGTGATATAAATGATGTGTTTTAACGAGATCTACATTTTTTGTGCAGTAAGTTTTTTTGTATGTCTTACGGTTTACCAGTTATGCAAAATTCTGCAAACTTCATCCAGAATGAACAGATCTTCAGAAGCTATTCCCAGAAAACTCAAGATTGCATTTTATTTGCGATGTAAGAAGCCTTAATATACGGCATTTTAATAAAACTCATTAGGGCCATTTTTGAGAAAAACAAAAATGTTAACCATTTTTCCATGTAAAGGGTAGTTTTGGTTGGGAGGATTTTCTTGAAAAGCTTCGTGTCGCATTCTTGGAAGATACCAAACTTAAACACCAAGTTTGGTATTTAATTGTCTTTTAGTTTTTGAGCTATGCTTCACAAACACAACTAATTTTTACTCAGGGGACCTCAAAACATATATTTCCGGTGAAATCTCGGTTTCGAATTTTTATTCGAAATGCAATACTTCCTCTATATCTATGTACATAGGATGTGTACAGAAAGTAATAAAGCGCAAATCACTGAACGATTGCACGTTTACCATTTCAACAAAAACATGTTCTAACAACAGTTAAGTACAATGCGTGCCGGTACCAAATTTGTTTTGACGACCTGTAACAAATCAGTGCACGGTCGTGCAACTTGCCTTAGCAACGAAATCTATTTTGAAACATGGGTGCTTACTGAAACGCTTTAATGCCATGCATCATCATCATCATCATCATCATCATCATCATCATCATCATCATCATCATCAATAGGTAGTTCTAGAGAGCCGGCCGGCTGTACATGCTCCGCTCGCTTATCTTCCAAAAGGAAATTTGAACAACAATAACTGTAGATAATATATGGCATTTTAATTAAAATCGTTAAGGCCGTTTTTTAGAAAATCGAAAATAACAAGTTTGGTATTTAACGGACTTTTCGTTTTTTATTTATGCTGTCCATAGACACACACACACGCACACACACACACACACACACACACACACACACACACACACACACACGGAGCTTTTTCCAGCATTTTTTTATTCAGATGGTCTCAACATATATATATATATATATATATATATATATATATATATATATATATATATATATATATATATATATATCCGGTGAAATTTCGGTAGGTATTGACCTTTTGGGTGAAATATAATACCTTCCCTATGTACTTATACATTGTACATATGTGTTAGAGAAAGTGAAAATAAAATAAAAACACCTCAAAAGCAATTTGCACACACTCAATTGAAATTTCAGTATACATCGGAAAAATGTAAATAAATTTTCTAAAACCGAACGCTGTATCCTGAAAAATCTGATTTGTTCCATTTACATGACTTTCTCTACCTGCTCTACAATCGAATCTCTTACGAACCATTCTTCTTTCTATTTCATGCTGATCAGATAAGCATTAGCAGCATTGTCTAATTACTTAGTTCGTTATAAATAGAAGGGAACTAGGGAATCACACTAAGCTGAAGCGATTGTCAAATGTTTTAAAAACGTGGCTATGCGATTGTCATATAATTTCATTTCTTTGCATGGCTGGGAGTACAACAAAGGAAACACGGACGACTTCCTGTTAGAGAAAAGTATAAGTACTTAAAAACTGAAACCAATAACAAGGAATATCTCAGAAATGGTTAGCTCCACAATAAAAATATATAGGACATAAAGTATGTGTTTTGACGAGCACTACATTTTTTGTGGGGTTAGCTTTTGCGTATCTCTTACGGTTTAACAGTTATGCAAAGGTATTTCAGAATGAAGAGGATTTCAGAGGCTATTCCCAGGAAATTCAAGATATATATTTTATTTGTCACGTAAATATCTTTAACATATTTTAATCAAAACCGCTATACGCATTTTTGAGAAACTCAAAATTGTCATGTAAAGGCTAGTTTGGGGTGGGGGGATCTTCTTGAAAATATTCCTGTCGCATCCTTGGGAGATACTAAACTTAAACATTAATTTTGGTATTTTAAGGACTTTTCGTTTTTGGAGTTATGCTGCCCATACACATGCGCTTATAATTATTTTTAAAATGTTATTCCGAGGAAATCTTGGTATTGGAATTTTGGGTGGTATACAATACTTCTCTGCTTATTATGTACATCATACATACGTACTAAAGAAGGTAAAAAGGCACCTGTAACCACTTGTTGATCACTTCAGCACTCCTCCGTGACCTCAGTTTGATGTATTACCTACTGCCATAGCAAGTTAAAGGCAGTTCCTTTATCTTTATAGAAATAATAAATATATGGTTTATACATCTTTTTTATTCTTTTCTATTTACTAAAATGCAAAACCTATTTCCTTAGTGGTGGACAAAGCGGCGCTGGGGCGGGTTTTCTCCAGGTACTCCGGTTTCCCCCGCCATCGCATTCCACGGGTGTTCCATCATCATTCATGTATCATCAGTGTCACCGCCTGCGGTGCCATAAGTAGTTAACGCGGGCGTTAAACACTACAAAAAAAATATTTCCTTAGTACATCTTTAATGAACACCTACTAGAGTACCCGTCATGAATAAAGGCGGATGCGCAGTAAACCAATATCCAACGACGTCATAGTCAGGTGCTTTCTAGCCAATCAGGTGCAGTGTGTTTCAGTTCATGTAAGTGGGAACTTACCCTGAAGTTTAACAGTGAAATTAAGTAATTACGAGCCTTACGTAAATTTACTCTTTTGTGTGTTAACAAGGTAGTGAATAGTTCTGACGATGGCTGAAGCAAAAAAATGTTGCGTTCCTCACAGTCAAGCAAGAGAACTGGTATATAATGTGTACAAATATTTCCTGGGGAAGACGGAAAAACCGCGAAGTTCCCTAAACAGTGTTGCCGATTGTTGCAAGAAAACAGCTGAAGCCTGTCAGGTGGGTATACGTACCGTGGAAAGAATTTAAGTGAAGCAATAGCATGTCTTCATGCAGGAGAGCGTGTTAAATTTATTTCTCCTGAAAAAGTGCATGAAAGGAACAAACCAGTGACTGAGCTTGACGATTTCGACAAGAATTTGTTGCGTCGAAAATGTTTTTCGATGTATGAGAATGGAAAGTTTCCTACAGCACAGAAGCTTGTCATCGAAATGAAACAAGACACGGCGTTTGCGGGCAATGAATCCTCTATACTGCGTATTTTAAGGAAAATGGGATTTCGTTATAGGAAATGCCATGACGGAAGAAAGTTAATAATGGAACGTAGCGACATCGTAGTCGCGAGAGCGATGTTTCTCAGAACAATGTACTCCATCAGAAACCAGTGTGACACTAAAATGTATTACCTGGATGAAACCTGGGTAAACCAAAACCATACTAGATCAGCATGCTGGCAGATGAGTGACGGAGTGGAGGTTTAAAGGTTCCTATTGGCAAAGGTGGTCGTCTAATCTTATGCCATGCTAGTTCAGCCTACACAGGTTTCATCTTGGAGAGCAAATTAATTTTTCGCTCTAAATCTAAGGCTCCAACTGACTATCATACAGAAATGAATGCTGGTGTGTTTAAGAACTGGTTCTTTAACCAATTCTCGACATTTTTAGCACCGAGATCAGTCATAGTAATGGAAAATGTAAGCATACATTCTGTACAGAAGGAAAAGATACCGTGCTCTAATACAAAAAAAGCCGATATTTCGGCTTGGCTATCTAATACAAAAATTCCATTTACCCCGCCAAAAACAGGAGAAGAACTGCTGCAGATTGTTAAATTAAATAAGCCACAAAAATTATTGAATTGGACACCATTGCTGCGGAACTTGGACACAGAGTAGTACGATTACCACCACTGCCAATACAAACCAATAGAATTGGTGTGGGCACAAGTGAAGGCGTATATAGCAGAGAAAAATAACACCTTCAAAATTGCAGACGCGGAGAGACTGACGCACGAAGCTGTGGAAGGTATTACTGCAACAAAGTGGCATGACTGCGTCCAAGACGCAGAAAAACTGCAAGAAGATGATTTTCGGAAAGAAATATCCAGTGATGTTGTTATAGAACCCTTCATAGTGAGCCTTCGGGATTCCGACTCTGAAGCAGAATCCAGTGCAAAGAATAAGGTAAGAAAATATGTATTTTTATAGTGATGTGATATTTAACAACAAAGGAATGGTTACTTTTCAGTTCGCGCCAACTGCCACGTGCTTGCGAATCCCGCCCTTCACCCCTCTAGAAAAGGTCGCAACGTAGCATTTCCTCTGGTTTCCTCAACCTGCGCGTTATTTGTCAATTATCACCTTCAATCATGACTCTAACTACGCATACGTCTTAGTTACAAGTAGAGCTGCTATTTTTATGTAGTATCAATTGGAAAATGTGTACATAAATATGTAGTAAAAATTGGTAAAATATGTAGAAAAATATGTAAAATCTTTAAAATTTGTGATATAAAATATTAAATATTTAATGCAAATTTGTAATATTATGCTCAAGAGAAATGTATACATGTTTCCAGTAAAGTATACAATTATTATTTGATGAAAATGTAACCTAGAAACCACATTATATTAATCTAATTTCGAAAATTAACTCTCAGTTTTATAAAGTAAAACTATTATAATATGAGTAAATACAAATGTAAATGCAAATTCCATAGCTAGAGACATTTATTCATTAAATTTTGCAGCACAGTGAACAATTAAATATTTTTCTAAGTTCACTGGGGTCATTGATAGCCGTTTGTCAGATAGAATGTTCTTATAAGCGGAAAATGACCGCTCATCATCACATGATGTGACTGGGGCAAATTTTAACAAAGGAATCTTTCCTGGGGAAATGTTCTCAGGACAATCTATAATGTCCCCTTTTAGAATTTGACTCACACTGCGAAATGTTGAATATCCAGGATTTTTATTCAAAACTGTTTTTAATTTATTCCATGTACTCTTACCCTTCTCCCCATGCGCTACACTTAGTTTTTCAATTGCATCCTCCACAACACCAATAGAAGCTTCAATTGGAAGTCCTGAAGTTTCCAAACGTTTGATACTCTCCGGGAGCCAGCTAAAGTTGCTTCTAATGTAGGAGACAGAACAAACCACTTCGGAATCACTGAAGGCATGCTGATATTCACGAATAGCTGCAGCACTTTCAGGGTCAAAAGAAACCACAACAGTCTTTATGTCATCGAAATGTTCACCACAAAAGTTCACTGCTTCAATCCACGTTCCCCACCTAGTTAACACTGGTTCTGGAGGCAATGGTGTTCCTGGAAGTTGCTCTTTGTAGGAGTTTACTCGCAGTGGGACTTTTAGAAACACTTTTTTTTTGTTGCCGAAATTAATGTATTCACTTCTGGAAACTTAACTCTCATATTCTCGGCAACACGTTGCAAACCATGAGCTAAGCACGTCAAATGGAGCATACCTTCAGAGCAGTTGCAGTTTTAAGCATGTATGATGCTGCATCAGAATATAGCACTAACACTTTCTCATCTTGAGTTCCAGTAGGCCACAACACTTTTAGCCCATCATTCACAAATCCTGCAATAGTTGAATGATTTGTATGGTCCAGCTCTTTGCAGTAGATCAAACACGGGTTAGAAGCGCTATCAGTTTCCACCTTTCCTACCACGAGATTTGCTATGTTACGTCTCTTAGAATCAGTTGTTTCATCAACCGCAACCCATATGAAAGAATCTCCTAAGTACTCTCTTATCTCATGGTAGCAGACTTGCAAATAGTTTTTGCCTAATGTTGAATGGTCTGGTATACGTTGCTTGCAGAATTTTACCAAGAAAGATCTGAATTTAGGCACTTGATTCTTGTACCATGGAATATTAGCAGCAAGCATTGCACTGCACAAATCCTTATAGAAGGGATTAATTGAAGTTGAAGAATTTTTCATCTGTGTTAGAAGCACTTGCTTTGTCGGTTGACGTAATTGTTTGTTTTTTCTATGCAGTGAACTTCTTTAATGCTGTTCAAGCTGCGATTTAATAGAGCATCCTATATATTTGTTGCAATCTTGACAAATGACTATTTTGCCGTCAGTCGTAAAGCGCTCGTCAATTGCAGTACATGATTTTAATTTTGAAGATAGTGAAAATGAGACAGGTGCCATATTCACACCAGAGAGAATTGAGGTATACTGTTCCTTTACCCACTTTGATTCTGAATGAAACTAAGTACAAGAAATGAAAAGTATTGAGTACAGAATTTACAGCAGTTTTATGGTATAATTAGCAAACACATTAGGCCTAACAGGTTTCTTTTCAATGTTTTGGTCATACTCTTAAGTGGCTGTCAATCATCTGCCATTCCTTTCTTTACCTAGTATGGTCATTCCTTGTTCTTCAGTACCTGTCAGTCATCTTGATCTCTCTATTGTAGCAAGGGGCAGTATCTACATAGTTTCAGTTTAGAATTTAAAGAGAAATTTACACACGTGAATACAATAAAATATGGAAATATGTAATTTCATGTAATAGCACAAGAATATCTAATATACTTAAAAATATTTAAAATATGTAAAATGAAATTCAGTTATAGTAACCCTAACATAGTGGTTTGTGAAGATATAACTTTTCCAAGCATCTAAATAGCAAGGATCAAAATATCCCATCTCTAGTTATAAGAGTTCCTAGGGGCTACGTTTTAACCAACATTGCAAAACTTATGAATTTGTTAAAACCTTTTGTGAAAAGCTACCTATGCGAGTCACATACATATCCACAGAGTTAGGCGAACTTGCGGATTTCTAATGGTTAACTTTAAGACTAAATCTTAGGCAAAATTTAACTACCTGATGTAATAAAATAAGTGTATACAAAATGAGTGTAAGTGTTTTAAGCGCATGTATTTTATCTTCTGTACAAATAGTAATTTTGAATCGTAAATCAATAGAAGAAACATTGTGAAGAAACCATAACACAAATTACAAGTGTTTAGTATGAGATCCATTAGCAGCACGACAAACATTCAACCAGTAATCATGTCACGTCACACTGACGTCAGCAAGAAAAGCTACATTCACATTGAGATACAGCTCATGCGCGAGGGAACACCGTTCACAATGTAGTTGTAAGCGTAACGCAAGAATTTGGCACTGGTTTCAGATCTATAAATTACATGCGGATGCCTTCCAAGCGGTCTGCAATTTCAAATTGAATAACATAATCAACAATATCATATAAGAAAATTCACTCGTTTATAAGCCGCGCCGTGTAGTTAGACCAGTCGCCTCTCACCCATGCGACCTGGGTTCTACCCCAGGTGACCGCATGTGGGATTTGTGGTGAACAGAGCAGCGCGGGGGCGGGTTTTCCGGTTTCCCCCGCCATTGCATTCGGCTGGTGCTCCATATGTATCATTAGTGTCATTGCCTGCGGTGTCATATGAAGTAAAAGCGGGCATTAAACACTATAAAAATCGTTTATAAATAAACAGATTACAAAAATTACATGCACACAACTGAAGCAGGCGGCACTAACGTTATAATAATTGTTTGACCAATATTTTGGAAATAGTGTAAGCATTGTAGAAGATGATAACAGTTGCACATTTAATGCAATGCGCATTACCTCTTTACGCCTTACTATTTGTGAGAGCCAAGAAATCTAGATGCAGATAATGGGTGCATTAAATCAAAGGACGAATTAGCACAACCTCTTGAGGGAAATAAGAGATGGCGCGGCATGGCCAAACCAAGGAGCAGCTTGCATTAACAGTAGGCGCTATAAAACCTTGCATTACAATCGTCTGCTGTCGCTTATGCTGCGTCTGCGCTTACTTCTCATTGTGAATCATAATTCATTACTGATTCTACTGTTCTACTCTGTCTCAACTCAGGTAGGTCTGTAGGAGAAGTGATACGTTTTCTTAACGTCTTACATGCTATGATTATTGTAATGGCTAGTTTTCGATTCACCCTCCGCAGAGATTTTTACTTTATCTATACTCACGATGTACATAGTGTATAGAGAATGTATTGCACTCCACCAAAAATTCGATACCGAGATTTCACCGGTAATATATGTTTTAGGGTCCTCTGTATCCAAAAAAAGTATTTTCAGAAAAAGGTCCGTGTGTGTCCGTGTGTCAGTGTGTCCTGTGCCTGTGTGTCAGTGTGTCCGTGTGTCTGTGAACACGATAACTCAAAAACGAAAAGTCGGTAAAATACCAAACTTGGTATTTAAGTTTAGTATCTTCCAGGGATGCGACACGAAGATTTTGAGAAAAATCCCCCCACCCCAAATTACCCTTTACATGGAACATTTTTCGAAAATTTTGATTTTCTAAAAAATGGCTCTAACGATTTTTATTAAAATATCATATATTAAACATATTTACCTGACAAATAAAATGTATATTTTGAATTTTCTGGGAATAGCCTCTGAATACTACTTTATTCTAGATGAATTTTGCATAACTACTAAACCGTAAGAGATGGACAAAAACTTAACACACAAAAAATGTAGAGCACGTTAAAACACACAATTTATGGTATATACATTTTTTTCGTGGAGTTGATCGTTTTTGAGATATTCCTTTTTCTTGGTTTCAGCTTTGAAAAACTTATACATTTCTCATACAGGAATTTTTCAACTCCTGTCCACACAAAGGAACATCAGTCACATAGCAACCAGCTTTTGGCTTTCACTTTAACCTATGGTAGTCCCTTATTTCGCTTCGCAAGTAATAAGACTATTTCTGCTAATTTTTTTTTTTTTTTCTGATTAGCTTAAAGTAAATAGAAGTATAAACTTTTTAAGAATAATTTGTTGCAGGGATATAGGGAAAGTCGTGTGAATGGTACACATCAGATTTTTAGAATTGCGCGCACACACCGTTCTGACTCTTCAATTTCTCACCTGATAAATGCGTTTGCTCGGTGCTCTTTCCTCTATAGAAGCACCCTGAAGTTCGGATCTGATCATACTATCTACGAATGTTGTTAGCAGAAGAGGAATTAATCTTCTCCTGTATGCCCGTTGAACAGTAATCGCTGAGCTATGTTTCGCGAATAGCAAGACAAAAATATTTTAGCACGCAAGTTTTCACATTTTGTTAATTTCGTTAATAAGACTACAAAACAAAATTCAAAAGTTACAATTGATATATTGTATGTTACAGAGAAAGAGTATAAGTTTAAACCATCTGTAATCATTTATACACTGTATAACATTTCCCCAAAGCACGTTTTTTGAAGCTGTCAAACGTTCTATGAGAGCAATTTTCTTTGTATTTCTGAGACAATAAGCAAGAATGTTCTAAACCCTAAAGCAAATACTTTATAAAAGTATTTGCCGATTTAAAAATTATGGACATAGTGATTAAGACCGAGTGGCTCAGGCGGAATCGTCTGCGGCCCATATTCGGGAGGTTCGGGTTCACTTCCCGTGGCCGGCCTACCTACCCATGGGTGTTTTCGGGGTTTTCCCCGGGTCTCCAAGCGTATGCCAAGTAGGTTTCTTTCATTCCCCGAATTTCCTGTCCTTCCATATCGTTTCCATTGTCATTTCATTTCTCTTTCATCCCGTTGGCTTCTTTCAGGATTGGAAGTGTCGGCAATAGTGCTATGTGCGACGTGGCAGGAGGAAATGCTGCTCTGAATAAAATCTCCGTCCCGTGATTTCGGCTGGTTACCGGGATACCTCTCCTTGCGGGAGCATTGGATCCTACATGTGTGGGAGGCCTAGTCTAGCTGTCCAACTGTGCTTCAATCTGGAAACTATAGGGACTCTGTCATTGCGTGCCGTCGTTCCTGGTTCCGGCCACTCCGTATATCCTCTCATCCCATTCCTCCCTCCTGGGGGTGCCCTCTTGTAAGTACAATAACCTTAGGTTTGGTACCGAGTCCTCTCCAACCAGCGTCCAGTCCTGGTGGATTAAGTTATGCTAAAACGCAATGTGATTCTGATGTTTACTTTCTCTAGCATGTATGTACAATATACATAGTGGATAGAGAAGGTGTTGGTGGTATTGAAGGTATATACTTGGTATTTAAGGATGCGACACAAAGATTTTCAAGAAAATTTCCCCACTCCCAACTATCCTTTACGCGGAACAATTTTCGAAAATTTTTATTTTCTCAAAGATACTTCTAACGATTTAGATTAAAATGCCATGTGTTTAAGATATTTACATGACAAACGAAATATATATCTTAAGTTTCCGGGAATAGCCTCTGAAGACCTCTTTATTCTGGATGACTTCTGTATCCTTTTGTATAACTGGTAATCATAAGAGATAGCCAAACACTTGTTACACAAAAAATGTAAATCGCGTTAAAACACATAATTTATGCCATATACATTTTTTGTAGAGTTAACTGTTTTCGAGATATTCTGAATTACTGCTTTCAGTTTTAAAGTACTTCAACTTTTTTTCAAACTGGAAGTATCTTTCTTATCGTCTCTTTTGTTTACTTCTAGCAAGCCAAGAGTACAGAATTTCAGTTGTTTCACATGGCCACCTGTATTTAAAAGATTTGACTACCGTTTTAGCCTGTGCATTTCTCTTGTTTTCCTTTACTTACAAAGAAATAAGCGATAAGACAATTCTGCTAATATTTATCATGATGTAGATAAAAGAATGTTTTGTAAGAAAAGGTTTTTTTAATTTGCAGACAGTATGGAATTGAACTTGGACTAATAGTCTGAATTTAAAATAATTCTTAAAATTTCCAAATTAGATGTTGGATTATATATTTGAAAAATAAAATATGCTTTAAACCCACAGGGAATATATAAAAATGCATATGTTACTAACATAACTAAAGATAAATCAGATTTGAACAAACCACTGTCACGAATGGGATCGTATCACAAACGTTCATCTTTGCCGAATCTGTACTCCTGAGCTACGACTAGTAGCGGCTCGTAGCCAAAATATCTGGTAGGGCACAATTTTAAGATTGACTAAAATTAAAACTAAACTGAATGTTATCTATGGACGCTCTTTAACTGCTACGGTTCTAAGCGTCCCATTCTATTTTGGACGCGAAACACCGCTTAAAAATGCTCAGAGGCCTCTTTATCAGGCTTGAGGTTTTTTTACGCGCCGTAAATCTACGACACGGTATCAACGACTTTAAGGGAATAAAAAAAAATTAGCCGGGTTTGAACCTGCGACCTTGAGAACCAGAGGCTAGCATGTTACCCCTAGATCACGGATGACGACAGACTAAAATTAGTGGATACTAAAAGATATCAGTAGAAATGAAATGCTAATTTGTGTGTTAGCACTAACCTTTCTGTTTGTAGATGAAGTCCATCCTTCGATCCTTTGCTTGAAAAAATACTTCCATAACTCTTTGATTTAAGTCAGAAACTGAACGCGACATGTTCCGAGAAATTTGAACACGAACCGTCACCTTCACTGTTTATCATGTGTCAACAACATTATCAGAGAGGTGATCCTGCTGTAAATTGATGAATAGCTCGTATTAACAGCTGATGCACTTGAGTTTAAGATTCCAGTCTTAAATATTGCCTTACACAACTTTAATAGCTTATGCATGTCAATTAAAACGTCCACGGTGTTTCTTTTCACCAACGAAGCTCGCTTTTCTCTCAGAAAATTATGGAAACTTACCTTAAAGTAAAGAAGATCGTGATCGTGATATTAATGTCTTAAGCATTTTCTTTATAAGCAATTGTAAACTTTACAAACCATCGCCTAACAGTGCATAGGATTTTCCCTCTTAAGGCAAGTTTTAACACTGCGGTTTCTTCGAGCGCTAGAAACTGATAAATCGGCATATCATTCTGCAGTTAATTTCACCAAATTATTCTCCAGCGCACTCGGATTATGTTTCATAACACGTGAAATACATTCAAGGCACTGTTTCACACTTGTCAGTTTACTCTTACTCAGCACTCATTCTCAAAACACTAGCCTCTAATCACCTCTCGCAAGTAAGGTCCATTTTTTCAATAACTATTGGTTATTTGGCCTTTTCCTGTTTCAATGAAGCTTCAACTGTATCGTGAATCTATTTCCTAGTAAACTTAGGGCAATTACACAACACACTGCTTGTACGCCTTGAGCATTGGCGCGCGAGCGTACCTTGTCGTCTGCTTGGTAGGGAGGAGAAATACCAAGTACCAACATTGTACATTTTTAACACATAAGCTTCTTTTTGTATGTTTCGTTTGGGAGGTTTATAGATCAACTTTGTTTTCAAATAAGAAGACATTCAAACTTAAGAAATGCTTCTTATTATTTACTCTTACATGTGAAAATATCTTTGGCTAAATATTTTTGTCAGGGATTTGACTCAAACTTGAACCTTTGATTATTGTCGGTTCTTATTTTCCCTTTGCGCATGCGCAGCAAATGACCACAGAGGCTTTCGTGTCTTAAGAGAACCTTCCCCTCTCGGCCCCTTGAAACCCGCACCAACAAATTAGCTGCATCTGAAAGCATTGAATTCTTCTGCGCGTGCGCATAGGATGACCACAAAATCGCTTGTGTCCGAAAATGCGGCCGGTTGCTATTTCCAAGTTCCGACAGCCATCTTCACTACAACTGTCCAGTGTGCATAGTAGGTTTAAATTTATACAAAATGCGTTATAGATTATAGCATGTTACCTAATAATATAATGCAGAAATTATTGGGGAGGGCACGTGCCCCTAAAGGCCGGCCGCCACTGGCTACGACGATGAAGTACCCGAAACTTTTCTCATCTGATTCATATATTTCGTTGAACCTGAAAGCCAATATAACTACTCCCAGATAAGTCTTACACGACTCGTATTGCTGCAAGTGCTTCCTTGCTTCTAGTTAACCACATAATTAGGATAAATTCATTTGAAATGTTAATTGTATTGTTCTTCCACATTGGATATGTAGGTTAAGACTGAATCTTCTGTTTCAGTGCCAGTTTTCCATCCATTAACTATCGTGTCTAGCTATTTAACCACCATTGCTTTTTCCAAATTTAATTCAACTTTCCAATCGTAGGCTACACATGGTAAGTGCGGAAGAACTGTTACCATAGAAATATTACAACATAAATATTTGATATAACACTGTTTTATCAAAATTGGTGCAATGCTAGTGAGAATATTGGTCAGCTTGCACAGTTTCAGGAAAATTGATTTAGTGTTGTGAATAAAAAGCTTCAAGAAGTCCCGAGTTCGATTCTCGGTTAGGATCAGTTACCCGGATAAGGTTTCGCCGAGGTTTCCCGTTATCCTGAGAAGACGAATGTGGGATTCTAAGCACCCCGGGCTCATTTGAGCATTATTCCATACATTTCATTCATTCATCGTCCGATATGATCTACCAGGTTAACAATAATAATAATAATAATAATAATAATAATAATAAATAATAACAATAATAATAATACCATGCCGCTATAACCCTTGCGGGTCTGGGGCTAACAACCAGAGGTGGACGATCATCCAACTATACGGATCTCAGGCCGGAATGTTTGCCATCATGGCCGAAATCGCTGCTTATCATAGCTCCTCACTTTCCTAACGATGCTGAGTGGGCACTGGGTTGGGATCGAATCCGGGCGCATTCCGTGGCCGGGAACCGGAACAACGCGCTCTACATCTCTGCGCCACAATGCATGATCTACAAAGTCTATTAAAACGCTTCATGTATCTTTAGAACCTCAAAGAAAAGAAAGAAAGAAATAAAGAAAAGCTTCATTTGCCCAAATATCTTTAAAACCGCTGACAGAGATGACACCTGCAACTCTCGCCCTTTGGATATGTTCAATTGTCTTTAGCTCTTACGCTTTTCTGCTTAAGTGTATTCTGAGCTAAATGACCAGGAACAAAATCAAGCACCTGGTGGACAGATTGCCAGCGCGTGTTTGTTGTGGGAGGCATCAGCTGGCTTTCGGGATTGCTCTTCACGGTCTTCTACAAACTTTGGGTCAATACCGTCCTCCGACAGAGCGAAGCGCTGCAATTTCAGAAAACAGAGAAGCAGCTCAAATCCTATTACCTATTCTACATAATGGAAAATATGAATTCTACAAACGTAAACGTTCTTTTTACTTTCTCGACCACGTATGTACAATGCACGCATACGTAGAGAAGGTATTGTATTCCATCCAAAACCTTGATACCGAGATTTCATCAGAATGCTTATTTTGAGACTCTCCCGAATAAAAATACATTTTAGAAAAAGGTCCGCGCACGCAAGTGAGTGTGGCTGTCTCTGTCTGTGAACAGCATTGCTCAAAACCAAAAGTCGGTTAAATACCAAACTTGATATTTAAGTTCACATTTTCCAAGGATGCCAACGTGGAGATTTTCAAGAAAAAACCTTTACCCCAAGCTATCCATTACACTGAACGTTTTCAAAAATTTTGATTTTCTCAAAAATGGATCTAACGATTTTGATTAAAATGTCATATGTGTAAGATGTAGATCTTGAATTATCTGGGAATAGCCTCAAGATCTTTTCATTCTGGATGACCTGTATATCTGATAAACCATAAGAGATAGAGACACAAAATGTAGATCTCGTTAAAACTCAAAATTTGTATCACATTGTGCAAACAAACTGTTCTTACAAAGGCGTATTCTAACTCTTCATGCAAATCGAGATAAACATTAAGAGAAATGGTAATTACTTAGTTCGTTGAAAGCAGAAGGGAAATGAGATACAATATATTAGTTAAAGCGATAGTCAAATCTTTTAAAAGCTTTGCTATGAGATTGAAATTTGGGTTTCTTTGTAAAACAAATGAGTCAGGAACTCCTATTTGATGAAGTTTTAAGTATTTTAGCACTGAAACCAATAATAAGATATATCTCGAAAATTGTTTACTCCTAATATATGTAACATAATTGTGATCATTTTTGCGCAGTAAGATTTTGTCTATACCTTACGGTTTACCTATTATGCAAACGTCATCCATAACGTAGAAGTCTTCAGAAGCATTCCCATAAAATTCAAGATATACGTTTTCCTACCATAAAAATATCTTTCATACATGGTATTTTAATATTGTCACGGCAATTTTTGAGAAAATCAAAAAGTAATTTGTAGTTTTGGGAGGGGGATTTTTTCTGAAACTCTCGTGTCGCATCCTTGGCAGATACTTAATTTAAATACAAAGTTTGGTACTTAATGGACTTTTCGTTTTGGATTATGATTTACTAATTAAATCATCTTTTCCAAAATTACAAAATTGTATCTAACATTTTAATAAAAAAAAACTAAATAACACAGAAACACATCTTTTTTCTAAAAATGTGTATTTTATTCAGGGGACCTTAAAACTTGAATTTTCAGTGAAATCTTGGTATCAAATTTTGGGTGGAATGCAACACTTTCTCTACCTGTGTGCTATGTACACACTAGAGAAAGTAAAAATTGAAGCTAATTTAAAATGGTTTCCAACAACAGAAACATTTAACTGTAAGCAAGTCCTTAACATAGAGGACAATATATGGAAGTATCCAACGAATGCACATATGTATGCGCTTGCAGACAAACAGCTTAAGCTAATTCAAAGAAAAATAAGCCAAATGCAAACTTCACTCAGGAGGTTTGAGTCAACCAAAATTTGAACGTCTGAGTCAGAGGGAAGGATATTATCCCAAAAATTACAATGAGTAAATTAAGTGAAATAATATTTAAATCAATCCAAAGTCCTCAGAGCTTAAGTTACTCGACATGCTTATTTTGAGGATAAAGGAAATCTCTGGCAAAAAGCCTTAACCCTTAATTCATCCTAACCGAGATTCGAACGTAGGGCGTCTTGAAAGTAAACCTCGAGTAACACGGAGGTAGGCCTACTTTCTTATCATTTGTGAATACCAGCAACCGAGTATTATTTGTATTTTGATCAACGTTAATAATGCAAGGTTTTACTATTATGATCTAATATAGGGAACATTAACATTTTGCAAGTGGATTAAAATTTGGAAAAGAATAAAATAATGTTTGCTATGGGTAGCACTCCACTCAAAATATATTGACATGTCACTTGAGGCCTAAACTCAGAATCATTTATACTCTCTCTACTTAATATATAGGTATCCAAAATTCAATACCAGTTTTTCAATGGAGATACACGTTTTAGGGTCCCCTGTATTTAAAAAAAGGGGGGAAAAAGCGTTTTTAGAAAAAAAAAATCCGTGTGTGTGTGCGCGCGATTGTCCATGTGCTAAAACGAAAAGTCCGTTGAGTAACAAACTTGATACTTAAGTTTGGCATCTTCCAAGGATAAATTTTCAGGAAAATACTTCACTCCAAACTACTCTCTATTTGCGGAAAAAAAATAGCAAATTTTTATTTTCTCAAAAACGACTAACAATGTTTATTAAAATACATTGTATTAAATATATTTACATCACTAATGAAATGTACATCTGCAATTTTCTGGAAACACCTCGGAAGGCCATTTCATTCAGGATGACTTTTGCATAACTGGCAAATCTTAAGAGAAGGACAAAAATTTACTGCAAAACACGTAGATCTCGTTAAAATAGAGAGTTTATGCCACATTATTAATGATAAAATTATATAACACTGCTGAGGTTACATTTTTTGAGGAGGTAATCATTTCCGCGATATTCCCTATTATTAATTTCAAATTTAAAATACTTGGGATTTTCTCAAACGCGAAGTCATCATCCATTTCATATATCTTCTGTTTTACCCTTGTCCATGGAATTAGAACCGGATTTAAATACAAATCACAGAGCGAGGGATCTTAAAAAGATTTGGTTAAGCGTTTGCATTATTTTGAGCTTATTCACTAAATTTTAATGATGATTTTCTATAACATTTTCAAACGTTAGACTGCATGATATTATTCTGAACCCTCAATTTATCTATCGCTTTAGCTTAGTGATTCCCTTGTTTTACTTCCACTTAAAAGAGAACAAGTAATAAGACCATTTCTGCTGACGTTTATCTCGATTAGCATCAGGTAGATAGAAGAATAATCTTTCGTAAGAATAGATTGTTTGCAAAACAGAGAAAAATCAAGTGAATGGGACGTATTACATTTTTTACAGAATAGATAGAGAAAATCGTGTGAATGGGACATATTACATTTTTGTTTTGTTTTGTGGAATTAATCATTTCTGAAATATTTTTTGCTATCGGTTTCAATTTTAAAATACTTAAACTTTTCTCAAACAGGAATTGGCATTCCTTTTTATTTTGTTTTACTCCTGGCCATGCAAAGAGAACCGAATTTCAATCACGTAGCAGCAGATTTTAAAAGATTTGACTATGGATTTAGTTTAGTGTATTCTCTTATTTCCCTTCCACTTACAAGGAACTAAATAATAGAATTATTTCTGCCAACTTTATCTGGATTAGCATGAAAAAAATTACGCTTTTGTAAGAATAGTTGTTACAGAGAATGTGAGAAAGTAATGTGAATGGAACACACCAACTTTTTAGAAACTAGTCCTCGGCCTATCTAATCTGTGTGTCACCGGATGGCAGTTTCCTCCGATGGTATATTTTCTCAGGTAAGTGAAGCTCCCAAAATGAGATTGGTTTGACTATTTAATTTCCTCTTATACAATCACACAAGTCGGAGAAGTTGACATTCATTTATCAGGCACTTGTTCTTTGTTCAGTTAGAAAAGTAATTTAATATATGACACAGAGAATGAGTGATTCTGGAAGTTTTAAATTGGACAATGAAAGTTTGAAAGCAAGGGAAGGTCGACTTTCCAGTTTAACACGCATCAAGAAATCCGTGGTATGAAGCTTAATTATAGGAAGCGTAGCTACGTATATTTCTCTGAAAGAGAAGATGCGATGTGTGAAGGAAGAGTTTCTCTCTAAAAGTTCGCCTTAAAGCAGCTGTAGTGAGAATAACTACATCAGAAACAATATAATTATAGCGTATTGTTTTCAATGCCGAGTAATAGTGGCATAGAAAGCACCCAAGTATTACAACTATTACCCATTACTAATGAGCGAGATAATGGAACATTACTGGCTATAGTGACCAAGCAGCAGTTCATGATTAGTTACTTGAGACACTGCCCTTTGGAGTAAAAAAGTTAGCAAGTATTTCTGTGTATTTACGTAGAAGAATATCGACATATGAGAAAACATAAAACCATGTGCAAGCCAGGATTAGGAAACCCCGATTACATTGCTGGGTCTAAAACCTTTAATGTATATAAAGAAAGCTTTTAAGGACCAATGATTACATCAGTATTCCGACACTCATTCTGCCCAAAGCTAACGTAAGAGGAAGATTGCATAAGAATGCTATAGGATCACTCTTCAGTGGAATGCCCTTTTCCACACCGCCATCTTTGAGACAAAATTGAACATTGTGCCCTAAAGAAAGGTTTGTTTTAGTATGTATTTGGAATCAAGAAGAAGGATGGAGGTCATACGAGTGGCTGGGATTGCAAACTAATATTGTATTAGGAATCAAGAAGAAGAAGAAGAAGAAGAAGAAGAAGATTGGAGATTCATATAAGCGGCAGGGTCATGCGTAATGCCTTATCACCAATATCAAAGGTGTATTAGGGATCAAGATGATGAATGGAAGCCCGCCACCTCCACTGCTATTAAAAATAACGCATTGTTGTATTGGAAAGCAAGACGACAACAGGCTGGTTGCTAACATTTCTCCCAGGATGTTTCCTGAGAAAATGTGTTCCCAGAATTCTCCCAGGATATTTTCTATGTTCACCTGTTGTAATAGTTGCTCGTGTTCAGGGAACACCATAACATGTTTCCGGTGAAAAGTCGATATCAATCCTCTGTATGGAATACAGTACTTCCTCTATTTACGTACTACACACGTGGTACAGAAAACAAGAATTAATTACTGAAGACATGAATATCCAAAAGGGAGAAGTGGCGGGGGAAAGCACGTTATACATCAATGTTCGTATACTTATATCCTAAAAAACAAGGGGACTATTTTTCGTTAGTTCGCATCAAATTAGATACAGGCATAAAAATTAGATTTGTTGTTGATTTTAAACCTAGTATCCAAAGTTGGCTTCTGGGCAACTTATTCCTCATTCCCAATATTGATGAGAAACATGCATGTGATACTTCACCCAGCACAAAGCCGCTCAGTGCATGTAACTCAAGTATGTTTTTGTGGCTTTTGAGTTCCTAAGATACGTATTTCCGATGAAATTTCAATATCCAGTTTTTTAGTCAATTGCAGTACTTCCTCTGCCTGACATAGAAAACGGCATTGAATAGCATTTAGGTAACAGACAGAAGGAAACATAAAAAGTATGCTACAAAAATTTAGTTCTGCTTGCTTCGACTTAAAAATAATGCCCACTTTCACTCCCTTTTGTGATATGAAATATTCTGGGCTAATTCGGTAAACAACAATAAAATGAAATAAGAACTAAAGCTTTCCTGGCGACGTGTTAATTCAAAATCTTCTCGGGCTTCTAGCCAGGTTACCTAGCCCGAGAAGATTTTGAATTAACAATAAAATGTTTATACTACAAAAAAAATGTAATGTGTTTCATTCACTTGAGTTTCTCTGTCGGCTCTGCAAACAAATTGTTCTTGCAAAAGAGTATTCTTTTATCTAAATAATGCTAATCAATGCTAATTACCAGAAATAGTTTAATATTTAGCTCCTTATAAGTAGAAGGGAAATAAGGGAATATATTAGACTAAAGCGATACCTAGTGGCTAAGCGATTATCGTTGAAATTTGGTTATCTTTCCATGGCCAGGAGTAAAACAAAATAGGTACATATGACACGAATAAGGACTTCCCCTTTGAAAAAAGTTTTTAAGTATAACATCATTGAAATCAATAACACGGAATATCTTTGAAATGGTTAGTTCAAAAAAGTATGTGATAAAAATGGTGTGTTTTAACGAGATCTACATTTTTCGTGCAGATTTTGATTAAAATGCCATATGTTTAAGATATTTTCATGACAAACGAAATGTATATAATGAACTTTCTGGAAAGACTATGAAGACCTCTTTATTCTGAATGACTTTTGTATAACAGGTAAACCGCAAGAGCTAGACAAAAACTTGCTGCACAAAAATGTAGATCTCGTTAAAACATACAATTAATGTCAAATACATTTTTAGAAGTTAACGTTTCTGAGATATTCCTAGTTATTGGTTTCAATTATAAAATATTTATACTGTTCTCAAATGGAAATCCTTATTCTTTCTTTCTCCTGGAGAAGCAAAAAACGGAAAACGACCAGCTCTTGAAAGACTTCTATCGCTTTATCCTAGTGTATTCCCTTAATCCCAGGTATCTACAAGGAAGTATGTAATAAAAGTATTTCTGCAACTGTTTATATTCGATATAGCTGAAGCAGTGAGAAAAAAAGTTCTTTTTAGAATAGGTACCGAAAGCCATGAGAATGCAACATCAGATTTTTACTTTCTCTACTTGTACTATGTACATGGTGTTTAGAGAAGGTATTGTATTGCACCCAAAATTCGATACCGAGATTTCATCAGAAATACATGTTTTGAGACCCCATTGAATAAAAAAAACGTTTGTTTGAGAAATGTCAGTGTAAGTACTGTGACGCCCTCCGTAGTGTAATGGTTACCATGCTAACTTCATATACCCAAGGTCGCGGGTTCAAACCCGGCGGAGGACGATGGATTTTTTCGGGCGTAAAAATCCTTAGCATGGCTTACTTTGGAAGGGAAGTAAAGCCGTTGGTCCCGTGTTGTAGAATTACGGCACTTAAAAGGAACCTCAAGTCTGCTAAGAGAGGCCTCTGAGCAAAATTAAATGGGACGCTGAGAACCACAGCAGTAAAAGAGCGCCCATAAATAAAACTCCACTTATTTTGTATACCTGTGGACAGAGTAGCTCAAAAACGAAAAGTTCATTAAATACGAAAGGTGGTATTTAAGTTGAGTATCTCTCAAGGATGCGATACGAAGATTTTCTAGAAAATCCGCACCCCTCAACTTCAATTAACCTTGGAAAAAGTTTCGAAAATATTGATTTTCTCAAAAATGGCTCTAATGATTTTGATTAACATATCGTATATTAAAGATATTTAAATGACAATGAAATGTTTATCTTGAATTTTCTGGGTATAGCTTCTGAAGACCTCTTTATTTTGGATGAATTTTGCTGAATTTTACATAACTGGCAAACCATAACAGAAAGACAAAAGCTTACTACACAAAAAATGTAGATGTTAAAACAGATAATTTATGTCAGAGTGTCTTTTTTTATTTATTTTAAAGCTGGTCATTTCTGAGATATTCCTTGTTCTTGGTGTCAGCTATAAAGTACTAATAGTGCACTCATACGAGATTTTATCAACTCCTAGCAATACAAAATATTCTTTCAATCACATAGTAACCATCTTTAACCTAGTGTACTCCCTTATTTCCCTTCTACTTACAAAAAAGCAACTAAAAATATCATTTCTGCTTATTTTATCTTGATTAGCATAAATTAGAAGAGTAAGCTGTTTTTTCAACAATAATTGTAACAGAGATGCAGAAATGGTACAAATCAGACTTTTTTCTAATGTAATAAACTGAAGGGGACAGTGAATACATGGGTACCTAGAGATTGACACTTTCTAATTTGAGGTGCGTGACCCAACGAGACATCGAAGGGGAGGGGGGATGGGTTGCGGCAAGGTACCGTTCTCTGCACGAGGTACACTAGCTCTTCTGCTTCCTATAGCGGCAATATCCACTTAACAGGACAGCCCCTCCCTCTCTCCCAACATTAAAGCACCGCAGACGCCTGATATTCTCAATAGAAGTTAGGTTAAATTATTTTCTGACATCAGGTGTTACTGGGAAGACTCATACTGTAAATCTGCATTTCGTAATTATTCATTTTTTATTACTGTAGCACGCATGATCTTACAATGTATATAGCAGCTGGCACTCAAAATTTTGATACCAAGATTTCACTGAAAATATATGGTTTGAGCCCCCCTGATTCATTTAAAAAAAAATAAAACATACAAACAAAAACAGCATATTTTAGAAAAAGGTCAGTGTGTCTGTCCGTCTCTGTGTGTCTGTGGAGAACATAACTAAAAATGAAAATCCTGTCAATACCAATTTTGGTATTATATTGTAGTACCTCCCAAGGATGTGACACGACGATTTTCAAGAAAAGCCGCTCACCCCAAACTACCCTTTAAATTTTCGAAAAGTTTTTCTCTAAATGTCTTTAACGATTTTGATTAAAATAACATAAATAACAGATATTAATATGACAAATAAAATGTATATCTTGAATTTTCTGGGAATACCCTCGGAAGACCTATTCATTCTGAAAGAATTTTGTATAACTGGTACACTGTAAGAGATAGAAAAAAAACCTACTAGACAAAAAATGTAAATCTCATTAAACACACAATTTATTTCATATAATTTTACTTTCTCTATACATAGTGTATAGAGAAGGTATTGCATTCCACCCAAAAATTCGATACCGAGATTTCACCGGAAATACATGTCTTAGATCCCCCCGAATCCAAAAAAAGCATTTTTACAAAAAGGTGCGTGTGTCTGTGTGTGTGTGTGCGCGCGTGTGTCTGTGTGTGTGTGTCTGTGGACAGAATAGCTCAAAAACGAAAAGACCGTTCAATACCAAACTTGGTATTTAATTTGGTATCTTCCAAGGATGCGACACGAAGATTTTCAAGAAAATCCCCCACCCCCAACTGCCCTTTACATGGAACTTCTATCGAAAATTTTGATTTTCTCAAAAATGGCTCTAACGATTTTGATTAAAATGTCAAATATTAAAGATATTTACCTGAAAAGCAAAATGTATATCTTGAATTTTCTGGGAATAGCCTCTGAAGACTACTTTATTCTGGATGAATTTTACGGAAGTTTGCATAACTACTAAACCGTAAGAGATGGACAGAAACTTAACACCCAAAAAAATGGAGAGCACATTAAAATACACAATTTATGTCATATATATTTCTTGATGGTTTTTGACATGTTCCTTGTTTTTGGTTTCAGCTATGAGAAACCTATACATTTCTCATACAGGAATTTGTCAACTTCTGTCCATACAAACAAAGGAACTTCAGACACATGTCAACCAGCTTTTGATTATCAGTTTAGCCTATAGTACTTCCTTATTTCTGTACTATTTACACGGAAGCAAGTAATAAGACTATTTCTATTATTTTTTTCTCATTTAGGTTGAAGGAAGTAGAAGCATAAGCTTTTTAACAATAATTTGTTGCAGAGATGTAGAGAAAGTCATGTGAATGAAACACATCAGAATATTTTTGTAGAGTTAACCGTTTTTCGAGATATAGATAAGCTACTTGAACTTTTCTCAAACGGTAAGACGCCTTTCTTTTCGTCTCTCTTTTGTTTGACTCCCAGCAAGCAAAGCGAACGAAATTTCAATTGTTTCTCATGACAACCAGCTTTTAATAGATTTTACTATCGTTTAGCCTATTCATTCCCTATTTCCCTTCTACTTACAAAGAAGCAAGTAACAACACTAATGCTGCTAGCGTTTATTTTGATTAGCATGATATAAATAAAAGAATAGTTCGTTTGCGGAACAGCTATAGAAAGCCATGTGAATGGAACACACCAGGCTTTTAAAAAAAAACCATTAAAAGCAATTTCTAATAAAAGAGATTTATATTGCAGAAGAATGAAGATAGAGAATTATATTTCAGCTTCGTGCAATGCTGTGTTCCAAATACTTAATTAACATTTTTTACTTTCTCTACCACTTATGTGCAATTTGCATTTAGATAGAGAAGGTATTTTATTCGACTCAAACATTTGATACCAGGATTTCACCAGAAATGGAAGTTCTAAGGACACCTGAATTAAAAGAAGGATAGAAAGAAAGAAAGAAAGAAAGAAAGAGTGGCAACTTTAGAAAACGGTCCGTTTGTGTGTATGTGTATGTGCATGCATGTGTATCTGTGTTCCTGTTAGCAGCATAATTCAAAAATGAAAATTCAGTTAAGTACCTATTTGAAATTTAATTTTAGCACACTCTAAGGACGCGCCGCGAATATTTTGAGGACCCCCCCATCTACTCTTAAATGGAGCATTTTTTGACATTTTCAGTTATCTCAAAAATGATTAACGGTTTTGATATACCATTTACATGACAAATAAAATGCATATCTTGAACTTTTTGGAAATAGTCTCTGAAGCCCTCTTCATTCTGGAGGACTTTTGCATAGCCGACAAACCGCAAGAGATAGAAAAAAATGTACTACTGAAAAAATGTAGATCTCGTTAAAGCACAAATTTATGTCAGACACTTCTTTTGCAATTAATAACTTAGAGATATTCGTTGTTATTGGATTCAATTTTTAAATGCTTACATTTTTCTCAATCAGGAAGTTGTCATTTGTTCTTCTTTTGTTTAATCCTGGTCTTGCAAAGAGAACAGAATTTCAACACCAACGCATAGCGACAGCGTTTAAAACATTTGACCATCGCTTTGATCTAGTGTATTTCCTTATTTCCCTTACACTTACAAAGAACTAAATAACAAGACTATTTTTATTAACGTTTATCTCGATTACACTTCATAGCTACAGAGGCTGACGGCTTATCTATTCACATGTACTACCTTATATGCGAGATAAATTTGACGAAATGTTTCCAAGGATATGTCCACGCCGTCGTTCTGCCAAGGACTCGTGTAGAACAGAACTTTGATTCAGCATTATGAACTGTGCAAAGGCGTCCTCTGCAATTTAAATTCTGCTCTTAAAAATTGTTTCTAGATATAGCATTTACATTCACTAAAAATTTACAGTATGCATGCATTTTGTGTCAAGTTTTTGCCGTATAATTTCGAACACATGCACTAAGCATGCGCTAAATTAGTGTTTTTCTGAAACAAGTTTTAAATTCGGAAAACCAGCATTGCAGTTACATCTGCATATAAACAAAATGTAAAAAAAAATCATGCGTTACATTCACATGACTATCTCTACAAAAATTGTTAACAAAAGATTATTCTTTTATCCACATCATGATAATCGAGATAAACATTAGCAAAAGCTATCATCTTACTTGCTTCCTTGTAAGTAGAAGGGAAATAAGAACTTATGCTAGACTAACGCGATAGTCAAACATTTTAAAAGCCCATCGCTATATCAAACAATTGAAATTCGGTTCTCTTTTGTATGCCCGGAAGTAAAACAAAAGAGATATGAAACGAAGTTAACTTCCCGAGTGAGAAAAGTTTAAGTAGTTTAAAATTGAAATCAATACCAAAGAATATCTCGGAAATGGTTAAATCTTCAAAAAATAATGCATATGACATAAACAATGATTTAATGATGTCTACATATATTCTTGTGTAGAAAGAATTTTTCTACATCTTATAGCTTACGAGTTATATAAAACACATCCAGAATGAACAGGTCTTCAGAGGCTATTCCCAGAAAATTTAAGATGTATATTTCGCTTGTCATGAAAATACCCTAAACATATATTTTAATAAAAATCATTAGAGACATTTTGAGAAAATAAAAAATTCGAAAAATATTCCATTTAAAGGGTAGTTTGGGGTGGGTGATTTTCCTGAAAATCTTCTTGAAGCATCATTGGAAGATTTCGTAGTCGGTTTACCCTCCCCGTATTTAGGACTGACACCCCCTAGGACTTATGAGCGGATGCCTAGGGGCCGGAAGTTTGTCGGGGAGCCAACAGCAGAAACGAGTAGCCAGTCATGAGCGCGAGGAAGTGAATGATATGAAATGCAAGCAAAATGATGATAGGAAAAGTGATGATGCAGCAATTGGTGGAATGAGTGGTGGGAGAAACCGGAGGACCTGGAGATAACCCGCCCAGACGCCGCTTCGCGCACCAAAAATCATACATGTGGGCCCTTGGGCTCGAACCCGAGCCGCCTAGATGGGAGGCGAGCGCTCAACCACGGCGCCGCATCCTTGGAAGATACTAAACTTAAATACCAAGTTTGGTATCTTATGGACTTTTCTTAAAGATCCTCTTTTTTAGTTATGCTGCCCCCCCCCCCACACACACACACAAGGATATTTCTCCAATTATTTATTTGTTTGATTCTGGGAGTCTCAAAACATGTATTTTCGGTGAAATCTTGATAACGAATTTTGGGTGTAATTCAATACCTTCTCTATTTACTACTTGCATAGTAAGTGTAGAGAAAGTAAAAATAAATAAAAGTGAAAATGAATTTATTTTCTGTCCAACGCTAATAGAGAGACTTCAACACAGGAATAGAACACTAAGCCAATTAATTTATCTACATGAAGCAGAAAACTATGAAGAGACCAAATGAGTGTATCAATTTTGACCATTGGATGTTTTAAAGTATATATATACATATACACTTTTTCTATGACACCCACTTATAGTTGGTAGAGGAAGTATTCTTTATTAATGAAGTATACAATTACCAAAACCATACTTCACCCGGGGGTACATTAGGGTTATGCTTTTAAATAGTTGTAATTTTAAATAAATAATTAACTATGGAATATCAGTTTGATATTGTTTTACATAAAACTAAACATTATAATAACTTTGAAAACTTCTAATGATGTAATGCATAATGTATGAATTTAAAACATTCTTTATAACAGTATTCCACATACAGAAAGAGAAGAGTGATATAGCAAAATTTACACATCTGCCTAAATGCATATTCATTCCATAGCATCTGTTACATGAGTACCGCAATATATACACTAAAGTGAACCAGGTTGACTACACATTTCGTTAAAGTTGCTGCTCTAACTTGTTCTTAGTAGTAATAAATATTACATTATAAAATTACAAAATATTACACAACGTTACAAAAATATTACAACCCATTTCGGAGTCCGAAACTGATTTCTACTGCGTTTGCTTTAATGATAGCAAGCAAGTGTACCTAAGACATTGAGGTTAGATTGATATTAGCTCATCGGTAGGAACTAAAATGTAAGTTGAATACTCAAAAACAGAGTATTGAAATTTCAATCAAATGCCCACTGAACACTCCTAAACACAATTTTTAGGAAAAAGCGTTGACACGAAGAACTAAAAAATGGCAGCTTAATTCTAAAACGAAAAGTCGGATAAATATTAAATTCCATACTTAAGTAAGCTACAAGTCAGTTTAAACATGCTGGGCGAAGAATTACAAGAAAGTATCTCATTGCGCACTAGTTTTGCAAAAAATTGTTCCTTATTTTTTCATACATTCAGAAATGCCTCTCACTATTTTGATTAAAATATTATTTGTATTTAAGTGATAAATTATATGCATATCTTCAATTTTCTATGAATAACCACGAAGATCTCTACTGACTAAATGATCTAAAAGTGGGAAATCACAGGAAATACATATATAAATTTACTTTGTATACAAAGATCATTTAAAATGTACAAATAGTTTCACATAACTTTTTTGTAAGATTTCGTAGCTGTATTGTATATTTACAATTTACAATGTCGGCATCTGACGGAAATGCTTGAAAGTAATCTATGCTCCTTTTTGTCTTTTCATTGCAAGAACTCCTTATTCAGGTTAAACATTTAAATGATGTTTCCAAGTATTATTTGTATCTAAACACTTACTGCTTTATTTAAATGTTTTCTCAGGTTAAAAATATTAGCGAATAAGTAACTTAGATAAAAGTATATCTTTTTACCTACATGAATGGAATAATATTATCGGGTATGACTAGAGAAGGTGGTGTGAGTGTTCACAGCGGACTTTTCTTATCACTTCAGCCAATCGCAATACTTTAGATACAATGTCAGTACTTAATAGAAACTTTCACATATGCAAAAGGTCGAAACAACAACTGGCCTCTGGTATTCAAGTTCACGGGTACAACCCGAGGCGATGAACTTTTTTCGGGCGTAAAAATCCTTAGTATGGCTTCCTTCGAAAGGGAAGTAATGCCGTTGGTTCTGTGTCATAGATTTACGGCACGTAAAATTACTTCAAGCTTGATAATTAGGTCTCTAAGCAAAATTAAGGAAGGGGTCTTTCACGCCCAAAAGAGTCGCTGAGAGCCGCAGGAGTTAAAGAACGTACGTTCATAATAATAAAACTCAATTTAATTTAGGTCGAAACATCAATTTACTATGTTTAAAACAAGCTGAGGTAGCATTGAGATCATAAGAAACCAAAGGACATCTATACCTATACATTTTAAGGTGTAATATTTCGTTTTAAGAAAATTAAGGCATAAATAACGGGGAATGTTTCCGAGATAGTGAGTGCCTTAAAGCATATTTTAAACGAGATATACCTTTTCCCTATCTCAAGAATTTATCCAAGTTATGTGGTTCCCTCAAGTTAAATGTACGCAGAGAATCGCCCCCCCCCCCAAGAAATTGTCAATTTTTTTTTATTTTGCCTAAAACTTGAGATATTAGATATGTTATTGAAAAGGGGAAACAGCACGCGCACAACACACACACACACACACACTCACACACACACACACACACACACACACAATAAACGACCCTTTTTGTTCGTGCTGCCCCAAAATACTGGAGAAATTTCGCTATTAATATTTTAGTTTAAATGCAACATGTTCTCTGATCTAAGATGAGGAAAACACAATTTAAACTTTGGTATATTATATCTACATTACTTTCTCTACTGATTCTTCTACAAATTATTCTTACAGAAACTTATTTTTTGTATAGTTCTCGTTAATATAGATAAGCTTTTGTTACACTTTTAAACATTTCGTATTGCATTAAAAGATACAGTAGGCACAGTTACATTTTTGAGAAGCGTGTCGCTATGTGATGACTTGAAATTTCATCCTTTTTGGATGACCATAATGAAAATTAATGACTTGTCACTAGCAAAAAGTTTAAGTACATACTTGGAAATTCAGACTCAGAGCAAAGGATATCTCAAGAATTGTTAACGCTACACACAAACTCTGATGTGGTGCATTCACATGATTTTCTTTACATCTCTGCAACAACTTATAGTTAAAAAGCTTATTCTTCTATTTACTTCTTGGTAATTTAGAAAAATTAGCAGAAATGGTCTTATTACTTGCTTCCTTGCAAGTAGTAGGCAAATAAGGGAGTACCATAGCTTAAAGTGACAGTCAAAAGCCGGTTGCTATGTGACTGAAGTTCCTTTGTTTGTATGGACAGGAGTTGACAGATTCCGCATGAGAAAAGTATAAGTTTTTCAAAGCTGAAATCAAAAACAAGGAATACCTAAAAAAACGACCAACTTCACGAAAAAAAAGGTATATGACATAAATTGTATGTTTTAATATGCTCTACATTTTTTATGTGTTAAATTTTTGTCCATCTCTTACGGTTTAGCAGTTATGCAAAGTTCCGTAAAATTCATCCAGAATAAAGTAGTCTTCAGAGCTAGTCCCAGAAAATTCAAGATATACATTTTATTTCTCAAGTAAATATCTGTAATATTTGACATTTTAATCAAAATCGTTAGAGCCACTTTTAAGAAAATCAAAATTTTTGAAACATGTTCTATGTAAAGGGTAGTTGGGGGTGGGAGGATTTTCTTGAAAATATTCGTTTCACATACTTGGAAGATGCCAAACTTAAACACCAAGTTTGGTATTTAACGGTCTTTTCATTTTTGAGCTATGCTGTCCATAGACACACAGACACACAGACACACACACACACACACACACACCCGCACACGGACCATTTTGTAAAAATGCTTTTTTTTGGATTCAGGGGGACCCAAAACGTATATTTCCGGTGAAATCTCGGTACCAATTTTTTTCTCTGTACACTGTGTACATAGTACATGTAGAGAAAGTAAAAATTGATTTTAGTAAAATGTGTGCTTTAACGAAATCTCTACCTTTACTTTCTCTACACGTACTATGCACATAGTGTATAGATAAGGTATTGTAAAGCACCCAAAAAATTTGATACTGAGATTTCATCAGAAATATATGTTTTGAGACCCCCTGAATTAAAAAAAAACATTTTTATAAAAATGTCCGTGTGTTTCTGTGTGTGAGTGTGTATGTGTATGGTATTTCAGTTCAGTATCTTAAAAGGATGCGACACGGAAGATTTTGAAGAAAATTCCCCTACCCCCAACTACCCTTTACATGGAAAAAATTTCGAACATTTTCATTTTCTCAAAAATGGCTCTAACGATTTTGATTTAAATATCGTAAATTAAAGACATTTACCTGACAAATAAAATGTATATCTTGAATTTTCTGGAAATAGCCTCTGAAGACATCTTTATCTGGATGCATTTTAAGGAATTTTGCATAACTGGTGAACCGTAACAGATAGACAAAAACTTAATAGAAAATGTAGACCTCGTTAAAACACACACGTTATGTTAAATACATTTTTTGGTAAAGTTGATCGTTTTTTTTAGATATTTCTTGTTTTTGGTTTCAGTTTTAAAATAATTATATTTTTCTCATACGGAAATTTGTCCTTCCATACAAACAAAGGAACTTCAATCACATAGCAAGCAGCTTTTGACTATCACTTTGGCCTAAGGTTCTCCCTTATTCCCCTTCTACTTACATGTAAGCAATTAATAAGATTATTTCTGCTAATTTTTTCTGGATTAGCATTGAGTAAATAGAAGCATAAGCTTTTTAACAATAATTTGTTGCAGAGATGTTGAGAAAGTCATGTGAATGGACCACATCTGATTTTTAAGTACCTATGCTATTGCCTTTCTCTTACGGTTTAACAGTCATACAAAAATCATTCAGAATAAAGGAATTTACAGGGCATTCTCAGAAAAGTTATTTCTTACAGTGTTTTTTTTTTTTTTTGTCATGTAAATACCTTTAAAAAGTTATTTCAATAAAATCTTTAGAGCCATTCTTTAAGAAAATAAAAAAATAATGAAAAATGTAAGGGCTATTTATGGAATTTTCTGGAACATCCTCATGTCGCATCCTTGGAAGATGCTAAACATCAATATTAAGGTTCTTTTTTATTTATTTAACTTTCGTTTTTAGTTATGTTTTTGACACATATCCACAGACAGCTCTTTTTTCAAAAAATACTTCTTTTTTTTTTATTCAGGTAATCTCAAAAAGTGTATTTCCTCTGAAATCTCTACATCAAATTGTTGGGAGGAATGAAAGTACATATTTATGTTATCAGTAATCGCTTTACCGTAAAATATCTTGTTTATATTCATTAGTCTAAATATCTTTGAAACAGAAAACAAACAAGGTATTCATGAACATTTTCTATCGTTAGATGGACACACTGAACATCTAATCGTTCGGTAACGTCTTGTAGTCACGGAGTACTTATGATACACAATGACAACAAACAACACGAGACAAAAGTAAAATTACTACACGGAAAGCAAGATGATATCCTGATCGCATGTGTGCTCGTTTGGATGAACTAAAGTGAAAAAGGTGAAGATGAGGGCCACCGGTAACGGTAATGCAACATCTAGGAATGCTGCAGGGGTATCCAAAAACACGAACCGGAACACGCCTGGTTCAACGCGTAGGGTATTCGGTACGTAGCGAATTCCTCACCTGTGCTCTCTCTCTCTCTCTCTCTCTCTCTCTCTCTCTCTCGCTCTCTCTCTCTCTATCTGTTTAGTGACTAGAATCCGAATGGGTCACATCAAATAAGACATGAAATGAGTGAGCAATGATTTCGGCAAATAGCCGATAACTTTTGTATACTTCCGAATAAAAGCCACAGTAAAGCAAATTGACCACCAATATACAAACCTCAGGCCACACAGGGAGTGGCAAGAATGTTAACCTTGCTCTACAAAGCTGCCAAGTGTTCCCAGCTCAAGAAAGAGCGATGCTGAGGGAACGGGAGACGAGACGTTGATAAGCTGATGGTTGCAGGAGTCAAAGTTCTACTCTAAGGGTTAGCATGCACTTTATCTTTGATCATCAGAGTCTCTCAGGTAACACACACCGCATACCTATTTGCTCCCTCGGAAATCGCTGATGTTTCACATTGCAGCAATGAGCGTGTCGCTTCAGGCAATGAAATCAAGAAATTATAAATGACTGTTGTTAACCCCACGTGTAGTGAATCAGAAGTTGATTGTTTTCTCTCTCATTCTTCTTTTAAGCATGTTCTAAGAATAAATTCCAAGCGTAGAGGGATAATTGCTTACTGGGAGAAATGTTACAGCATTGACTTCGCGTCGCTTAGTACCTTCATCTCATCCGGCGTTGATACGCTGCATGTTAGCGTAACACAAGAAAACAAGTAGTAAGGTACAGTACTAAACGCTGCTTTCTAATTCATTAAGGAACACCGAAGTGATATAAGTAAGTGATTTTCTAAAGTATTAAAATGTATTTTCTCTAGCAAGTACATAGTAGACACAGAAGGTGTTGTATTCCACCCAAAAATTCGAGCCCAAGGTTTCACTAGAAATACAGGTTTTAGGGTCCCCTGAATTTCAAAAGAAACCATTTTAGAAAAAGGTCCATGTATGTGTGTGTGTGCGTGCGTGCGTGTGTGTCCGAGTTCCTGTGAATATAGTAACTCAAGAACGAAAAGTCGGTAAAATACAAAAGTTGATATTTAATATAGAGTCTTCCAAGGATGCAAAGGTTTTAAGGAAACTCCCTCACCCCAAACTGCCCTTTACAAGGAACACAATTTCAAATTTTTATTTTCTCAAAAAATTGCTTTAACGATTTTGATTAAAATGTCATATATACATTTACATTACAAATAAAATGAATATCTTGAATTTTCTGGAAATAGCCCCTGAATCTCTTTTCATTCTGGATGACTTTTGTATAACTGGCAACCCGCAAGAGTTCGACAAAAGTTACTACATAAAAAAACCTAATGTGTTACACCCACATGACTTTCTCTAACTGTTCTATAAACAACCTTCTAACAAAAGATGATTCCTATTTCTACACCATGCTAAACATTAACATAATGTTCTTATTACATAGTTCCTTATAAATAGAAGAGAACTAAAGGTTAAAATGATAGTCAAATATGTTAAAAGCTCTCGTTATGCAATTGTTATTGCAAATCACTTCTTTGGTTGGCTAGGAGTAGCACAAAAGAAAAGCTGTCTGTCTGAGAAAAGAATAAGTACTTTACAATTCAAACCAATAACCAGGAATATATTGCAAACGCTTACCTCCACAACAAAAATGTAAAGGTAACAAATTTTGTGTTTTGACGATATCTACATTTTTTGTGCAGCAAGTTTTTGTCTATATCCTACGGTATAGCAGATAAGTTAAATTATGCAACATTTATCCAGAATAAAGAGGTCTTCAGAGGATATTCCCAGAAAACTCAAAATATACATTTTATTTGGGATGTAAATATCTTTAATATACGGTATTTTAATCAAAATCTTTAGAACCATTTTTGAGAAAATGAACATTTTCGAAATTTTTTCCATGTATGGGGTAGTTGGGGGTTAGTAGTTAAATAAGGAGAGAGCTGGGACGGGAACGTGAGCATACATAGGAAAGATAGGGAATACATGGAGGGCGTGTACTCTAGCGTGAGTATACATGGGAAAGATAGGGAATTCAAGGAGCTATGCTAAGAGCAGGGGAAACTTATCACAGGTTCAGAGTATTAGGAGCAGTTTTTCAGTGCTTTAAGGTCCCTTTCAAGGTCGTTTGCTTTGTTTTCATTATTTTATTGTCTTTCCTAGAATTTAGATATGTTGAATGATTGTTTTGTATTATGAGTGTGTTGTTTGAGAACTTTTTATTATTTTGCAGTGTTTGCTCGGCCTTTTGAGTGCTTGCAGATCATTTATAACACTTCTGGTGGGGTTTTCGGGTGCTAGGACAGATGTTTCGAATGATTTTAATGGCATTTCATATCATTTGGAGGGTTTTTAAAACTCTAGATCAGCTAGTTTCAGGGTACCTATTAGACATTTTAGCTCTTTTCAATTGATTTATCACCATTTTGTGGCTATTTAAGACTAAAGTTTGGATTTTAGGCTTTTTCCGACGTTTTTGCTGATATTTTACATTATTTTACATTGCTTTCTATTGATTTTTTACGCTTTTATAAGCATTTTTGTGCGATTTGGGACTAGTTTTCAGGTTTGTAGTGCTTTCACGTACATTTTTCAGGATTTTAATGGTGATTTGTAACGTTGTCACTGTTGTTTAGTATGCTTTTATTGTCATGGCATACCATTTGGGGGGAGGGTGTTTAGGACTGTAGGACAGGGTATTGATGAGACATTTTAGCCCTTTTCCATACATTTCGAATCATTTTGTTGATATATAGGACCCTAAAACACGCATTCACACCCTGATAAAATTTTACAGCATTTACAGTGATTTCTAATGTTTTTAACACGTTTATAGACATTTTACACGTTTAGAGTCTATTTAGCAGAATTCTGTAGCGTTTCGTAGTCCTTTCTGCCTCATTACTGTTCATTTTCGACTTCTAAAATATTCACAACTACAGAATAGTGTTAAACCCTCAGACAATAGGTATTTCAACGCACTTAGAATGTATTATTGGAAGGCCTTTAATAGCTTTATGTCAGTGACGAAGATGTACTGACGACATTTTAGTTCGTTTAGGAGCACTTTAAGCGTATTTGAGGCAATACCATTTTTATGACGCCTTGTATCCTTTTTTTTTTTTTTTTTTTTTTTTTTTTTTAATGTTTGATACTAATTGATATAATTTTTATGTTAGTTTATGTGGTTTCTACAACAATTTTATGCATTTTTGCAGTAATTGATGTCATCGTTTCAGTATTTCAGTCATTTTTCACACTATTTATTATGTTTTATAGAATTTTAATATGTTCCAGGGTGATGTGATTGATTTTATACACTATCTGGTATTTTATAGTTTTGTCATATTTTCCCATAGTTTGCACCCATTATGATCATTTCTGTATTCTGTTACAGTTTTTGCAGCTCTTTTGCACACATGTTCAAATGATAACTTGTGAAGCGAGGCTTGTATGGTTTACAGTCTTTCTTAGGTTGTAAATCTAACATAACAACGTTTCGTGTCTCCATCTTTTTGCATTTGACTTTCTGTATGATGTCTCTCCTCCTAGGCTGTCACTAGAAGAATGGCCTAAGCCTTTGTTGCTGAAGTGTTAACAGTTCAATGAACATTATGATTCCTCTAGTTTTATATTCATCTTTAGTTTTTTTTTCTCTTTTTTTTAGTCTTATTTGCTTTTATTCAAGATTAATAATGATGTTGACAACTGATATTGTTGCTTCTGTCCCTGTTGAAGCGTTGAGCATAGTTTCTGACTCATTGCTAGTATTTTTAGCTTTTAGTTTTTATATAAAGATATCTAATCTAGCACGCGAGGTCCTTTTTTATCTGGGCTTGAGACCAGCATTGTAAATGTATTCCAATGGCATAATTCCCGCCATCCCTCATTCTTATTCTTCTATCATTATATCTCTTTTACTAGGTGCATGGGAGTGTTTGCAGTGTAAACTTCAATTTTCTTACTACGTTACAGATGATGAGCAATATGTGAAGTATTCTCTCATGAATCATTCACAACTTTGTAGTGACCATAAGCATAGGTTGATATTCCACCATCAGCAATCACTCTTTTATCATCATGGGGCGATAAAGTAATTTTGTTGACTTTTACAGACGAAACATTATGTTATTGTGACATGATCACATTCATAGGAGTTCTTATTATTTCGCTGTTTTTAAGACAATCTACATAACTATCGAATGTGATGTACTGCTTAATAGCACTTCGTTTTATACCTTTAATCTTTTTTGATCATTCCTCCATCAATATCGAGAGCGTACATCTTAGGTTTCAATCCGACAAAACGTTGGATAAATTTTCTGTTAGCTTCATCTTTAAACTTTCCCAACACTTTTTTGTTCTGTAAGGAGTGGCACATGTGACTTGCGGGGTAATCAGATGTATCTACGTGTTCAAGAAACTGCATTTTGTCCTGGTATATGTCAGCTGTTGTAACTCGATGAATGAAGGAGTCCGTATCCATGTACATAAGCTTCAGGTTTTCAGTCCCATGATACGGCAATAGCACATCATTGGTATGAGTACATTAGGCTTTTTGAGATATCCATCACGCTCATTCCGATGTATATCGGCTTGTTGAATATAATCTGTCGTGATGCCATATGAATAACTGCTAGGTTAGGTCCATATATACTTCTGTCGATGAATGTAGGCTTAGAAGTCAGGTTCTCCGATGTTTTCTCGTTTGTCACAAGGCGTACATCCATGCGGTTTCCTATATTCTCCATGGTTTTTCCAAACATAGCATTGTTGAAGAGTTTGTACAGGTCCTTTTAGAAGTCATCTCTAGCCTGTTGCCTCAGCTTGTTATTAAACGCTATGTAAGGTTTTAACCAATACGATTGTTGAAATTGTAGCACACGATGGATTTTTGCTAGTCGTGGTCCATGTGAGAGTGCCTGTTTCAACGTCATGTAATGGACAACATACTTGTTCCTGCTTCCAAGGTGCGCAATTAGTTTCTTTACACTTGAATTCTTTGGTTTCAGACATTCAGGCAAGAATGGCAAATCATTATGAAGATGGTGAAGCTCAGTAGAATAAGCCATATCAACTTCGAATATTTTTATTCCAAGAGGATCATCTTTTCATGTTTCTATATTAATACTATCAGGGGGAAACCCACTGCAACCCTTCATAAGGTAGTGGATGCTGCATAGCCCATCCATATGGGTTATTCGCGTCTTCGTATGTAATAAATTGAGTTGGTTTATTAGGATCAAACTCCGCCATGTAGGCGTGGTTAGCCTGGATATACCAATGAGACAGCTGACATAATCCCTCCCTTATGCCAGATACCACCATGAGAAGCTGCTCATAACCCAAAAGCAATTCTAGTTCAATCCCGTTATACAAAAGCTTAGCATCCCAGGTAATCCCTGGAGATGTAAAGTAACGTTCAGGATCAACTTTATGAGTTTTCAATGTTTGCTCTCTGAATGCTTCAAAAACATCAGCGAGAAGGAGTACATCTGAGGTTAAATAGAGGTCACTGTATTCTCCCAAATTTCGGATTTTAAATTGTTCCCATACATTTTTAGCATGATCGTAGTCTTCATCATTGTTTTCTTTTTCATTTAATCTATTGTAGAAGGCTTCTTTTGAAGGTAAGCATGTTTCTTTCAAAACATACCATGACGTGAATTAATCAAAGGGAAATACTCCTTAGCGCGGTAACAAACCAATCTTCTATTCTCCAAAGTATTTGCATGTCTCAGGAAACGATGTTAGGGTTTTTCTTAGTTTATCCAACATTGAACTGAGGAAACGGTATGTATCCACAAACCGAAGTTTAATATATCCAACATGCTTCGAGAATGAAATACACTTTTCTTCTGAGCATGGAATCACCTCCACTCTTTCACTTGTACAACCTAACTGTTTAACGATGAAATGAGAATCATATGCGCTTAAGTTGTTGATGAAGACAGGAATATATTTCGGTATTTTGCAGGCTAGATTGCATTCATTGTGGAGACTTCCTCGATATTCGCCAGCCAAATGATCCCTAACCTTCCAATTTTCTTCAGTGAAGTTTTTATTACACAAGCAGCATTCCGTAGAAGACACAAAATCCATTAGTTTCAGCGGTTTGGCAGTTTTGTATATACTTCTAATCTTAAAATAAGAACTAAAGCTTTCCTGGCGACGTGTTAATTCAAAATCTTGTTTGCCAAAGATATTAGATACTCCGTAAACTTTTCAGCAGCATCATATCACTCAGAAGATGAAGAAAAAGGTCGCGAGGATCAGATATTTCTTCCTCCACAACCTTTATTGGAAACACTTCTTCCTACTTCCCCTTATGTATACAGAGGTTAAAGATACTTGATGTGTTTTATTAATGTGATTAATTACGTGGTGTAGTTAATTAACGAAAACTTTTGACGTTAAGTATTCTCCTAGCAACTGAGGCAAAGATTAAGTTAGGATCATTACTTTTGGGTTAGGCTAGGTTGGAATATGTTAGTTAGGTTGGGCTAGGTTCGGTAAAAGAAGAGATTTTTCCAGAGTTGTGTACTGATTTTTATAGGTGTACTACTTTACTTTTGCTTTGAAACAATTCCACAAATGTAGTATATCTTCAAATCTCCGAATGACTGACATTCTATTCTCTACATTTCATCTGCATTGTTTTAGACTTGATCCTTTTTAGATTGGCTGAAAATGACTGGATATGCTGTTATATTGGTGTAAATAAAAGCATTGCTGCTGATTCTTAATGGTATTTATCAAGAAAAATGATTGTATACAATACATTGTAATATTACACTTTTCAGAATAATCTTGTAAATTTATATAAATATGGCCGTAGGCCTAATTAGTTTGAAAAGAGGCATTATTGATCCGTGTAGTTAAAGTATTATATCATAAGATCATTTATTTTGAATGTGAATTGATAAATTCTAATTTCAGACAACCATTTTGTTCACCCTTTGGTTCTGCCTATGTGAGCTCGTTTAACAGGGTTCTTGTATTGTAATGTTTGCATCATGCTGCTTGGTGAGCAAGTCCGCTGTGATGGGTTAGTTCTGTCATATTCATTGTCTACTGCTTACTTTGCTGTTTTTTTCATTGTTGAAATATCATCCTTCTATCACTTATCCTTGTAACTTAATTTATTTATTTGATTTTGCCTTGGATGAAAATATGGTATTCATTTCATTTGACTCCTGATACCTTTTTTTAATTTGTGATTGTATCTCTCAATCATGTTTGGTCTGTTGAACTCCTTAGCTAAATCGTGCTGTGCTGCTTTATACATATAGTTAACACCATCACAAATGCTTATTATTTCATCAGTATTCTGGTTTTCTACGAGTTTTTTCTTTATATAGGTGCACCTAAGTGATGCTCAACTGGTTGTAGATGTGTTCTAGATTCAATCATTTTTTTTTTCTGAAGTGATATATTCGTTTTATTCTAGTTGTCGAGCATTAGAATGCAAAACAGCGAAACTTTCATTGCATTTTATCTTAGTGTAGAATTTTGCTTTCTGATAGGTGGTGCAATTCAATGTTGTCAGTTTGGTTAGGCCTGTTGCATTTCTTAAAAAGATCGCCGAATGTTTCTTTAAAGGTGTAGCTTGCAGGTCTACATGCAGTTTTACTTAAAATTATTTCTAAAATCAAATTGGATGTATTATCATTAATTTTGTTGATTGCAGATCCGATTTGAAATGAAGACTGTAGATATGCCGATTTTTAAATGCTTCGCTAGTTTAGCTATATAAAACAGAAACGTATTTTCAGAGTTCTCTTTATATGACTTTAATGTGATACTGATGATAAGAAATTCTGTGGCAATCCGTTAACAATCTCTCCATGTAATTTTTTTTCTTTGGATGATATGTAAGTAGAGGCGTGAATTCTGTGGCGTAGCATCATTAAAGATTAGAATGCCTAGAAGTCATTGGCACCTCTCCTACTAATATGTTAATGTTAGGATGGGTTAAGATCACATAGATGTGTTTGGTTACACTAGCTTGGGATAGCCCTAAGTTAGGTTAGACTAGATAAGATTAAGCCAGGTTGAGATCGATACATAATCTTTTCTTGTTGTTGTTTGGTTGTGCATGTCTTGAATGTCTTAAATCAATGTGATTATGGAGTTGGGATTTCCAGTGAAATCTAGCATTACAATTTGAAAGTTCAGCAAACGTGGTATTATTTTAATTTTTAGGCACCTGTAAGTTTATTGTGAGGTATATGTTTCTGAAAATGTCTTAAGTGTAGAATATGAGTAAGAAGTTCGTATCTACATTGGAAATTAGTGTTACATTTCGAGTTTGAGTATAATTGGTAGGATTTTAATTTTTAGGCACGTGTAAGTTAATGGTGTTGTATATGTTTCTGAAAATGTCTTAAGTGTAGAATATGAGTATGTATTTGGTATCTACATTGGTTCATTGGTTCTTAATTTTTAGGCACCTGTAAGTTTATGGTGTGGTATATGTTTCAGAAAATGTCTTAAGTGTAGAATATGAGTATGTAGTTGGTATCTACATTGAAAATTAGTGTTACATTTCGAGTTTGAGTAAAATTGGTAGGATTTTAATTTTTTAGGCACGTGTAAGTTTATGGTGTGGTATATATTTCCGAAAATGTCTTAAGTGTTGAATATGAGTATGTAGTTGGTATCTCATTGAAAATTAGTAGTACATTTCGAGTTTGAGTAAAATTGGTACGGTTTTAATTTTTAGGTATCTGTAAGATAATGGTGTGGTATATGTTTATAAAAATGTCTTAGGTGTAGAATATGAGTATGTCTTTTGTATCTACATTGTACATTAGTGGTACATTTCGAGTTTGAGTAAAATTGGTACGATTTTAATTTTTAGGCACCTTGTAAGTTAATGGTGTTGTATATGTTTCTGAAAATGTCTTAAGTGTAGAAGTGTAGAATATGAGTATGTATTTGGTATCTACATTGGTTCATTGGTTCTTAAATTTTTAGGCACCTGTAAGTTTATGGTGTGGCATATGTTTCAGAAAATGTCTTAAGTGTAGAATATGAGTATGTAGTTGGTATCTACATTGAAAATTAGTGGCTCATTTCGAGTTTGAGTAAAATTGGTACGTTTAAATTTTTTAGGTTCGTATGGAATGAACATGTGCAATGTCATAGGAAAGTATCGCCCTCCGTGGTGTAATGGTTACCATGCTAGCTTCATATACCCGGCGGAGGACGATGGATTTTTTCGGGTGTAAAAATCCTTAGTATGGCTTCCTTCGGAAGGGAAGTAAAGCCGTTGGTCCCGTGTCGTAGATTTACAGCACGTAAAAGAACCTCAAGCCTGATAATAGAGGCCTCTGAGCAAAATTAAGCGGTCTTTCACGCCCAGTATAGAATGGGACGCTGAGAACCACAGCAGTTAAAGAGCGTCCATAAATAACACGCCATTTCATTTCATAGGAAAGTAGGCGCTTTTAGTTGGAATTTGTCGCTTTTATCTCGGTCTTGTGGGACTGTGTTAAAGAGGCGGTTTTCTGTCAGTAATATTTCTTCATACAATGGGAGACAGTGCCTTTGGGCTTACAATGGAATGTTGGGTCGACCATGGCCTTACCTGAAGGGAGTCATTGTACGTGTCCCTTTATTTCAGGTCAGGGTGGTTTTAGCGTTGGTCAGGAGCACATGTGTTGTAGGCCGATTTCCTATTTAAACATATTGTACGCTTATAGTAGGAGATTGCTAATTCATACATTCTTTCCCTATTATATTAGTGAACATTTTGATATTGTACAATATTGATATTTCGACTAAATTGTGAAAGTTGATCTCATAGCATATCTCCAGTGATAATCTTTTTTAAACTCGTGTTATTGAAATTCGTGTTCTTGTTTATGTATGCGTGGTTGTTCAAATGCAAGTATAGTCGTGAGCAACATTATGTCTGTGTGTGCTTGTAACTGTGTATATGTGTGTATGAGTGTTTGTGCGTGTGTGCAAGTGTGCATGTGTATGTATCTGTTAGATTGTGTGTGTGCGTACAAGTGAGGTTTTGTGTGCGTGTGTGGGATTGTGTGTGTTTAGGTGTGAATGCTTGTAGGTGAATGTATGTGTGGGATTGTAAGCGTGTGCGTGCGTGCAAGTATGTATGTGTGTGCATGTGTATGTATGAGATTTGTGCTTGTTTGTGTGTGAATGTGTGAGCGTGTGTATGTGTGTTCGTGTAAGTGTGCGCGTGTGCGTGCAAGTATGCATGTAAGTTCTGATGGCCAGGGTTCGATTCCCGCTTGTGCGATATTTGTTCCTATTATCGCTATTGCATTGCATTGGAGTTCGTGATTTTTTATTGAATATATGAATTTATGTATGTGCCTGTGTGCGTATCTGTGTATCTACGTTCTGATGATCAGGGTTCAATTCCCGCTGGCGTGTTATTTGTTCATCGAAGCGCTATTGCATTTCATTTGAATTTTGTCATACTGATGACTCATGGACTTTTCATCCTCAAAATATAGAATGAATGCTCTGCAATGGAACAAAAATATATAAACAAATTAAATAAATAATTCCGGTTTTCCTTTTTCCCTGAATCATGTCCTTCCTTTATTACTTACAAGTTGAATTAATTCACTTAAGGGTTATATAGTTGAAGATCTGTTCTGCTTATATTTCTCATCAGTTTGTGATTTCGGCGATTTTTAAGCGGATTTCGCTAAATAAAACGCTGAAATTTGGTTTTCTTATTACTAAGTATTGGTATTAAATATATCTAAATCATTTTCATGTCCAATCATATAAAGTATGATGCCATCTTGTGATCGTACACCTAGACAAGCCTATTCATTCACCATTAAATTAATTATACTGAATATTCGCATCGGGTAGTGTATAACGTTTTTATTGTGCAATGATAGGTAAAATTGGATTGCATAATTAGAATTCTCATTAAATTTCAATTGTATATTACCCCTTCAAAGTTCCATGTACCTAAATAATTGGCGAGGAGCGATGTGTTTCGCGAGGGGGCGTGGTCCATGGGGGCATGGCCCGCGGGGGGGGAGGTGGCCAGTGGGGGGCCTGGTCGGCGGGCTCATTAATATGCATCAATGATTGATAGCTGCCAGATATGCGAATAAATTGCTGTAATTATTATTCAAATTGTATATGGAAAATTTTTGATATGTAAATTAATTAATTATGGTAATTATTAATTTATCTAATTATTATGCAAATGTGAGGCAGAACATACCTTTATAGACTACTCACCGTTGAACGTAGAAATCGATATACAACGCCTTCATCTGGTAAAGAAGAAGATTTTCTTCCATCAAGACAATGCAAAGGTGCATACCTACGCAGTTGCGATGGCGAAAATTGTAGAATGAAGGTTCGAATTACTGCAACACCTACCGTACTCACCAGATTTTGTCCCAGTGATTTTTTATTCATGTCCAAACTTGAAAAAGTGGCTCGGTAGAAAATGATTCAGTGTAACGAAGAGGTAATCTCCCAAACAGATGCTTATTTTGAGGACCTTCCTACTTTTTGAAAGGCTTAAAACAGTTGATGAAACGCTGGAAAAAGTGTATCGAACTAAAAGGAGATTACGTTGAAAAATAAAAAAAAATCTGCCAAAATAATTTTTTTCTATCTTTTTCTAAGGACTTATTGAACGTCCTTAGTACATTGCTCACGCCCAAGTACATTATGGACTTAGTGTAACATGACAGAATGTAGCATAGGAACGATATTAAAAAAAGGTGAGCATCTAGTTTTGCCGCTTATTATTTATAGGAGATCGAAGAATCATAACTAGATGTAAAGGAACTTGGTCAGTCAAGTAATAGTGGAATTACGTGATGTTAAGATTTTGTGCAAATATTAGTAATTGTAACGGTTATTTGGAACTATTTTTGGGGACTGGAAAATCAGAACTGTTACCTACTGAACAATAATCATTTTATATCCAAACAACTCACTCAGGTCTTCACCCATCAAGTCATTGCCAACGCCCAGATTAAGTAATGTGCATTTTCTAGCACACTCTTTCACCCCAGATGACGCGGTTGGTTGATATCGATTTATGGTCGTATTAAAGTAATAATGCTTTTATAAGAATAATGGGTGTTTAGAGAAATAGTTACTATAAATAATTTAATATACTAAAACAAAATAATAACGTAGAAGCACCAGCTAGAAGAATTCTGTTGTTAGGTAGGAGTTATTAGTAAAGGAAAGTTACTTGGAAGAACCAATTAGTTCGAAGTGACAGTAGTGAAGATAATTAGGTTCTAGGAATGTCAGTAAACAAGCAATCTAATTTGTTCAAGGTTTAATTCATCGATTAGTGTATGTTCACAAACCAACTGGACGATTAAAAGTGCACGTAAGCCATTTCTAAGAATGAGCAAAATGGAAAAATACTTTGGATTGAGTAGTCAAAGAGAATGAAAAGTGTGCATCAGATGCTAATATGAAGTGTAGTAGAACATAGGAACTATGGTGGGTAACCAGATGCAGGCAGGACTTGTATTTCAAAAATTACTTATTCTCACTTGCACTTCAAGTGAGATATTCTCGTGCTTCAACACTCTTGCCTCACAAATCGTAGCGCTGCGCTAAGCTCATCACCAGTTTGGTGGTAATGGCAGCAGTTCAGCTAGTCTCGGTAATTTTAACTGTTTACTTTACTACAGAACAAATGTAAAGTTGTTAACACTCCGGAAGTTCGCAGGTTAATACGACGCGATTATAATTCCTCATGCTTAGAGTCAGGAACACTTTATTATTTTAAAACAATATTGTCAACTCGTTCCAAACAGACCAGTTAATATCCTCCATTAAATATTCTCAGATAACCATTCTCGTGTTGACCATTCACAACAGTCGCAATCCCAAGTCCCTTTAGCACTCTAATTCTTCCTAAATTTCCTGAATTGTACACCAAACATGCATCATATGCACCAATTTTTACATTAGAGGAAACAAATGGTGTTTTAGGGTAGCGAATCCATATGAGTCGATTGAAGCTTTCATTGGTATTCTGAGTTTTCCCCATGAGTACATTTGCTTAGGAGATCAGGATGAGCTAGGTATTGAAAAGTGGGTTTCACATAATCCAGTTCCGCTTTTGGTAAACTGTGTTTATGATGGAAGGGTGAGCAGTCAAGTTGTGCCTTTTTGTAACCACACCAAGAAATATCACGCAAACCATGCTGGGGGTTGTCATCCGTAGAAAGTTTGTGAAAATATGAGACCCATACCGCCTGCTGCATAATTTTAACTTTTCCTGTGATGTGTCTAATGGCCCTGCCATAATATATTTGTAGGTTGTGAATTTCTTTGTGTGTTAGCCTACCTTGTCCCCCTAATGGCTTCCTGTCTTCTAATTTTTTTCCTCTCATTTCTTTTTTCAGTTTTAATAGCTACCACCCATTATTTTCTGGATGTGGCCTACGCATTCCAATTTCTCTATTTTTACTTTCTCTATACGCACTATGTACATAGTGTATAGAGAATGTATTGCACTCCAATATCCAAAAAATCTGATGTGTACCATTCACATGACTTTCTCCATATCCCTGCAACAAATAATTCTTAAAAAGCTTATACTTCTACTTACTTTATGCTAATCAGAAAAAAATAGCAGAAATAGTCTTATTACTCGCTTCCTTATAAGTAGAAGCGAAATAAGGGACAACCGTAGGTTAAAGTGATAGTCAAAAGCTGGTTGCTATGTCAATGAAGTTCCTTTGTTTGTATGGATAGGAGTTGACAAGTTCCTGTATGAGAAAAGTATACGTTTTTCATAGCTGAAACCAAAAATAAGGAATGTCACAAAAACGACGAACTCCACGAAAAAAATGTATATAACATAAATTGTGTGTTTTAAAGTGCTCTACATTTTTTGTGCAGTAAGTTTTTGTCCATCTCTTACGGTTTAGCAGTCATTCAAAATTTAGTAAAATTCATCCAGAATAAACCACTCTTCAGAGGCTATTCCCAGAAAATTCAAGATATACATTTCATTTGTCAGGTAAATATGTTTAATATCCGAAATTTTAATCAAAATCATTAGAGCCATTTTTGAGAAAATCAAAATTTTCGAAAAAAATTCCATGTAAAGAGTAGTTGGGGGTGGGGGGATTTTTCTCAAAATTTTCGTGTTGCATCCCTGGAAGATACTAAACCTAAATACCAAGTTTGGTATTTTACCGACTTTTCGTTTTTCAGTTATAGTGTTCACAGACACACGGGCACACACACACACACACACACACACACACACACACACACACAAACACACACACACACACGGACCTTTTTGTGAAAATGCTTTTTTTGGATATTGGGGACCCTAAAACATATATTTCCGGTGAAATCTCGGTATCGAAAGTTTTGGTGGAGTGCAATACTTTCTCTATACACTATGTACATAGTGCGTATGGAGAAAGTAAAAAAGCATTTTCACAAAAAGGTCCGTGTGTGTGTGTCCGTGTGTGTGTGTCCGTGTGTCTGTGAACACGATAACTCAAAAACGAAAAGTCATTAAAATACCAAACTTGGTATTTAAGTTTAGTATCTTCCAGGGATGCGACACGAAGATTTTGAGAAAAATCCCCCACTCCCAACTACCCTTTACATGGAACCTTTTTCTAAAATTTTGATTTTCACAAAAATGGCTCTAACGATTTTGATTAAAATTTCGTATATCAAAGATATTTATCTGGCAAATAAAATGTATATCTTGAATTTTATGGGAATAGCCTCTGAAGACTACTTTATTCTGGATGAATTTTGCATAACTACTAAACCGTAAGAGATGGATAAAAACTTAACACACAAAAAATGTAGAGCACGTTAAAACACACAATTTATGTTATATACATTTTTTTCGTGGAGTTGATCCTTTTTGACATATTCCTTTTCCTTGGTTTCAGCTTTGAAAAACTTATACTTTTCTCATACAGGAATTTGTCAACTCCTGCCCGTACAAAGGAACATTAGTCACATAGCAACCAGCTTTTGGCTTTCACGTTAACTTATGGTACTCCCTTATTTCGTTTCTACTTACAATAAAGCAAGAAATAAGACTATTTCTGCTAATTTTGTCGATTAGCTTGAAATAAATAAAAGATAAGCTTATTAACAATAATTTGTTACAGAGATATAGAGAAAGTCATGTGAATGGAACACATCGGATTTTTTTTATTTATAAATTATCTTTAACTGCTGTAGTTCTCAGCGTCCCATTCTATACTAGGCATGAAAGACCACTTAATTTTGCTCAGTTTGTTCTTTTACGTGCCGTAAATCTACAACACGGAACCAACGGCTTTACTTCCCTTCCGAAGGATTTACGCCCGAAAAAATCCATCATCCTCCGCCGAGTTTGAACCCGCGACCTTGTGTATATGAATTTAGCATGGTAACCATTACACCACGGAGGGCGACCCAATTTCTCTGCATTACAATTTAGACCATAAGTCTTGCTGTCAAGTACAGTTTTAAAGGCACTGGAGCCACCATCTTTTAAGTAACTTACATAACGAATGCTGGACTGTTTTAATGAACGATGAAAATTGATTTTCATCTCTGCTGCCTCCATTCCTCCACTTGAGCCGGTGTAATTTCTGCAACATTCCAATGTATGTTTTGTCTGCCATTGTATTTCTTCTTGAGGCCGAGTGGTTAGATCACTCGTCTCTCACCTAGACGGCCCGGGTTCGATCCCAAGCGACCGCATATGAGATTTGTCGTGGACAAAGCGGCGCTGGGGTGGGTTTTCTCCGGGTTCCCCAATTTCCCCCGCTATCGCATTCCACCGGTGCTCCATCTTCACTCATGTATAACCAGTGTCACCGCCTGCGGTGCCATAAGTAGTTAAAGCGGGCGTTAAACACTACAAAAAAAAACTGTACTTCTTCCATTGCATCATGCAATTTGGTTCTTACTGCACATGTAGCACAATACTTGCTCATAATTTGCAAGTCCAACACCTTACCTGTGTCGATACTTATGATAGACGATACCCCATACTGTGATGTGTGGCCCCTTTTCATCCATGTTCCATCACAGGAGACAGCCAGATCTCTTTTCTCTACATTATTTGCCCCTTCATTTACATTCACTGCTTCTTCTACTGCAGCTATTAAATCCTATTTGCACACAGCTTCTAAAACAGTTAGCATATTTGTGTTTAGATCACTGTATCTACTGACAGGTGGTGGCATATTTAGGAACCCACATAATAAGTTAGTGCCCTCTCTTCCTATACCAATACATCTCATAGCATAACACAAACTCATATTAAACCAGTGGCTGCTTCTTTTAAGTTTACAACAGTTTGTACACCTTCACTGATTTTCTTAGCAGAAGCACTGTTATTTAAAATCTTAGACACAACTTTTTTGAGGTTATTTATTCGATATACAAGGCCTTTCTTCACCTTTTTGAACACCTTGCCGCTATATCTTCCCATATTTATCATTAGGTTCACTGATTTTAATAATATAAACACCTTACCAAAGTGATTAATGAATCTGTAGCATTGAAACATACAACACGAAGTTATTTTCAAAGTAAATAACTTCAAAACAAAGGAGCTTCAATAAACGTTTTCTGTCATTTTGTCCACAGCCTTCAAACAATACTTTTAGAAAACTGACTGTCCAAATAGCAAGAAATATAGAAATGGCAAAATTCTTCATGGCACATTAACATTCATTGCCATTTAAATTATTATTTAATACTTAGAGTGATGATAGAGACATGAAATGTCAGTATGATAATCCTTATAGCCTAAACTATTTTTAACAAAAATAAAAAAATATTGCATTTTTTTGGAAAGTTTTACCTACATCTACTCTTAAGGAGCTTATTTTACTTTCTCTACACGTATTAGTACAAAGTGTATAGAGGAGGTATTGTATTCCACCCAAAAATTCGATACCGAGATTTCACCGGAAATACATGCTTTGTGTCCCCCTGAAACCAAAACAACACATTTTTGGAAAAAGGACCATATGTGTGTGTGTGTGTGTGTGTGTGTGTGTGTCTGCGGACAGCATAGTTCAAAAACGAAAAGACCTTTAAATACCAAACTTGGTATTTAAGTTTAGTATCTTCCAAGGCTGCGACACAAAGATTTTCAAGAAAATCTTCACCTCCAACTACCCTTTTATATGAAACATTTTTCGAAAATTTTTATTTTCTCAAAAATGACTAACGATTTTGATTAAAATCTCTTATATTTAAGATATATACATGCCAAATAAAATGTATATCTTGAATTTTCTGGGAATAGCCTCTGAGACTACTTTATTCTGAATGAATTTTACGGAATTTTGCATAACTGCTAAACCGTAAGAGATGGACAAAAGCTTACTACACAAATATGTAAAGCACGTTAAAACACAATTTATGTGATATACATTTTCTCGCGAGATTGGTCGTTTTTTAGATATTCATTGTTATCGGTTTCAGCTTTGAAAAATGTATACAAACAGGCATTTGTCAATTCCCGTTCATACAAACAAAGGAACTTCAGTCACATAGCAACCAGCTTTTGACTATCACTTTAACCTATGGTACTCCCTTATTTCGCTTCTACTTAAAGGAAGTAAGTAATAAGACTATTTCTGATAATTTTTTCTCAAATAGCATGAAGTAAATGCAAGAATAAGCTTTTTAACAATAATTTGTTGCAGAGATGTAGAGAAAGTCATGTGAATGGAACACATAAGATTTTTACCATGTTAATGCTATAATAGTGTAATTATTTTTAGCAATGATTTCTGTTACGACTCCAGATTACCATTTATATGTTCATATCGAAGTATAAATACTAATGCAAGAGAGATAACAGTTGTCCTATTGTTCTATCAATCATGAATCTGCAAAAGGTGTATTGACCTATACAAGGTGAACTGCATATTTCAAAAGTAAAATGTTGCATACTGCCACAGCACTAAAAGGAATTATCTATTCTTGCTTTCCACGCAGTTGGTCGCAGAGTGCATGGTAGGCGATACGCAGGAGTACTAAGGAAATTTGCTCTCTTTGCTTTATTCAGAGGTGCAACCAGTTGGTGACCGATAGTGTAGAACTTAAGGGCGCACGTCGTAGTAATAAGTCCAACAAGCTGCCCATTTCTTTTCTTGGAAAGAATACTTTGGTTAAGGGTGTTAAGACTGCGGTGTAGCGGAACGAACTGGTTGACAGAAATAAACACTAAGGTGACCGACACACCTCTTTGACAAGGTGGAAAGATGAAAAACATTCCTTCCGAAGCAACAGGCAGGAAGTCACATCCATAAAGTAGTTCAAAAGACAACAAAGCGTGGAAATGTTTTGATACTGGAGCTATGGAAGCATATCGATGAATGACCAAGGTGCGTGAACACGGTCGTTCACGACTACAATTTTTCTTTTTGTTCTATCGTTTCCTTTGAAATACCCGACAATTGTATTTATGTATGTTGCGGAAAGTTCCTGCACAAAGCGTTCAGTGTTTTTAAAGAGCTTAACCACTGATGCAGATAAATATTTTCTCTGGAACCACAACACTGCTTCTCTCCCTGATGTTAACATCGCTTTCTTGTGTAGAGTGCCTGGTGCTGACTTAAGTTGGCAACACTTCGTTAGCGAGAAGAGACTTTCAAACACTGACAGAGATTCTTAAAGAATTAAATGTTTGGTTTTCTTCCGACTTTTAGTTATGGGGTCATAGGTGGCATAAACACATTCTGAAGATCTCAATTAATGGACCACAGTTTTGGAAGCTAAAGTGCAGATCCTACGTTGCAAGATCATCCTGCTATATGTTCTCTTTGTCTCCATGCACATATACATCACACATTTGCTTTCATTTAGATATTTTCCTGCCCCGAACCTTTTCCCCATTCACGATTTCTTCTGGTTCATCTCTTAGTAAGTTTCTCATCCACTACCCTGCCATTTTCTTTTTCTCCTCTTAATTACCCCCAACACAGGTTTTCTAAAATACGTACATAGTTGGTAGAGAAGGTAAGGCATTGCACCCGAAATTCAATAAAGCATTTTAGAAACAGGTCGGTGTGTGTGTGTGTGTGTGTGTGTGTGTGTGTGTGTGTGTGTGTGTGTGTGTGTGTGAAGAGCATAAACTCAATAGCAAAAAGTCGAATAATTATCAAACTTGGTATTTAAGTTCAATATCTTTCAAAGATGTGAATCGAATGGGATGGCTCGGGCGGTTTCGTCTGTGACTCTATTCGGGAGGTCGCGGGTTCGATTCCCGTGGACAACCTACCTAATCCATGACTTTTTCGGGGATTTCCCTGGGTCGCCAGGCAAATGCTGGGCATCGTCCAAATCTTCCGGTCCACCATTTCATGTTCCCACCATTACTTAATCATCCGGGTTCGCCGGGTTGTGGCTGGATGGTGGATTGAAAAACAATTATCCTGGCGGCGGCGTCGTTGTCATCGGAAACACTCGGTTGGGATCCGCCTCCGGTTTTGAGGGTCCACTGGGATGCCCGCTGCCCAAGAGCACGGCCTAGGGCAGCACAGAAGTGCTCCAACTGTATCCGTTAGGGACCCTCCATGCTTACGTCCATCGTCATCCGGATTTGATCCTCCTTCGGGCTCTTACCTCATCCATCTCTCCCTCTCTGGGTAACGTAAGAGGTAAAGGGCCACAAGGGCCCATGTACGATGCTCTGCCCCAGTGTCCTGGGGCCCTGTCCATGTCTAATCCTAGTTCAAAGACGCGACACAAAATTTTCAAGAAACTCCTCTCACGACAAACCACCCTTTACATGAACATTTTTCAAATGTTTAAATTTCTGAAAAGTCCCCTAACGATTTTGATTAAAATTTCATATTAATGATATTTAAAAAGCAATAAAAATTAATAGGTATATTGACTGTTCTAGGAATAGCTTGTGAATTCCTCTTTATTCGGAAGGAAATCTATATAGTCATGCATAACTGCCAAACTTTAAGCGATAGAGCCAAAAATTGAAATCCCTTTAACACACACGCCATTTATTTAAAATAACATTTCTGTAACATCAACCATTTCCGGGATATTCGTATTTAAAGATTCGATTTGTAATAGCCATTATTTTGAAATTCTTCCAGTTTTCAGTTGTTTCTCGTTTGACATAGAAAATAAATCTTTTGTAAGAATATTTATAACCGCCAACAAGCGAAAGAGGGCATTGAAAATCACTGAATGTAATACATCATACATATACACAAGGTAGGAAGTGAATAAGTGAAAATAGTTTGACATTTATTAGAGAATAAGTAAATGTATCTCATTTTGTCCGCTTATTAATAGCATTGCCATAAATGAAGCACAGGATCATTAATATATATATATATATATATATATATATATATATATATATATATATATATATTACTCCATCTATAGTGGGGCAGAAAAATGGATAGAAGCAGAGGAGGTTCAACCATGCGACCAGTTACGCAAACAATTGAATGTCTGAGATAGGAAATAATAGCCACCTTAAAAACATCGTGGAATTTTCCTCATAAACATTACTTCAAAAATCTGATGCGTTCCATTCACATGACTTTCTCATGTAAAGGAACTGTTAACACATTACTGTTAAATAGGTATATTCTTCTATTTACTTCATTCTAATTGAGATAAACTTTAGCAGAAATTGTCTTATTACTTTGTTTCTTGTAAGAAGAACGGAATTGAAGAAATTAACTTGTCTAAACCGTTAGTCAAATCTTTTAAAACCTGGTTGCTATGTGGATAAACTACGTTTCTTTGCATTGCTAGGAGTTGACAAATTCCCGTATGTGAAAAGTTTAAGTATTTTAAAACTGAAATCAATAACAGAATATCTCAAAAATTGTTAGTTGCACGAAAAAAAAAAGACAGAAACCGTGTGTTTCAACAAGATCTACAAATTTTGTGTAGTACGTTTTTGTCTATGTCTTATGATTTACTAGTTATGCAAAATCCAGCAAAATCCATCCAGAATAAAGAGGTTTTCAGAGGATATTCCAGAAAATTCAAGGTATACATTTTATTTGTCGTGTAAATGTCTTTAATATATGGTATCTTAATCAAAATCGTTAGTGCCATTTTTGAGAAAATCAAAATTTTCGAAATTTTTTCCATGTAAAGGGTAGTTTTGGGTTTCACCGAAATCTTTGTGTCGCATCCTTGGAAGATATTTACTTGTATACCAAGTTTGGTGTTTTACGACTTTTCATTTTTGAATTATCGTGTTCACACGACACACGGACCTTTTTCTAAAAATGTTTTTTTTATACAGGAAACCCTAAAACGTGTATTTCCGGTGAAATCACAGTAGCGACTTTTGGGTGAAATACAATACCATCTCTATACACCATGTACATAGTACCTGTAGAGAAAGTAAAAAAACAGCGAAAAAATTGAAAATATGTACTTTTTACGTACATTGTACATACCTGCTAGGGGAAGTTAAATCATCTGATGTGTTCCATTCATATGACTTTCTTTAGCTCTTCCGCAAAATAAAAAAAAAAAAAAAGGATTATTTTTATCTACATCGTGCTAATTGGGAATGGTCTTAATACTTGCTTCTTTGTAAGTAGAAGAGAAATAGGCAATATACTAAAGCAAATGTTAAATCTTTTAAAAGTCGGTCGCAATATGAAACAATGGAAATTCGTTTCTCTCTGCTTGCTAGGAGTAAACAAAAGAGAGACGAAAATAAAGATGACTTCCCCTTTGAGAAAAGTTTAAATGTCTTAAAACTGAAACCAATAATGTGGAATATCTCGGAAGCAATTATTTCAATAACAAAAATGTATATGACAAATTGTGTGTTTTAACGAGAGCTATATTTCTGTGTAGTACATTTTTGCCTATCTCTTACGGTTTACTAGTTGTCCAAATCATCTGGAATGAAGAAGTCTTCAGAGGCTATTCCCAGGAAATGCAAGATATATACTTTGTTTGTCATAAAATATATTAAGCATATGGTTTATAACCAAAATTTTAGAGCGATTTTTGAGAAAAACAAAAATTTCGAAAAATGTTCGCTGTAAGTGGTAGTTGGAGTGGGGAATTTTCATGAAAATCTTCATCGCATCCTTTGAAGATACTGAACTTAAATTCCAAGTTTGGTATTTAACAGATATTTCGTTTTTGAGTTATGCTGTCCAGACACATACGCATATTTTTCTATAAATGCTTTTTTTCTATTCAGGGGTCTCAAAACATTTATTTCCCGCGAAATATTGGTAACAAATTTTTGGGTGAAATACAATACCTTCTCTATGTACCATGTACATTACACATAGGTGCTAGAGGAAGTAAAAATTAAGAGCAGAAGAGTTGGGAAGAATTAGTTGTTTATATACAACTATATATATAGTGAACTAGTGAATCAAAGTGAAAAATGATTTTTTGTTGTGTTTGTTATTGTCACGACAAGGTTTGTGGAAAAGAACATGATTAAAAACAGTACGGAAAATTATTTATTTATTTATTTTTTTTTAAGTTTAACGTCCTTTAACCTGGTTTTGGTCATATCGGACGATGAATGAAATTGATGATATGATGCTCAAATGATCTCGGGGTCCATGGAGCTTAAAGTTACTCGACATTCGTCTTCTCAGGATGAGGGAAAACCCCGAAAAAAACCTTACCCGGGTAACTCACCCTAAGCGAGATTCGAACTCACGACCTTTCGAACGTGAGGCAGACATGCTACCACCACGCTACCCAGGCGGGCTGGAAAATTATTTAAAGTCCCATAAAACGAATAAAAACAGTGCCAAGCGAACGCATTTCGGTTAATAGCCACCAGATGGCAGTGGTATCACGGTATTTGTTACTAAATAGTCGTAGTACTGCTATATTTTTCCCTCCCCATTCAATGTTAAGGTAACGCACCAGTTTATCGACACAATGACTCAACGCAGCAGTTAAATTCAAATACATTTTCATATATTAACTGTCCTTTCCTTACTCCTGTTGTTTAAAATAAAGCAGCAAAGAAACTTTTCTGGCAACTCACAGCTAGAGTAACTACTTATTTATTTGCTACTAGATGGCCATAGTGGTATTTTCCCTCCCCATCCAATGTTAAGGTAACGAAACAGTTTATCGAGATGACACAACGCAGCAGTGAAATTCAAATACATTTTTAAGTATTAGCTGTCCTTTCCATACTCCTATCGTTTAAAATAAAGGAGCTTCCCTGGCGACGAACGCGTTAAATACATACTTATTATTTGCCACAAGATGGCCGTAGTACCTCCTGCTCTATTTTTCTTCTTCAGTGCTAAGGGAATGCACCCGGTTATGGAGACAATGACGCAAGAAAACTGAAAATCAAATATATTTCTTATGTATTAACTATCGTTCCCTTGGTCATATCGTATAAATAAAGAAATAAGTATTTTTTGTTGTAATTCTTTAAAACGAAACAAGTTATAAACAACGCTCAGAACCATTAACCCTTCTTGAAATCTTAAAATGGCGGAGAAATAACGGGACCCGATTTAGTTTTAACTTACTATTGCAGATGTTGGTTATTTGACGTTATGTGGTATATGAGCTAGCTAAAGAACATGAAGATACCTGCGTCACCATCACACTACAATTGCGCAGCTCTTAATAAATTTGATCAAGTAATATTTTGGATTAAATGGAGAAATTTAATAAAGCTATCATCAAATAAAAGCTTATCAATTGCCCAACCAGATCTACTTGCTCTTCGACGAACACTTAAAATACGTACTTATTTGCCACCAGATGGCCGAAATACCTATTGCTTTATTTTTGTTCCACATTCAGTGCTAAGGGAATGCACCTGGTTATGGAGATAATGACGCAAGATAACTGTGAAAATCAAATATATTTCTTTCCTGGCGACGAACACCTAAAACAGGACCTACTTATTTATTTGCCATCAGATGGCCGTAGTATTTACAGCTTTATTTTTCTTCTTCAATGCTAAGGGAATGCACCCAGTTATGGAGACAATGAGCAAGATAACTGTGACGCTCAAATCTAGTTCTTATGTATTAGCTATGGTTCCCTTGGTGACGTCGTTTAAATAAAGAAATAAGTATACGAGTATTTTGTTGTAATTCTTTAAAATGAACAGGTTATAAACTATGCACATAACTATTAACCCTTCTTGGAATCTGAAAATGGCGGAGAAATGACGGGACTCGTTTTAGGTTTAACGTCCTATTGCAGATGTTGGTTATTTGACGTTATGTGGTATATGAGCTAGCTAAAGAACATGAAGACTACCCGCGTCACCATCACATTGCAATTGTGGTGCTCTTAATACATTTGATCAAGTAATATTTTGGGTTAAATGGAGAAATTACACAAATTTGTCTAATAAAAGCTTATCAATTGCCCTACCAGATCTACTTGCTCTTTAGTTACGTCATATTAGCCTTAAAAATGGCTGTTCTGACGTAGGTGAAAATAGAGAAAGAGCTGGAAAACATTAGGAATTAAGGAAAGAAAGAGATTCGGAAGAAGCATGTATGTTATGGTGACTGTCTCCTTAATGTAATTCATTACCTATGACAGTATTTATCCGCCACACTATGAAAGGGCTGCCATTACTGTTAAGCCAATGACATCCTTGCTTACCCACGCTGTTAACCGCATGTCATCCTTTCCACAATACCTTATGGGCGCGCTGAGTTCGTCCTTTTTTTAAAACCAACTATATATGCTACATTGCGCAGATTATAGCGCTTATTGCACTTTTCAGATGCTTTAAAGGCATTATTAGACATTTGCAATGGTAAATTTCTGTTGACTCTTCCACTGGCCTCATTTCGTTTCCATCACATTTTTGTCACTTCACAACATCAAAGGAAGAATTAATATGGAAAGTGTTTCCAAATATTTGTGCAAATTACAAAAACTATGCTTGGTTGAGCGAACGAGCCATTTTAGCAGCCACTAATAAAAATGTAGATTATTTGAATATAAACATTCAGGTTAAAATTGATGGTCAAATACATTCATTTAAGTCGATCGATTCCATTACCAATCCAAATGAATTCGTCAGTTATCTAACGGAGTTCCAAAATTCATTGGATTTACACAATTTACAGCTCAAGGTTGACTCAGTGATAATTATACTACGCAATCTCAATTAGCCAAAATTATGCAGCGGAACAAAACTTACTGTTAAAAAAATTATGAAAATTTTGATTTAAGCTACTATAACATAGGAAAGCTCAAAGGCGAGGATATACTTATTCCAAGAATACCACTAATGTCAACCGACTTTCCTTTTGAATTTAAGCGTGTTGCTTCCGGCGCGCCTTGCATTCGCAATGACAATAAATCCTAAGGTCAACCGCTAGAAGTGTGTGGAATATACTTTCAATTGTCGTGTTTTTCGCATGGACAGTTGTACTTTGCGTGCTCGAGAGTCGGTAAAACATTGCCGCTATTTGTTTTCTCTCCGGAAGCAAAATTGTACATTACAAGGCATTACAATAAAGTATTGTCAAATTATGTAATTGTAATTTTACTCCATTGCAGATTCGTACTGTAAACGGAAGATTTTGACTGAGTTTTTTTAATTGGTTACACCACCCCTGCGAAGCCAGGGCGGGCAGTTAGTTGTAAATACCTTATTTTGTGATGGTCTGTACAACCGAGAGTATGTAAGAAGTCATTGAAGAGAATGAACATGAAGTAGCTATGAACGAGTAAGATAATACTAGGAATGCGAATAAACTATTACGAGCAAAACATGAATGGTTGCAAAGATTCTGAAGGGCAATTATGATACTTCAGTACTTCCCTATTATAACTAGTAAACCAGGAAAGGCATTTAATCTTCCTCTTCTCTTATCAGCGGAATCAGCAAGATGGAAGTTTCGCCACACGGGTGAAACTAGCCTCTGTAATTCAAGGTATTTATTTCCTTGGCACTAAACCAACGTTCTTTGACGAGAGATCCCTTAAGATAAACACAAATTGTCACTAACAAATTGTTATAAGACCGACCGTGACCCCAACGTGAGGTCACGTACAGATTTACGGTAGCCACAGGAGTGCATACTGGGTGTATCTTGGTATACGAAATATACGTGCTGGAGTTTAGTGGCGGCTCATTCAAATTCAAATTTAGATTCTCAAGACTGTGCATAGACTACGCGCTATAAAGTTTAAACACAAAAAGAGCTCATTAAATAATCATATATTATAATTATTTTTCAGCCTTCATTAATAGGTTTGAAACGTTTTACCTCCGGCACAAGGAAGTTATAAAAATATTATGTTTTCTAACAAACAAAAAATGATCTATTCCATTTGCATGATTTTTTCTACCTTCTCTGCAACAAATAATTCTTCTTATTCCTCTATCTTCTCCGCGCTAATAAGATAAATATCTGCAGAAATGATCGTATTATTTAGTTCCTTATAAGTAGGAGGGAAATAAGTGAATACTCCAGGCTAAAGAGATAGTCAAATCAAATTCGGTGCTCTTTGCATGTCCAGGAGTAAATCAAAGGAAACAGGAATGATAAATTCCGTTTGAGAAAAGAAAGTATTTTAAAAAACACCAATAACAAGGAATATGTCGGAAACGGTTAACTCCACAATAATTATATATAACATAAATTGCATGTTTTAACGATATCTACATATTCGTGTAGTAAATTATATATATAAAACTTACTGTTGACTAGTATGCAAAATTCATCCACAGTGAAGGGTCCTCAGTCTTTTTTCAGATAATTAAAGACATAGATTTTGTTTTTCGTGTAAATATCTTTACTACGCTTGTACGATATTTTTATCAAATCAGGGTTAGACTTTTCTTTTAAAGCTTTAATTAAGAAAATAAAGGCTATTAAGTTAATGACAGCAACCTAAAATTATACTGCTAATATAAAATTACATTGATATATGGAAACAGCGCGGAAGATCAGGGTTCATCTTGCACGCCTTCAAAGTGCACGATCCATCAGTATTTGCTCCAAAAGGAAAATAGGTCAAACCAGTCGGGCATTCGCAAAAACTCATTAAAACGTGCACGAATAATATTGTGCTACCGGCATTGTTCAACATATCGAGTTTAGGAGTAGCGCGGTTGATTTAAACTAACTCCGTAGACTAAATAACCGCATATGTAACGTTTAATAGCGTTAAAAACAACATAAAAACAAACATAAACAAAAAAAAGCTTAAAAAAACAAAAACAAAACAAACAAACAATAAATCCAGAAGTTGTAAAAAAATTGGGGTGTTCATAAGAGTTCTTATGCAACAGCTGCAACTGGCGACAAGTAGAATATGCCCATAGAACTCCCAAGAGAATGATAATATTGAAAGTTATGATGGGATTACATAGAAACAATCAGTTTGCATTGAAATCAAAAAGTTTGCCGATAACTAAGTACACGCCGTTTAAGATGCTCTCCATTGCATACTATCCTTGCTACAAATACCATTTCTCAGGATATATGTATCATAAAGAAACCTAGTACCCTCATGTCTCTTGTGGGCCTGGGTAGCTCAGGCGTTCTGATCTCAAAGTCACGGACTTGAACCTGGCCCAGACCAATGGTTTTTAAGTGTGCTTAAAAGTGAACGGTAAGTAGATTTACTGGTATGTTCAAGAACTCCTGCGGGACGAAATTCCGGCACGCCGGCGGCACTAATATGATTCTGGCAGTGACATTAACAAACACATAATTTAATTCCATTCATGGCTCTTTTCACAAAACGCACTAATAAAGATACTTGACAAGCAAAGTAAGCATGATTCGTTAGTCGAAAACGTAGAGTTCATTCATGATAATGGTAATATCCACAGCATGCTATTGTAAAGATGCAGAACGGAAGAGAAGCCTATGCATCGTTAAGAGATCTTGATCCTTGTGGCTCTTCACCGCAGGAACTCTCAGTAGACGATTCTGAGGTGACGACGTCATCTAGCAACTTATGGTAATCGATGGACGTCGTGGATCCACACGGGCAGAATATCCCGAGCAGAAGTGAATGCAATGCGAGTTTGCTGATTTGTGGTTTCTACGCATGTATTTGGTGTTTTGCCTTTTTGTTTGTTTTTGTAGCTTAACGTAAGTAGTATAATTTTGGGATATTTGGGACAAAAGAATGCCGCCTCTTGTAAAACAAGATGTGAATCTTGTGAAATCTTGTATATGTGAAACATTTTCAATTGAGCACATATGATTTTGCATTGACTCTTTATAATACATGTGGTGTGTCTGATGTTGAAAATTCCCTATGATGTTAGATTAGTTTAGGTTAGTCGCCCTCCGTGGTGTAATGGTTACCATGCTAACTTCATATACACAAGGTCGCGGGTTAAAACCCGTCGGAGGACGATGGATATTTTCGGGTGTAAAAATCCTTAGCATATCTTTTTTCGGAAGGTAAGTAAAGCCGTTGGTCCCGTGTCGCAGATTTACGGCACGTAAAAGAACCTCAAACCTCATAGAGAGGCCTCTGAGCAAAATTAAGCGGTCGCCGAATTTAGAATGGGACACTGAGAACCACAATAGTTAAGCGAGTGTCTGTAAATAACACGCCATTCATTTTAGGATGGTTAGGTTAGTTTACGTTAGGTTAGGCTGGGTTAGATAACGTTAAACGTTTCCTGATCAGGTGTGCTCTGTTTAGAGCTTTGCTATTTTACTCTTGTTTTCTTGTGTAATTCATTCTCTAAATTGTTGATGTTTATTGCGACTCTCCAACTTTTTGCTTGCATCATGTTATCACGTGTCTTATATTTAGATCCGGAAAGGACATCTATTTGGTGTTATAGGTGAAAATACTAAAACGTCTGTTGATTCTAAATGCTATTTATTAAGAAAATGATTGTGTGCCTTGCATTGTGAAATTACAGATTTTTTAAGATAAACTTGTAACTTTTATAATGTTATTTTATCAGTTCTCATACAATCCAAAATTGTGAGCATCTGACTTTAATCATTGCACATGGGTTGCAGTCGCGTTTTCCCCAGATATGTGAGAAAAGTAATATTAATAATGATGATGATAATAAATATAATAATAATAATAATAATAATAAGAAGAAGAAGAAGAAGAAGAAGAAGAAGAAGAGGATACTAAACTATGTTCCATGCTATAAAGAGAGTATATAAGAATCTAATATTGATGAATCCTGAATGTTAAGTGACCTTGACAAATATCTTGAGTTATATGAATGTGTAATTATAGCTCTTTAAGGACATGTAATATGTGTATATTGTTGATGCATGATTCATATGTGTACTTTTTATGGTATCCTTGTATTAGTATTGTCTGTGCTGATATCTGATGTTTGGTAATGTTAAAATGTTGTTATGGAAGAAGTTGTATTAATTTTCAGAATCATGTATTCGCGATATAATCGCTTTAATTGCTTGATTTGTATAGCCTCCACTAACTTCAATGGTCACATCTGGGGCTTTGACTTTTGCTACAACGCGTATTGCTGTAGGTTTAGAACTTTAGATTAAACAATTTTATATTACTAAATGCACGCCCATTCATACTTTCCAGACTCTGTGGGGATAGGGAATAATTCTGGTTAAAGAAACATTCGCCGTCCCTGACGTGAATCGAACCCGGTATATGCAGGTGAGAAGTCAGCTCACTTACCCACTCGACCACGGAGTCAATCTTATTTTCTGATATTATAACTAAGTGCATTAAATGTTTAACATTGTTTCTTGTACTGATTGCAGATCTGATTAGAAGCAGCGATTGTATGTGTGTCCATTTCAAATTGCGTGTGCGGTTTAGTTCTAGCAAACAGAAATGGATCTCCATTTCCTTCTCCATTATATGATTTTTATTGTAACAAAGGGCTCGACATGAAGTTCTGTAGCGAAACCATGAGTCCACCTGTAGCCTTCTTTTTTGGCATATGTAAGTGGAAGGTAACATTCTTTAGCAGACGCGTACGCATCGGTTGAGATTTCATGATAGACAATATTAAAATAAACATATTCTTTTGTTAGTTCATGCTATTCAAGATAAAAATTTTCCAGAAAAATGATCTTATTCAATTGTTCTTAATTAATAGGGACATTAGCGGAAATCACTAGGTTAGTCAGATCTTTTATAATGTATCGCCATGCGATTGTCATTGAAACTCGATTCACTTTCTTATGGTTATGTTTTACTACTTGTGGCACCACAGGCGACGACACTGCAGATATATGGAGTGTACATGGGGCACCGGTGAAATGTGATAGCGGGGGAAACCGGAGAACTCGGAGAAAACCCGCCCCTGCGCCGCATTTTCTACCACAAATCTCACGTGCGGTCACTTGGGATCGAACCCAGGCCGTTTCTAACCACTCGGCCATGGCGCGGCCTCTCGATTTGCATTGTCTTGGGTAAATCAATAAAGATGAAACGAAACATCACTTCCAGTTTAAGAGAGTTGAAGTAGTATAAATCTGAAGTCAATAAAATGGAGTGTTTATGTTATACTGTCCTCAGACGTACACCCGCTAACATTTTTATGAAAATGCTCAATTGATATTTTCAGCCGATCAGTATCCTTGTGCTCCTTGAATAAATCAGCCATCATTAAAATGAGATTATCTTTTATATATAATTCACGCTTATAACTCTAAATAATAGCAGAATGTTTTCATTACATGTAACTTCATTATACATTAGAAATGAAATGTAATGTGCTGAAGCGCTTCACTATCCAATGAAAAGACTACGTTATTTGTCACTTCTCAGAAATGCAAGAAGCAAGCTATGTACATAAGTTCAATATTTCATTTGGTATGTCACTGTCCTTTATTCAAAATCGTTATAGTTATTTTCAGAGGAATTTCGAAAAAATCGACAATGTAAAGAGCATTTGGAGATGCACTCAATTGAAATTATATATTTATGATGAAAATTTTGTAATTTAGCGAATTTGTGCATTTTTAGAGATATGCTGTTCAGATGCACTCACTTTGACACTATACCTTTGCAAAAATAGCTTTTTTAGTATTCGGTTAATCTCAAATCGTGTATTCATTGCAAAAAAATCTTTGTATCGTATTTGCTGGTACAAATTCTCTTTTGTAGAAATATTATCCCTAAATATATGGAGTTCATATGTAATATAAAGTTTTTTTTTTCTCTCATGAAGCCTGCCAATCACTTGTCAAGTTTCTGAAAACATTATTATAAGGAAATCAAGTTATTCCAGCATATTATACATTTAAGAACATTTAAAATCTTACCAGGGGTTTCAAGATGCTTGATTGATTAGGTATCTTCTTTTTGCGAATTAACTGGTTTTTCAGATGATTCTAATCAACCACTCTTCTGAGGCCTTTCTCTATATCCTATAGCTATTTGTTCCACTTTTATAGACGGACGCTTATATTACGATAGGCTTCTACCTTAAATTTGATTGGTTGTATCATTTGTTGAAGCTGTTTTTCATTGGTCGAGTTAAGTATTATTTACACTCGTGTTTAGAGAAGTGAGATAAAGGCCAAGCTGTTTGGGAGCTGAAGAAGCAGATTATTTCCTGTATGAATTCTGGTAAACATAAAATGCCCTCGAGATATTTGTGACTCAGTCTAGTTCTCGTTTTTGCTGGTGCAAAGGCATATTTTCGCCCAGAACTCTTATAGCACGCTGGACATCTATCACCGGAAATTGGTATATTAAATTGTCTGATTATACACAATAAGGTATTTATTTACAAGCCCTTATCGCATGTCATGCAATCGATAATTTAGAGGTCTAATTATGCAAAGGAAAAGGATGTTGAAATTTGTATTTGTTTTATGGAATAAAAACATTAGTCAGATTATATATATATAATCCTTTTTATTTGCAAAGTAATTTTCATTACATTCCTTCTCCATGCCCTTGTTCCTTCAAAAATATTTTATTTGAATTGGTTAGATTAAGTAAATGCTTGCTTATAAATGTACCCGCTTCTTTTAGCGCTTTTACATCTTCAGTTTTTAAAACCCCACTTCCTTTATTTAGATTTGTATTCAAAAGTCTAATGGATTCGTTTTCCATGAATGGAATAATATGATATGATAATACATTTTCAATATATTCACGATAAACTCACTTTTGTCTTGTTTTGCACTTGCAGAATTCAGGGAGACTTTGGTGCATTATCTCCCAGTCTCGCAATGTCATATATACAAAGTCAATAGGATCACTGCTGTTGAGAAGCACTGGTAGCTCATAATAAACTCTAATATTAGTTTTCGATATGTAGAATTGGATGGATACGTTTTGTTGTTCTGCTTTGGGTTTCAGATTTTTCTGGTTGCCTCTGGTTTAGTAATTTTGCGTATGCGGTCTTCCAGCAATCTCAGCTTCTTCAGATGATTTTCGTCTTTTTTAAATCTCTTCTCTTGTACCTCTCTGGATATGGAACATTAGAATTATTGGAAATTATGTTATTACTTTCTTGTAGCTCGATTACTGCAATGAAAATAAAGTTAGTTTCTTTCTTGATGGAATAGCAAGATATCATACTGCCATTGATGATTGATTCGACGTATTCATATTCGGAATGTCATCTTCGTGTACAGGACTGATGTTCCATGGGTCTGAAATGCAGACATCATCTCATCAACGTCAGTCCTAGCTGGGTCTATGAGTTCTGGTGGTGCCGGGATTGTCTCTCGAACTCTGGAAAGAAGAATGATGATTATTAATTTTTTCAAAAAATAAATGTGTGATGTGCTGGTCACTTGTATTTTTAGTTTGTACTCACCTTTGTCCCATATGCGTTGACCGATACACGCTGCAGGTCAAGTTGCAAATGAAGTATGATGTTATTCTATCATGCTCTGCGGATTTTGAACAAATCACCACATGAGTGTGTCCGTTGTATATTTGTGAATCATACTCAATCTCATGTGCTGGTCTAAATGTGTCCATTGCATCTATGGTATCTGAATTATGAATCTCTTTGGTTTTCCGACCCCTCGATACATAAAAATGTATTGGAATTAGTCAACATTACGATACTCAGTACAGATGAAGTACTAATAATAGTCGTGAATGTGTTATATTACAATATGTCTCGCTCGGAGACCGGGAAATCATCGGTGCAGAGATTCCTTGAAGGCATATGCTCATGGTATGCAGGATATGTACGTGTAACCGTATGCATTCGTCTATTGCACGCTTCTTTATAAACGTATGTATAATGATGCGATTCTTCAGCATACTCTCTCCTGTACTCATCCATGTCATCAAAGGTTTGGATGTCTGTTTTCAAGAATGCTTTCACGGCGGTCATATCGAATATATAGCAGGCCTCCTGCTTATATAGCTGCTCACATAAAAACAAGGTTTTCAGCGTATACCTCAGCGATGGAATGCATGCATCTTCGTGTTCTTTGCCTGGAGAATCTGAGTGAGGATCTTTTTTCTAACAGAAAGCTCTGAAGGGAGAAAGTAGGATGTTATGTTCAAAGCATGTTTATCGTTGTCGCCAGCATTCCTCATCGTCTGAACTGGTCGAGTCATGCTTCGCTGTTGTAAGAGTATGTCTCTGTTTCTCTTGTCGTATATGTTAGCCAAGAGCTGAGCAGCCATGCGTAGTTTATATTCATAGCGATTGTGATAAGGGGCTACTAAACATTCCCACTTTTATGAAAATATTTATGCACAATCATCAAGCTATGTGTTGAGCTCTGCAGTTATATAGACTATACTTCAGTGCTGAAATTATAGAATACTGCTGAGTCAGCTGTAGCCTGTCTATGAGATTTCAAGCAATGTTAGCTGTTGTTTTTGGTATGGTATTCCCTTGTTGAAAACGTTCATGTGATGAGTGCTTCAAGCTATAGCTTGTACTTCAGTGCTGAAATTAGAGGATAATGCAGAGTAAAGTTGTAGGATGTCTAAGTGATTTTAAAGCATGTTAATCGTCATGGGACCGACATTTGCGTAAATAAAACCTTTTATATAATAGTTATGCGAATAATGTTTGAATACACTAGATGTATAATCCAAGTATGTAATTGGCGTGTAGATGTAAGTTCGTGAAGAATTCGTATCACCCATTTCGCTATAGCCTTGAAAATAGTTATTTGCATTTTTATCTAAAGTAAAGGGCGTAATTGTAATTAATATGTATTTAACTAATTAATCGCGAATGTAACACTCGTACTGAATAGGGTATGGTAAAGGATTGGGAAAAGTCTAATAGCGTTTTATTGTAAATTCAATTCTCTAAGCGTGATTACCATTTTAATTAGTGTAATTGTAAATATTTTTTTTTTAAATAATCAATCACGAATCTTATACTTGTGCTGGGTAGAGGATGATAAAGGAATAAGAAAAGTGTTATAGCGTTTTATTGTAACCTCAATTCTTTAAGCATTATTGTCATTTTAGTTGGTGTAATTGTAATTAAAATATCTTAAATTAACCAATCGCAAATCTTACACTTGTGCTGGGTAGGGGCTGATAAAGGAGTAAGAAAAGTCTAATAGCCTGTTATTGTAACTTCAATTGCCATTTTAATTAGTGTAATTGTAATTAAAGCGTCTTGATTATTCGCGAAATTAATTCTTGTACTGGATAGGGTACTACAAGGGAATAAGAAATGTCTAACAGCGTTTTATTGTAACTTCAATTCTCCAAGCGTTATTGCCATTTCAATTAGCGTAATTATAATTAAAATTTCTTGAGTGCAGGATAGCGCGAATTTAACTCTTGTACTGGATGAGGGATGATAAATTAACAAGAAAATCCTTATAGCGTTTTATTGTAGCCCAATTCTTTAAGCGTTATTTCCATTTTAATTTCAATCTTAAATTTTCTTTATTATTCGCGTAGTTAATTCTTGTACTGGATAGGGAATTACAAGGGAATAAGAATGGATTTTATTTAAAGGGAGCGTTATAATTGCACTCTACATTCAATCCTTTTTGCAGTTGTTTAATTATACATAGCCGTAAAATCACGTGTTTGCAACCTCATTGAAAGTTGATTGGGGGTGTCCATGTAAGACCCGATATTAAGCTTTATAAATGTTTGGAGTTGTAATGATGTTGGCATTCTCGGTGTTCGAGAGGTCTCAGGTTCAATTCCCTGTTGGGGTGCACGCTGCTCGTTTCATCATTAGCGAAATGTTTTTCTTTGTTTGCAGTGTTTAGGGTATATAATTATGTGAAATAAGTTATTTTCCTTTCGTGCGCATGTATTTTATTATATAAGTATTGAAACAGTCACGTCTTCTGCTCTGGATGTAGTGTTTGAAAGTCCTACACTTGAAACTCAATCCTTTCGCCACCATATTGATTTTGATATGAATTAGTAGTTTTTATAAATGCCATTCTCTCTAAACTTTTGCTATTTTCATTTCATGCGTTGGTATTGTATAATAAGACTTTTAGTATGTTCAACCGTGTGAGGTAATAATTCCTTGCGAAAATATTTCCGCAAACACATATTCACGGCATATCAAATAATTTATATCAAATATTCTACTCAGTAATTATATCGAGTTTATTTATTTCACCTTGAAAGTTGCACTATGTATATTCATATTTCTTGAGAAAAATTAGACCGATTTATCATGCAAATGAGCCTAATAGCTCTCGAATTTCCAGAGATAGAGAAATCTGGCAGATTTTCAATTAAAAGAAGCTATCGAATTGAAATCGTATAGAATTTTTCATTTATGATTAGATATTCAGATTCCTCGTGAAAAACTAGATTGATTTGATATGCAGATGAGCCTTATAGCTCGAAATCAGCAAATCGCGTTTTCTTCGCGTGGGCGTGGTCAATCGATTAAATTGGATTTGTTTTGGGAATGTGAAAGATGATTGTTCAAATGATTGACAAGCGACAAGTGATGATACCTTTTAGAGTGCTTTGATTGACAGGTACATGGAAACCGTTTAGACATGTGTCTTGGCAAAGGGGGAGGAGGTGGCACTCTGGGTGGTCTGTCGGTAGATGTTATCTTAATTGTTAAATCTTGTAAACGCATGTTTTACAAGAGGCGGCATTGCTTTCTCCTGATTCTCTCCTAGCTCTACTACTCAGGACCTTAAGCCAAAAACATAACAAATACAAAATAAAAGAAAAACATAAATTTAAGTTAAGATGAATAATGAAGGTTTTGCAGAGATTCACAAATGAAAAGTGCTTTGTCTATAAGTAATGATTTATACGTAGAGAAATTCCTCTTCCAATGAAATTTCAGATGCTTACTGAAAACAAGAAATGTCTCCTAGATTTAATTCACAGTCAGTAAGAGGAAACATTTTATTTGACAACACCTTACCACTGGAACACAGTGTGTTATCTACCGTAGTTTTCCAACACATTCTATTCTACATATGGACATCTTACACATGTTATCAAACATATACAGAATGTTTCAGAAATAATTTTACATGGATTCCTCACACCAAAAGAAGGAAAAAAGTTCAATTGAACATATGTCCCATAATCCTTGGTGTTCGCGTTATTCCTGTCTCAATGAAAGTGTGAGTTCAGTGGCCTTCGGGGTCCAACCTCAAAACTTAATTTCTCTATGCACTCATAGAAGGCTTTGAGTTATTGTACTTCATACGGTAGATGGCGAAGTGTTGCCATGGAGACTTGTTTACGTTTGTCATTTGTAATTAGTCTGTCTTCAACGTTTCAATTGTGAACATGTGGTGAATTAACTGCATGTGTTTCGTTCCACCATGGCTGGACATTCATTTCGTGAACAGGCAGACATGATTTTTATGTATGGTCGCGCGAATGGTAATGGACGCGAGGCTTTGCGGCTGTATCGGATGGATTTTCCAGACCAAAGGCAACCGAGTCATCCAACCTTTGTCGCTGTTTATCGTCGCCTTGCTGAGACAGGAACCGTTGCACATTTTAGTCGCATTGTTCGAGATGCAATGACTGGTATCTACCACGACCGATGGATAGGCACAGGACCAGTTCCATGGCCTGCACGTTCTCCCGACCTCAATCCTGCGGATTTTTGCTTCTGGAGCATCTTAAATCATTGGTTTATGGAGAAGCCATCCCGGATGCAGATACGCTTCATCAACAGGTCATGGAAGCCTGCAAAACCATTCGAGACCATCCCGGAGTTATTGAGATGGTGCAACATTCCATGATTCGACGAGTACAGGCATGCATAGAAGCAAGAGGAGGACATTTCGGGCATTTATTATTAATTTTGTGTGTTATAAGTGTAACACTGTGTTGAACCCTCCTAACGAGAAAACAAAGTATTATGGGCCATATGTTCATATGAACTTTTTTCCTTCTTGTGGTGTAGGGAACCCATACCCGAAGTTTGTAAAAGTATTTCTGAAACACTCTGTATATGAATGTTTGTAACTTTGGATGTTCAGTTTGTTCAGTGGTATATCAACGCTTTAAAATACTGTACACGGTTTCTCACAAAATAGCGAAAATGAAGAACAAGTTTCCTTTAAAGTGTCTACTGCAGTGCTTGGCCTCTTTAATCTTCTAGTCGCCGGACCACGCTTATGCTTCTCTTGTGACGCATGTTGTTCAACCGTAAACGTTTTTTGACCAACTCACATCGCAAACAGTGCAAAACGTATTTTGCAGAAGTGAGGCTGCATATTCTGAAGCCAGTTTAACAATCGGAATTTTTTTCATTTTTGACATCTGGTTAACAACTCAACACCACCTTACTCTTACATATAGAGGCGAGTCCTTCCGATCTATGAGAAGGTAAGCAGCAATGGATGTCTGGATGAGTACATTGCTAAACAGAGGAACAACAGATCTGGTATTTATATTTTTTAGTTTTAATGTCCTTTAAACCTATTAGGTCATATCGGACGGTGAATAAAATCGGTGCAATGATTTGAAAATGAACCTGGGGTCAATGGAGCTTAAAGTTATTGGGCATTCGCCTACTCAGGATAAGGGAAATCTCCGGGAAAAAATCCTTATACGGGTAACTCACCCTGACCGAGATTCGAACTTGGAACTTCTTGAATGTGAGAAACACGCTACCCCCACACTACAGAGGTGGGATATGCGGTCGAGTTCAAAAGGCGCATATCTTAAAATTAGGAATATCAGCAAGTTTGCTTTGTTTCCTCTGGATGTTATTTGCTCATAAAATTATGACAGATATGCATTAAAACAGAAATAGTATGAACATTTCAAGGTATAATTAAAATATAACTTTACAGAATAAATAAAATTAAGAAAGTGACCTAAAATTCCCAAAAATGGACTCTCTTGAAAATAAAGAAAATGGAGGGGAAAAAGCAGAGAGAAAGAAAGAAAAAATTAAAAAAAAAAAAAAAAAACACTAACAAAATGCCCCTATTTAATCGATTAATTCATAATGCACATTTGTTTGTATTTGTAATTGAACCTTAATATAAGAGGGATTCAAAATCTTCGAATGCCTTTCCCTAATTGTCAACGTTGAAGTTTCCATATTATAGCCCTGCGCGGGGTTATAACTTAGTTTTGACTCACTTGTTTTTAGTGTATCAGCGTTATTGTGCTATACTAGAGTTAAAGTCTTTATATTACAGCCGCGTGTTTAGTTATAAGATAACAATTTAGTTTTGACTCGCTTGTTTTTAGTACATTATCAGGTTAGTATATTGGCCTTGAAGTCTCCACATTATAGCAGTGCGAAGGGGATATTTGGTCGCAACTTTCTTAAGTTTTTTCCTCAATAACGTATGCGTGGTGTGCATGCTGCATGGAGTTTCCACTACTTTCTTTCCAATGCTCGTAGAAAAGAAATGACTTTTTTTTTTTTTTTTTGCAGACATAAATAAAACAAATCACCTACCTTCCGATATTAACTCAGATAAATTGGAGATTAGGGTGCGCTAAAGTGGCTCTCAAAGCTTGTATTTAAAAATATGGTTTTGATGATGCAAAAAAGGATTCACTTAGTACTTAACGTTTTTAAATTTAAATTGCTGAGAAATTACTCTAGAAATACATACATTTTAAATTACAGTATCATTTTATCTACATCTGTCATTCAAAATCGATCCCTTTTAGGGAAAGCTTCTCAGGCATTGTGCACCACTTCTCAAGCCTTTTTTTTAAATGCAGTTCCCGAGTCTGATCGGGACTCCGACACTGTACACCCTACTTTTTATTTACCTAATTTGTTTACCTTGATTACTATATGATTACTGAATTTCTGTTTTACTTTATACACACACATACAACACCCATGCCCAAGGCGGGACTCGAACCCACGATCCCCTGCGCTGCGAAACACCAAAGTCAGACGCTTTGGCGAGCGCGGCCATGGGGACCGGCAAGCCTTAGGTATTTCATTGCAGGACCTTCATGGTAGCCACTATTGTCATGAGCAGAAACGTGCCTGCCATCACTAGGAACCGAAAAGCTTCTTTTAATATTCAGTGATTAAGGAGGATTATTTCTCTTTCTTTTGTTAGTAGCAGCGCTGGGCATGTAGTAATGGTGAAACAAATTTGGTAACTAAGATAGGAAATTATATACACGGTAAAATCTCAGCCACAAGATACATATAAAATGGCTTGGTTGTGCCACAAGAAGGAAGACTAATTTCTGTTTATATCTTTTAGCTTTTAAATGACGATATAATAAAACGGCATTAGAAATGTCTCTGAGAATTCTTAATTTTCGACGAATATCTATTGCAATGGGGTATAATGGACTAACTGGGGGGGAAAAAAAATAGCATTTTAAAAAAAACGCGTATGTGTGTGCGTCCAAGAGAACCCAATCTATAAATCAGAATATTTCACTTATAGTTCACTTTTGTTCACATTTTATGACACAACATTTTATAAACAAAACGTTTCTGAAAAGTTTTGTTATTCATAAAATGCCATTTTTTTTTGTTTGCGACTGGTACGTAAACTGGATATCACGAGCAACATATAATCTCGCTCGCATTACAACCGCATGGAATAAGCACACGTTTGTGAACAGTTAAAAGATTTTAATTTTGTTTTACTTGTTGATAATATCGGGAAAAACAATTTATTGCCGATTTTCAAAACATAACATGAAATCCAAGATGCATAGAGAAGGGATGAGAGAAAAAGGGATTAGTACAATAAAGGGAGAGAAAGTGAGAGCGGAAGCAAGGGAGGGAAAATAGGAGGTAGAGGTGGATGGTATGAGAGAGGGGCAGAATGAGAGAAACTGGGGTGAGAGAGAGAGAACAGAAGAATCTTTGCACATAAGACAATAATAAGAGCAGAGTTCTGCTAGTAACCATAATAAGCAGCAACAAGGGATCAGCCATTTGAACTTAGTAAGTTTAATGCATTGTCATCTGAATTTAAAAATAATGGTTAGGTAATCATTAATTAGAGCAAGCCTTAGCTTACTGAAAAGTTTAGTTTTGAGTTGTTTTATTTGTTAGATAGCTGAATATTTATAAGAATGGCACCATAAAACATTTAATTCATTATGATACTTGGCATCACAAAATGAATGTATGTACCTGATAATGGACTTAGCTCAGTAATGTTCGATATCAAGTTGAATTTCCTTTTTCTGTCCTTTTTGGTTTTTCTCCCCCTTTCTTACCATTTTTTGTGGGGGTGAACGTACGCCGAATTTAAAAGGACATATCTCTACATAGGTCGCTCTCCCTGGTGTAACGGTTACCATGCTAACTTCATATACCCAAAGTCGCGGTTCAAACCCGGCGGAGGACGATAGATTTTTACGGCCGTAAAAATCCTTAGCATGGCTTTCTTCGGAAATGAAGTAAAGCCGTTGGTCCTGTGTCGTAGATTTAAGGCACGTAAAAGAACCTCAATCTGATACAAGAGGCCTCTGAGCAAAATTAAGTGATATTTCACGCCCTGTATAGAATGTGACGCTGAGAATCACAGCAGTTAAAGAGCGTCCATAAATTAAACCCCATTTCGTTCTTTTTTCTCCCACAGGTGCTGGTTGGGCAGGGAAAAAAAAAATGCATAACTTAAATAGAATCTAAAATAATCTGACTATAATATGAGAATATTACAACCACTCCCATCGGCCCCCCCCCCCACACACGCGCGCGCACAGACTGTGTGATAGGTCACTTTACATTTTTATTTTCTTCCTAAATTTCTCCTGTGCTGGAAAACTTCTCCTTTAGCTATGCAGCTTGAATTCTATACTAAAGACAAATGCTATAGATATGTAGAATGTTGCAGAATTCCATCGACATACTTCTTTTAGGATTTAGTATTAGACGAGTTCTTTGTTGTAGCACACTTGTTTTCTCTCTCTCTCTCTCTCTCTCTCTCTCTCTCTCTCTCTTATGTATGATTCTTCATGTGAAAGTGGAAATTTCAGTGGCCCTTACTGACCTAGCATTTTCTAGAAAAGGCAAAACCCATATCTTTAAATTGTACCTGTAGCTATTTTCGCGCTTGTAGAAGAGAAAATAAGTATTTTAGAGTGAAAATCAGTGCCACATACGTATTAAGTATTTATTTATTTGCAATTATCAATAGGAATATTCAAATGAAACGTCATTATAGAACTATAAAGTTCAGTTCGATGTTTTTAAAAGTCCTATAGGAGCCTTCATATCAACCACGAGCTCATACTGCATCTATTCGTACCGCATTTGCGAGGGACTCATCTTGATCCAAAACGCCGTAAGCATTTGCTATTTTTGACACTGAATCCATGTGATGTAACTAATTTTAAGGTAAATGAAAATAATTAATACATGTTTAAAATGGTTCCTAATTTCATCAGGACCATAAAGTGGTGCCATATTTTAATTACACTTTACGGGTATAATTAATCTGTCAGTGCCGAGCGGGATGGTGGTTTCGTCTGTGGTCCGCTTTCAGGAGGTCCTGAGTCGCTTTCCTTGGTCACCTACCTGACCCGGGGGGTTTTCGGGTCTCTAGAGAAATGCTGAGTAGGTTTCTTTCATCCCCCAGATTTTCTGCCCCCCCCCATACTGTTTCCATTGTCATTTCATTCATTTCGTTGGTTTCTTTCAGATTTGGAAGTGTCACGGATGGTGCTCGGTGCGACGTGGCAGGGGAAAAATATCAAAATATGATAAAGTGACTCCCTTCGTTCCCGACTTCGGCTGGTTGTCGGGATAAAAACCGCTCCTGGCGAGGGCGGGGACCGACTGTCGGGGTACTTCAACATGAAAATTATAGGGACCCTGTCATTGATATGACGTCGCTCCCTCGTGAGGCGGAGGTACAATAACCTCAGTTTTAGTGCAGATTTCCCTCCGACCATAGCCTATCCCAATCTGCCTCTACACAGGTATAGTAACAAAGAAAGGGACAATTCTCGATTGAAAGTCGAACTACTCTCTGCTTTTTAGCTGTAAAGATTAAGATAGAACCAGTAGGGTAGTCAGTTAATTGAATACTCTATGTCTCTATGACTCAACGAGGAATTCTTTCTTTGCTGAAATTCGTGAGAAAAATGTATGTAGGGAGTGATGCAGCTCGCTGCCATTGCTCCATGGTTTGATCCATCCCCGTCCATCTCCATTGACCGAATTGGACTCTTTACGTTTCCGCTGGCTGCAATGAGAAAATTTGGAGGCGCTAGTGTGCACGAGAGAAGTCCCATAATTACCCGCGCGCATTCTCATCATTCTTCGGCATTGCTTTCTGTTATTCTGTGAATGCTGCGCCATGTTTGAAATTATTTTTGAGCTTTATTGTTGAACTGCTTTATTTTATTCTTGCAATTTCTGTTAATTTCTAATTTATTTTTATTAGATTACAATTTTGTTTATAATCTGTAGTTTTAAGTACCCCAACCTCAGAAACTCCAAGAACTATCGCAAAAATGACGATAAATAACGAGAACGCAACTATCTATCACAAAATGGCGAGAAAAATCCTGCAAGTATCATAGAAATGTGGGAAAAGTATCAAGATTAGTCCTAAGGTAAGTGACTACCAATATTATTTTACATTAATTGCACAATAATACTTCTTTAAAAGCAAAGTGACAATGCAAGTACATATTAAAGAGTAAATGTACATGTGCATATATACACACAAATCACGATGTGTCAGTCTCTAAACTTGTTAAAGCTCATGTGAAACCGTATTTATATTAAACTATAAGCTGTTATGTGTTCATTCCATACAGATTCACGCTGACACAACTTCTCTGTTCACCATTATGTTTAAGCTACATCAAAATTGAGTACCCTTGCTGCTGTTATACCAATGTAAATAATGTCAGACAATTTTAAGTGTTCATAACTGCATTAGGTATCTTTTGAATATATAGTTCAATAAACAATACCTATTTATCATTAAATACTTAAAAGTTTGCACGCATTAATTAAGACAAAATATGCAGAAAGTGGTATGTTAAATGATCAAACATAACCCACATAAATGCCTTTTGTATTATAAACTGATTGAAATATGGATATGAAATAATGGGCAAAAAGTTAAAACTGAAATAAAAAAACCCGGAGTAAAGAGAATTTGGTAATCTAATATTTTTCATGCTAATCAAATTTAAATGCCTACCCACAGCATCTGGCAAATTAAATATTTTTCTTAAACGCGGGTGGTTAAAAAAAAAATGTATCATTATAATACAAATAAAAACCTTTCAGTATAATGCCTATATTTAAAGCACACTTCTGATTTTCTAATTGATGATAATGATGGGATGGCAATACCTACAATCCTTTCTGCTAAGCACATTAGGCATTGTTTATCCTCATTTCTATTTCATATGCTTGCCTCTTCTTTATGGAGGTAACAATTACCCTGGAAGCCAAGGATGACTATATTCTAATATATATATATATATGAATCGTCGAAATGTATGTACGCGTATCACTTCCGAACGACTGCACCAAATTGAACAATTCTTTTTTTGATGTGCTCGTTATTGTCACAAACAAGGTTTGGGAAAAGAAAACATTTAAAAATAGTACGGGAAAATTTTTAAAATCTCATAATGTGAATAAAATCATTGTCAAGGGATACATTTCGGTTAATAGCCGCCAGATGGCAGCGGTACAAGTTATTTTTGCTAAATGGTCGTAGTACAGCTATATATTTCCCTTCCCATTCAATGTTAAGGCAACGCAGCAGTGAAATTCAAATACATTTTATGTATTAACTGTCCTTTCTTTACTCCTATCGTTTAAAATAAAGAAACAAAGAAGCTTTCTGACGGTGAACACCAAGATCAAGTACTTATTTATTTGCCACTAGATGGCTATATTATTTTCTCTCCCAATCCAATGTTAAGGTAACGCAGCAGTGAAATTCAAATACATTTTTATTTATTAACTTACTTTCCTTACTCCTATCTTATAAAACAAAGAAGCGAAGAAACTTTCCTGACGACACCTAAAATATGCACTTATTTATTTGCCACCAGATGGCCGTAGTACCTACTGGTCTATTTTGTTCCCCATTGAATGCTAAGGGAATGCACCCAGTTATGGAGACAACGACGCAAGATAACTGTGAAAATAAAATATATTTCTTATGTATTAACTTTCGTTCCCTTGGTTACGTCGTTTAAATAAAGAAATAAGTATATTTTTGTTGTAATTCTTTAAATTGAACAAGTTATAAACATTTCTGAAAATGGCCAAGAAATGATGGGATCCGTTTTAGGTTAACTTCCTGTTGCAGATGTTCGTTATTGAACGTTATGCGGTACATGACCTAGCTAAAGAACATGAAGATACCCGCGTCACCATCACACTGCACTTGCGGTGCTCTTAATAAATTTGATCAAGTAATATTTTGGGTTAAATGGAGACATTTAATACACAAAGCTATCATCAAATAAAGGCTTATCAATTGCCCAACCTGATTTACTTGATCTTTAGTTATGTCATTGTTATCCTTAAAAATGACAGTTTTGATATAGGAGAAAATAAAGAAAGAGGTGGAAAACATTAGGAGTAAAGGACAGAAAGAGATTCGGTAGAAGCATGAGTGTTACTCTGAGACCTTCTCCTTAATGTAATGCATTACCTATGTCAGAAGTCCGCCTGGGTAGTATGGTGGTAGCATGTCTGCTTCACATTCAACAGGTCGTGAGTTCGAATCTCGCTTAGGGTGAATAAGGTTTTATTCGGGGTTTTCCCTTATTCTGAGAAGACGAATGTTGAGTAACTTTAAGCTCCATGGTCCCCGAGATCATTTTACCAATTTCATTCATCGTCCGATATGACCAACCAGGTTAAAGGACGTTAAACTTAAAAAACAAATGACCTGTCAGCGTTTACCTGCCACACTGTGGAAGCGCTGCCATTATTATTATGCAACGACATCCTTGGTTGCCCACGCTGTTAACTGTATATGCCATCCTTTCCACAATTCCTTATGTGTGCACTGACTTCGTCCTTTTCGCAATACCAACAATATATGCTACACATATCTTTGTCACTTCACAACATCAAAGGAAGAATTAATATCGAAAATGTTCCCAAATATTGGTGCAAATTACCCAAAAAAAAAAAAAAAAAAAAAAAAAAAAAAACTTGGTTGAGCGAACGAGCAGTTTTAGCAGCAACTAATAAGAATGTAGATGATTTGAATATAAGCATTCAGAGTAAAATTGGACAAATGCATTCATTTAAGTCGATCGATTCCATTGCCAATCCAAACGAAGTCAATTATCTAACTGAATTGGCCAGGATTACCGTCACACACTTTACAACTCAAGGTTGACTCGGCGATAATAGTGCTACGCAATCTCAATCAACCGAAATTATGCAGCGGAACAAACTTGCTGTTAAAAAAGTTATGAAAATTTTGATTTAAGCTACTATAATATAGGAAAGTTCAAATGCTTATACTTATTCCAAGAATACCACTAATGCCAACCGATTTTCCTTTTGAATTTAAGCGTGTTCATTTTCCCGTGCGCCTTGCGTTCGCAACGACAATAAATCCCAAGGTCAATAGTTAAAGTGTGTGGAATATACCTTGAATTGTGTTTTTCGTATGGGCAGTTGTACGTTGCGTGCTCGATAGTTGGCAAACCATCGGCGCTATTTGTTTTCTCTCCGGAGGGAAAAGCGTACATTACAAGGCATTACAATAAAGTATTGTCAAATTATTTAATTGTAATTTTATTTCATTGCATGGTCGTACTGTAAACGGAAGATTTTGTCTTAAGTTTTTTTCATTAAGTACACGATCCGTGCGAAGCTAGTTACTAATATTTTAAAAAGTTTATTATTGTTTTGATGTTATAAGGTTGAATTTCTCACATATTTCCTAAAGTATTTCTGTCAGTCTTTCTAGCAGTCTGGTTATCATTATTATTATTAATTAATAATAATAATAGTAATGTACTAATCAATGCATTATACTTGTTTCAGATATAGAAGTGGCCATTAGATCCCACATGGTGAACTGCTATGTTGGAAGATAAACAAATTACTTTTTGTGTGGATTAGTCTGGTCTTAGGAGTGCCCAGAGGTTGTTAAAAATAAAACTCTTGTTTATCAGGAGGACTGCAGTAGAGCATGGTACAACTGAAATGCTTAAATAGTACCATACTATCTCGTAGAACAGTAATGAAAATTGAAACTAATTTACTGTAATTTTGATGCCTTACATGAGAATGCAGAAGTACTTCACTGTGCACATTTTCAAATATTATGCTTATAAAAATAAACATAATAAATCTCAGGACAAGATATCAAACTTCAAGCTTTACAAAAGGCACATTTTTGTATTAGGTAAGACATTTCAGAAGCTCTTTTCTGTGGTTTGGATACCAACAAAGTTTTCATACATAAATTTCAAATGTGATATATATTACAGATATATTCACACCATTATTAGATACAGAGTATCACTTGGGGATCTTTCAATCATAAATATCACCAATGATTTTAAAATTAATTGTATGCATATCTATCATAATATCCAATAACTTACTTTTAAACATTTTGAGATTATGGTATTTTAGTTATACACATAAGTAATTTATTAAAAAATGTTATATCCAAAAATTTAGATTTTTTTACATAAAGAACTCCATTTTATTTAGTAAACCAATAAGAACATACAACACTTTATATTTAAATAGTTACATATTACACACCATCTAAAATAGCATAAGGTTTTTGGAATTTGAAATGATTTGTTTTATAAAATACAAAATATTATGCACGAAGACTTTAAATGTAGTTCCTCGATTTTTGTAGCTGAACTAATTTGCTCTGTCATCACAACAATAAATGGAAGGTACATACCCTACATGGGTATGGAATAGCGAAACCAGAAAAATATTAAGGTATGAGTTTTGTGTGGGTATTAATTTTTCTAAACTATCTATATAACATCAAATGTTAAATTTGAATTAATTATGAGTTGAAATCTTGTTTTACATTTACAAATGCTGTTGCAGTAATTGGAATCACAATAAGGAAATTGCCATTACTATTATTTTATTTTTTATTTGAAAGGATGCTTCCAAACCCCAAATTCCCTCCCAGGTTATTGCCATGTGTGTATCAGAGAAAAAACAGTTGGAGGATACATGCACTATAGTGTATTATTTGATGAAGGCAATTATTATGTACAAATTATACAATAAAGAGGTATATACCTAAATATTACATTGAATAGATGTACCTATTTCTAGTAAATTTTTGTTTGAAATGGATATTACCAATATAACTGTATCATCTTCATATAGCTTTAAAATCCAGGCGTGTTCTGTAAGGGGAAAAAAAAAAAAAAAAAAAAAAAAAAAAAAAAAAAAAAAAAAAAAAAAAAAAAAATAATGGAAACCACCTAATTAAAACTCTTAACGTATTGCATAGAAAATATTGAATTATTGTCCTTTTAATATATTTAGATTATATGATGATTAATTTTTCAGGCTCTCTGTGATTTATGGCATTAATCTGCTGCATAATATTCATCATAAAAAATGAATGTTAAGTTTAGCATATAATTTTTTCTCTGCAGGTTCTTTTGAGCCTTATTGCAATGTAACATACCTTCAGGTATCTCAATTTGCTTTTAATCAAAATATAACTGATAGCGAGAAAATTTATGTGGTTTAATTTTTCTCCATACATTTGCAATTTTGGTTTCAGAACCAAAGTCTTGCAGGAAATACTGACATTAGCACTTAGTATTAATAAAAACAAGAAAAATTATGGACTAGTGTTTCATTTTCTCTGCAGAAAAATGAATAATTCAAAATAATTAGTACTTCATAGTACGTAGCATTGTCATAAATGTTTATTTGCTACCTTCGTTTCCTTCTCACACTACTCCATGTTCATGTATTTTGCTGTAGTTATTATATGTATGAGGCATGGTACTACATGCTCTTTTTAACTTTAATTGTCAGCATCTCTTGTTGTTTTAATACACTAAACACCTGTGCCAAAAATGGTTTCGTGTGACTCCTTAGCTTGTCATAGGCTTAGTTCCACCCATTTATTCAACCATATTATTTGCCTTACAAGTTTATATGCTTTGACATTTCACACTCCAAAAGAAGATGTTTTAACACTGAAAAAAAATGCTACATATGTAACAGAAGCAGTAATAAAACATGCCCTGAATATAAATATTTCAGTTCACAGTTCACTTATTTACACTTAACATGCCTATTAATATGCTAAGAGTGTTAATGTATATTTTTAATTGTAGCTATGGTGGCCGACAGGAGGCGGTGAGCACGGCTTTTAATAGTGTTATTTCTGTGTTATTAAAAAGTGCAATATTTCACAACCAGCTAAACCTGTAAGTAATTTCGCTTATAGAAGTTTTCCCCAAACCTTTAACAAGCAGTGTAAATGTTAGGAATTCCATGCGTTGTACATAACGCATTATTTATTATATATTTAATTTCATTTGGTTAGCTCTCTTCAGAATTGCCTTTTGTTAAAGAAGCAGATCGTCAGTTGTCTGCAAAGCAGACTGTCTTTTGTCTGGTTGCCAACACCATGCAATCTAATCAACAAGAACAAACATTCTCAGATTCACATTCTATTAATCCTGTGGCAATTTCTACTACATCTCGTTCAATCTTACAAACACCCAAGTTAGTTCATAAACGCCCACTTGAAGATCTCAATCAAGGTAATGCCTCCATGTCAAGTGACGGGTTCTTCACTCCTAACAAAAAGCATATAACTTCAGCCTCAGCTGTAAACTCTAAATATATTGTGGACTTAACCTCCATACACAATAAATTTTCCCCTTTGGAAACAATGGAGGAAGCTAACGACACAGTCGCTGAAGTAAATTTTACTACAGCCTCTAAAACCAGGATCCCACCCATTTTTCTGCATGAAGTGAACAACTACCAGCAGATTATCCGCGACATAGGTACTATTGTAAAAGATGACTACTCAACACAACAGCAAAATAAAGTCCTTAAAATAAATACAACTTCAGTCAATGACTTCCGAGCCCTTACAAAATTCCTGGAAGAATCAAAGCTCCCTTTTCACACCTTCCGTGATCCAAATTTCAAAAGACTTGAAGTTATCTTGAGAAATGTTCCCTACTCTCTTACAAACGACGACATAACCACAGAATTAACCACTCTGAAGTTACCAGTGATAAAAGTTACAAGACTCTTTTACAAAGATCGTCAACCTATGCCGCTATGCGCTGTTGAATTAGAAAACAATGAACAAGGAAAGAAGATCTTTGAAGTCAAACACATTCACCATGCTTTAATAAAAGTTGAATACCATAAGAAACCCACAAGCATCCCACAATGCACACGATGCCAGCTCAATGGGCATACTAAAAACTTCTGTCGACTTGCACCTCGATGTGTAAAGTGTCCCTCTAACCATCATTTCTCTGAATGCCCAAAACACAAAGATACTCAGCCCTCCTGCGTGAACTGCAGAGAAGCTCATCCGGCAAATTTTAGAGGTTGTCGTAATTACCTGGAATTAAAAAATAAATCCAATGCAACTGTAACCGAACCCGTAAAAACACCTACACCACCAAAGCTAAACCTGGAGAATTTTCCAAAGCTGACACCAACTTCTTCTTGTTCTGCTCCTGAAACTCCTCAGTGGCCACGCTCAGTTCCTCCAGAAGATAAAAGTTACCGACATTCCACTCAGCAAGCATTTGCACAACATTCTTCTTCTGCTTCTTCCTCCGATGACACTGGAAACCTTATTCAGCTAGCTATTAATTTTCTAGCACCATATCTACCAAAAATCAAATCCTTTTTATTACAGCTTTTTGCAAGTTTGTTTGCTAATGGCCACTAAAAATCAAGTATATACATTCTCTCAATTAACTATACTAAACTGGAACGCTAACGGAATCAAAGCCAAGCGGGAAGTCTTTCTGGAATTCATCTCAAGACACAACGTCGCAGTAGCTTGCGTCACTGAGACTCATCTAGCACCACAGGAAAAGTTTTCAGTACCTGGTTATGCAGCGTATAGGTCCGATCGCGAAACTCTCGTCGCCTCGGGTGGAGTGGCCATCTTCATTCGAAAGGAAATACACCACTACTCGGTCCTACTACCCCAACTAACTAGCCTCGAAGCTTGCGCAGTTCAAATATCCATGCAAAACTCCACTAAAACGACAATAATCTCAGCATACAAGCCACCAGGACTCTGCCTCAATGACCAGGATATTACTACTATATTCTCTGACACAATGCCAACCCTTATCGTGGGAGATCTAAGTAGTAAGCATGAAACATGGGGATGCCGTGTGACAACTCCAAACGGAAGACGACTATTAACAGCAGCTGAACGCAATGCAGTTAACATCTTAGCCCCACCTGGTCCTACTTTCTTTAGGCAAAATGTAGCACCTGACATACTAGACATAGTACTTTACAAAAATGTATTAGGCTTTCCCACCATGGCTGTTCTACTTGAAATGGACTCCGATCACTCCCCAGTCTTGATATCATTTGACAACAATCTGATTTTACGTCCACAGTCCACTAGGAGACTCAGCAGAGGTTTCATACATTGGGAAACCTTCCAACATGTAATTGATAACAAGCTAAAATCGGCGTGTAACCTGAAAAGTCCCAGTGATGCAGAAGCAGCAATTCTTGAGTTCACAAAAGTCATAACTTCAGCCATAGACAAATCCACAGCTCCAGCTAGACCTCAGCAACAAAGAAAACCCTATCACGAAACTTTGCCCTCTAACGTCAGATCTCTCTTGAAAGAAAAACACAAAATGCGCCGGCTTTGGCAGAAGTACAGAGAAACCTGGCAACTTCATCGCTTGAACCAACTCACAAGAAAGGTAAAAAAACAAATGGATGAGTGCCGGTACTCGACTTACCAACGACACCTCTCCAGCATTTCACCAGAAGATTCATCCTTGTGGAAAGAAACCAAAAGGATATTAAAAGAACCAATGCTTATTCCACCCTTAATACAAGACGGAAAACACTACATAACCGACTTTGAGAAGTTGGAACTATTCGCAAATACTCTACAATGTATCTTCAGCCTAAACCCAATGATAAACGAAGAATTCACCCACGAAATTGAACGTTTTCCTGGTTCTTATACCACTGCTCCACTTCCCATTGACTTCACTTCGCCAAAAGAAATCTTGTTCATAATCCAGCAACTACCAGCAAGAAAATCGCCTGGTCATGACCTAATTCCAAATTTTGTATTAAAACATCTGACTCGCAAAGCACTTGCTATTCTGGCCTCACTCTTCAATAGTTTGATACGTATGGGCTACTTCCCCAGAATCTGGAAACACGCTATAATTATTGCTATTCATAAACCTGGGAAAAGCTCCTCAGACCCAAACAATTATCATCCTATAAGTCTGCTACCAACTCTGTCCAAAGTGTATGAAAAGATTATACTGAAGCGTTTAACAAAATTTCTCAATGAAGCATCAGTATTACCTCCCTTTCAATTCGGTTTTCGTCGTAAACATTCAACCACCCATCAAATTCTCCGGATTACAGAGCAAGTGGCACAAGGCTTCGAGAAGAAAGAACACACAACTGCAGCTTTCCTTGACTTCACTCAGGCATTCGACATTGGTGCTTCGTGGGCAGGGGATCGTGGGTTGAATCCCGCCTTGGACATGGGTGTTATGTTTGTGTAAAGGAACAGTAATACCATAATCACACAGTAAATTTAAGGGGGAAAATGTAAACGCTGTTTAAAAGAAAAAGAAAGAAAAAAAAACCACAAGAAGGCAAGCGGGGCCTAAGGGGCCAGCGAGGGGGGGGGGGCCCTTGAACTGTTATCTGGTCATCACATACTAGTGGATCTGTTTACATTTACTACGCATGTATATGAACCAACCTACTGCTGCCAGATCTAATGCTGATGTATTATACATTATTTGGCTCTCGCTGCTAACACACACTACGGCATATAGTACTACATATGATATTTTGTTACTTTTATTCTTGGTTTAATATTTAAATGCAGAGAGCGGCAGCAGTGAAGATGAGGACTTCTCCGACTCAGATCTTGCACAATGGACTTCTAGCTAAAGCCTTGCTTTCCTCCAATCTGAAAACTGAACTGAACTAGAACTTAAAACTGAAAAAGTTATATTCAGTTCAGTTGTGCTTTCCTAGGAAACTGAACATCATTAAAACAGCTGAAGAATGGTTGAGAAGGTTGCATGGCAGTGAAGAAAGTGAGTTGGAGTTGGATACTTGGATGTTTTTTTTTGGTCGATGAATTAACAGATAGTACTGATAATGAGCAAGGTTGTAGGAAACGCTGTGAGGTGCATCCCATGTTTGCTAATCATAGTTCAGAGGGTGCCTATGAAGTTTTGGTTAGGAGGCACTTGAAGGACAATGATATTAAGTTTGTGGAGTACTTCAGGTTAACACCCATGCTATTTAATTACATTTTGGAGAGAATCAAACTAGACATCAAAGCTACACCATACAACAGGAATAAGAAACCTATTACAGCTGAAGAAAAACTGTGTTTTACCCTGAGGTAAGTGAAATAACAATTAAAATGTTTTATGTTAACTTTTTATTAAATTGAATACCTATTTATTAAATTAAATAGCCTACTGCTTTACAGGCTGAAGTTCCTCTTCTACTAAGAGAACTTCATAAGCCTGGGAGAGGTCTGCTGGTTTGTTTGGCTCTCTCTCAGCTTCTTCTTTGGCCAACCGGCATTCAATTTCCCCAACAAGTTGGGATATTTTAAGTTTTAAGTTTGCTATTTCCAATTTAGGAAACTATTTCACTGTATCACAAATGGAAGCAAAAAATGTATCTAGATTGTCCAGCTTCGGAAGGGGCTGCTCATACCGGGAACAGACCTTCCGAAGAAACTCCAGAGTTTCTACTGCATCATCCTCTGTTTGGGAGGACAAACGTCTCCTTTTTGATAAAGGTGTTTTACTCAACACTAAAGTATTTTCTTCCACAGAGGCAGTGGATGTTGTTGCTGCCTGGAAGGAAGAAAACTCAAGGTTTGAGTTTTCATCTGATTCAAATTCTGTTTCCCCTGCCTGCTGAAACATATTTTCCGGCAAGGAAGTGCTTGAAGTTGTGCTGTAATATAAAATTTACTTAATAAATACAATCATAAGTATATCAAAGCACAAGCATGTAGAGCTATATACATGGGAAAATTATTTCATTCTGAATATAGTCTAACCTGTTAAAATATTACTTACTATCTTTGTACATGAGATTTATTGTCCAGGAAATTTAATCTCTGGTCTTTAATACTCATGTGTCCTCCTGGTGCTCCAGAACCGCACTTGTTCCTTTTTGATATATAATAATCTCTAATATTCAGCCATTTCTTATAAACCTCATCACCTGAAAAAAAAATATACAATTACTGCAAAGAATGTTACCCGCTTAGGATACACTTAGCTGAAATTTAGCAAAAAATGTTTTTTTCACCCTGAAAAATTCCTTAAATCTTTAGCTTCAATTGAACCAATTATGCTTTCTACCATACAAGCCTTTTGGATGGGTCACATGAAGATGCCTAGCTGCTCTTCATCTGGTTAACTTTAAGTCTGAGATGAAGATGCGAAAACTTTCTTTTGGTTTTTATGAAGATGTCTGTATATGATGAAGTTAAAATTGAAAAGGAAAATTGCCTGAAGTATGTGGTAAGGATGCTAAATAAAGGGTTGAGGACAATGGTGCAAGACTGGAAAAAGAAAAATTTTACATTAAGTGGAAAGAAAAATTAAGTTTGACTGAATGAATGATTCCTTGCCTACAGAATTAATGTAGACAACCAATTCTATAAAATATTCCCAAAGTAGGTGAAATGAAGACAGCAACACTCAGCCATGGCATGTCCAATTACACAAATATACAATATTCAAAATGCCCTGGTGATCAAAGCTTGTATTTTTACAACAGAGCAAATGCGAAGAAAAGAATATACCAAAGCATCATACTAAAATCATGCAACTGAGAAAAGAGGTATATTACCAGTATACCAACACCTAGCTTCTGAAGAATGGCTGAAAAGATGCACCATAGAAAGGACTTATAATACAAATAGTCTGCACAACAGTGTAATATGGAAGAAATACCCAAGGGAAATATCTGTGTCAAAGAAAAGGTTAGAAATAATTGTATCAGGAGGTATGGAGTGTCAGAGGGCCTGCATTACAAGCATTACTAATTACACAAACGTAAACTTCATCCGCTTTCTGGAAGACTGCAGTAGAGAGAGACCAACATCACTTGAAATAAGCTGTATCGATAACCCATCCATCACAACAATCAACAAAAGAAGTACCCAGAGGGTGGAAACAGAGCAAAAGAGAATAATTAAAAGCAGGAGGGACCCACATTTGCTACAGGAGCATTTTAAGCAGCTTAGAAGTACGGCTCTTGAAAAAAAATAATAATAAATAAATAATATAAAGTTTAAATTGCATTTTTCTCAACTTTAAATTTTCTGACACTTTTGGTATCAAACATTTTGCTCATGATGCAGTTTATGTCCAATCTTCTTGCAATTTTTAGCACAGACTCTGAAGGAACGAGTATAAAAATTGGCACATGATTTTTATTACAATTGTAAATTATCCAACTTATGGCATAATTAATATGAAAATATAAGGATAATTGTGGGAATTATAAGATTTAAAAGTATAATGTTTTTCTGAAGTAGCCAGAACAGTATCAAATTTTCTATGTGTCAATTTTATTTATTGGTATGTAACTAATATAGTATAAATAAATTAATATTCTCAAAATATTCATTTATGTATGGTCCCAATTTTTAATTGATTAGCATAATAAATGTAAGCCTGTTTATAATTATAACAGATAAGTATGCAGAAAAGTTTTGAAAACTTTTGTTTGGAAACCCCAAGATTTAGAAATTTCAGTTTAGGGTACCCTTGGACACCAAAATTGAATGCAATATAAACTACATATTTCAGATAAGAACTAAAGCTTTCCTGGCGGCGTGTTAATTCAAAATCTTCTCGGGCTTCTAGCCAGGTAAAAACTTGGTGTCAAGCCAAGTTTTTACCTGGCTAGAAGCCCGAGAAGATTTTGAATTACATATTTCAGATTATATGTGTATACTTAGGCAAAAGCTGTGATCAGTATTCTGATTATTCTATTTGTTTATTTTAGGTATTTGGCAACTGGTGAATCTTTTAGATCCTTGGCATTTCAATTTGGAAAACACAATTCTTGGGTGTCAAAAATTGTTTTTAAATGCTTGGAGAGCATTAAGAATAATTTCTTGAAAACAGAGATTCCAGAACCTACTGAAGCACAGTTCAAGGTGATTGCTGAGGATTACTTTGCGCGCTGGCATTACCCTCTATGCTGTGGCGCTATTGATGGTAAACATATAACAATTAAGTATCCTAAGAGCAGTGATTCTTTATTTTACAGTTACAAAGGCTATTTTTCAACAGTGCTGCTTGTTCTTGTTGATGCTCAAAATAAATTGTAGCAGCTGACATTGGGTCATATGGTCGAGAAGGTGAGGCTGGAATATTTTTGAAGAGCAATCTAGGAAAAAGATTTTTGTCTGAGCAACTTAATATTCCTGGCCCAGCAATGATAGCAGAAACTGACTTAGTACAACAGCATGTTATTCTTGGTGATGAAGCCTTTGCTCTACATAGAAATTTAATGAAGCCATACAATAAAACTCTGTCACTGCATGATAAGAAATATGCTATATATAATTATAGACACAGCAGAGCACGCAGGACCAGTGAAAATGCATTTGGAATTATGGCATCATATTTCAGAATTTTCTTCTCACCTATTGCAGTGAAACCAGAAACTAATGACTTAATTGTAACAGCAGCATGTATACTGTATAACATGATGAGGGACAAAACTCAAAGCGCCTCATCAAATTCACTTTAGTGCTGTGGATATTTCATTTCCAAGTGAAAACCTTATTCCTCTGGCAACTGCAAAACCATGGGTGTAATAATGAAAGGTTTGTGTGTACACTTTCTTTAATTAATTATCATTGTATAAAGTTTATTCATGAACTTCTACTATATATTGGTAATTTCATATTTCTCAAAATCTGCAGAATGCAACATTTTCATCATGTAATGCTTTAGATGACCAGTCATGTTTTAAATATGAAACTATAATGTATTGAGGTTACCTATGTATCTACATTTAAATTTGGCCTACTTTTGTTTCTTTTCAGAGGTGCTTGAGTTGGTGCTGTTTCCTGGCAAAGCCAGTGGCTGGGATTTGAGTACATTATTAATTACGGATATATATAACACTTGGATCAATTCCATAATCTATTAACATAATCTTGTGTGGCTGTGGGTGAAATAAACATTTCATGACTTCTGTGTAATTTACCTGTGTGTGCTATGTGATAAACAGTGTGAAGGATATCGGTTGTCTATTTGCAATGAGCACCTGTCTTGTACCAATATGCAAAAGAGAACTATTAAGTAATGTATACATATTTGTGCGCCTTTTACTATTATTATTAATAACTACTTATAAAAGAATAAAGTTACTACATCATGAGGTAACCGCCATAGTGCCAGTCTGTTGTACTACACTTTATTCCAGAATCTTAGAACTTATTTCAGAGCTAAAACTGGCTGAAAATTATTAAACATTATACAATAAATCTTATTTACTTACTTGATTTGCCCAATTCCTCTCCCAGTTCCTTCCAAAGCCTCTGTTTCTTTTCTATATTTCTATACTCAGCATGTTGTACGTTGTACAAAAGTTCGTTATGCCGAACAAAGTCAATGATCCTCTCTTCGTGAAAACTTTCGTTTTCCACTCAATTATGCACAAATATTTAAACCAAATAACCAAATTACAAAACAAATATCACAACTATAACCTCACTATCCTATCTCGGCGTCCAAAGCTCAACTGAACTGAAACTGAAAAAACGACTTTCACCGTAATTTTCGCCGCCTAGATTTCTAGTGGAAAACTTAAAATTTCTAGTGACAACGAGAAAAGAGAGATTCAGTTGTCAGTTCAGTTCTGTTTGTATGTATGTATTTATTTCTCTGCAAGTGGGTATCACCCGGTGGCAGAGTTATATATGTATACAAGATATATAAACAATAAATCACAGCTGCCAGTTTATGGCTTTGTAAGCTAGATATAATAGTTATTTACACAAATATGAAAACATTAATTTTTCTCTCAATTTAGATTAATTAATTTCATAATTAGAATCACCAACCAATTTAACATTTGTATTTACAACAATATAAAATCACAAGCATTTCATTTAAGGAATATTTACAAAAATTATCCAACATTAAAATCAAGATTTTTCCTAAATTTCTTCAGAGACAGGGGACAACCCGAAAGGCTGCTCCAGGCAATTCATTCCAGTCTTTTATGGTTCTATTTACAAAGGAGAACTTTCCCACGCCAGTTCTGTATCTTCTATCCTTAATTTTGAATGGATAATCGTTTCGTGTATAGTAAGTTGGGTTTTCCAATTTGTCAGTAACGTCCTCCCATGCGTTTAAGCCAGCGTAAGCTTTAAATAAAGCGCACAACCTCTGTTTCTCACGCCTAACTTTCAACGGCTCCCATTTGATCTCAGCGTTTGTAGGCCCAAAATATTTATCCCTCTTTATGAATTTTATAGCCCTTTTCTGGATCTTTTCTAACGAATCAATTTGATTTACTCTATACGGGTCCCAACAAGTTACTCCAAATTCCATGACCGGCCGCACTAAGGACTTGTACGCGATTTCCCTGGACTTTGCACTCCCCTTTTTTAAAATCCTCATTAAGAAGTGCAGTGTTTTCCACGCTTTCTTAGATACAGAATTTACCTGCTCGTCCCATCCAGCGTTACTCGCCAAGTAAACTCCCAAGTATTTGCAGCTGTCCACCTGTGGAATTTTTTCCCCACCCATGTGATAGTTCTACAGACTTTTCTCCCTATATCTATTAAATGCAATTGACTTACTTTTGCCAGCGTTAATTTTCATTTTATTTGCAGCAGCGCAATCACTAATTTCATTTAAATAACCCTGAAGAGCAGTCTCATCTTCAACATTTCTAATTTTATTGTAAATAATACAATCGTCTGCAAACAACCTTATCTGGCATTTTATATTGACAGTTATGTCGTTTACAAAAATAAGAAAAAGTAACGGCCCCAGTACTGAGCCTTGGGGTACTCCCGAGCTTACCATACCCCTTTCAGATAGCTCCAGGCCTACTTTTACCCTTTGCGACCTTCCTTCCAAAAATGTTTTAACCCATAGAACTACGCGTTAGCTTCTGGATAAGTAAATTATATGATACAACATCAAAAGCTTTGGAAAAATCTATCACCACTGCATCTGTTCTTCCCCCTGCAACCACCTCCTCTGCTAAATCTTGAAATAATGACGCTATCTGGCTTTCACACGAGTATCCAGGTCTAAACCCATGTTGCACTTTATTGAACCACTTTTTGTTTTCTAATTCCTCCCGTATATATTCCACAGTTAAATGTTCCATAAATTTGCACACTACTGAAGTTAGGCTGACTGGTCGATAATTATTTAGTTCTGTTTTATTTCCCCCTTTATGAATTGGAACTACAATCGCGGTTTTTTAGTCTTCCGGTAAGGCACAGTTATTTATTGACATATTAAATAAAAGCATTAGGTACGGAATCATGGATTCCCCTCCAATTTTTAGTATTTCGGTCGGTATATTATCAGGCCCCCTCGACTTTCGATTTTGCAACATTCTGATCCTTCTGCGCAATTTGGATGCCATTATTTGAAAAACGGAATTTCCACTATCCTCAATTTCCAATTTATAATTATAATCCGTTTTGTTAAAAACAGACACAAAATGTGAATTTAATGCGTTCGCTTTATCCTTATCGTTCAATATGGCAATTCCATTTTCCTTGAGTTCTGGTATGCCAAGTTTATTTCCCCTGCGTCTTCTTACATAATTGTAAAAATATTTACAACTATTATTGGTCCCGCTAAGAATTTGTTCTAAGAACCGCTCCTGGGCTTGCAACGTTTCGTCTTTCAATTGTTTAGCTAATTCTTTATATCTGTTAAAATGCCAATCTGACTTCTTCCGTTTATGAAATGCGCGCCTAGACTTTCGTTTAAGTATTCTGATGGATCTTGTATAATATTCTGGATCATTATTTTGTTTGATAACTTTGTATGGAACGTATTTCTTTATTGATTCCGAAATAAGTATTTTGAAACTATCCCATGCTGCATCTACATTTGTTGCAGATTTTACAAACAGGCAAAATTGCTTTTTCAGAAAAGTCTGAATTCCATCTACGTCTGCTATGCAGAAGTTAAAACTAATAATTTCCTCTCCTTCAAACCGGTTTCGCACCTTCCAGTTTATGTTAAGTTTCCAGTTTCGTTAAGTTCTCGGTCGGAGGAAAGCACTTCAATAATAAACAATGGCACAGTTAGTGATCACGTGATCCGAACTAAAAAATATTAAGTTCAGTTTTCAGATTGGAGGAAAGCAAGGCTTAAGTGTGAGTTATGTGACAACACTGTGTGTTTTAGATGAACCTAACGTCCTTGTCATATCCAGATGTAGAGCATAAACATCATGTGGACAGCAAAAGTATTTACCTAAGTGCTTATGTTACGCATTCCTCTACCTTGCCTTCTTGTGTTGGGTCATCAGTACTGGTCACTGCTTCATTGTTTATTGACGCGCTTACAGCCGGATTGTGTTGTGTTTACAGTTGTTAGTGATCGTTCAAAATGTTTAAGACAATTTTTAATAGCGTCGACTGCGAATTGCGTTTTGTAATACGATTTTGGGCGCAAAGAATGAACTAAAATTCATCGTCCACTTGTAGAAATTTACGGTGAAAATGTTATAACAGACGGAATGGTGAGAAAATGGATTAGGCAATTCGATAATGGACAATCCGTTGTTCCTTTATTGTCACTAATGGATTGGTTGAATAAATGAATGAGCAATTCGTGAAAAGAGACGGTTCACAATAAGAATGCTTTGCGATGTATTTCCACAAAATAAGGTGTTCAGCATTGGCGTCTTCACTGGCGGCAGTTTCTTTGAAGAATGCATACCAAAGTTGATTCCTCGCTATGCCTGAACAGTGGTGGCAACTACGTCGAAATAGAGGCTAAGGAATACTATTTCATGTACAAATAAATGTTGTGAAAACATTTATTTTATGCCATTTTTGCAAATCGTTACTTACTTTCCGGATGCGCCTCATATTGTACTGCTGTCCTACCATAAGATAGCTGGTTGTTACTTTCGAAAAGTTAGGTGCATTGGCTGCACATTTATAGTTACTCGTTACTTTCTACATATATTGTACTCCCAGATAGTAAATCACTGTTGCTGATGGATCTTTTGGAAATACTTTTTTTTCTTAGTCGACTTACCCTCACCGTATTTAGGCGTGGCTACCTCCTAGAACTTACAAACGAATGCCTAGGGGTCAGAAGCTTGTCGGGGAGCCAACGGTACGAATCCAAAGAATGGAGAACCTGGAACGAGTAGTCGGCACGTAGCCAGGCATGAGCGTCAGGAAGTAGATGATACGAAATGCAAGCGAAGTGGATGATGGAACAATTGGTGGAATGAGTGGAGAGGAAACAGGAGGATCCGGAGAAAAGCCGACCAGGCGCCGCTTCTTCCACCACAAATCTCACCGGCGGGCGCTTGGGATCAATTCTGGGCCGCCTAGGTGGAAGACGAGCGGCCTAACCACTCTGCCACCGGAAATAAATACTTTTAAAAAGGTAATATAATTAATTATATGCACGTGACATTCTGTATCTATTCTCCAACAAATATTAGTAGACGTGATAAACATTAGCAGAAATGGTTTTATTTCTCACAGATTCAGCGGGAATAAGGGATAGTTGAATCTAGGCTATCATTAGACTAAACCGATAGTTGAATCTTTTAAGATGGCTGTAACTGGTCGCTGTGTGAAATTTCATTCTGTTTACATCACCAAGACGAGAAAGAATATCTCGGAAATAGTTAAATCCAAAAAACAAAAACAAAAAACTGTACAGGAACATATATTGTGTGTTTTAAGATATAGTTTATCTCTTCTGGTTTACCAGAAATGCAAAATTCATATATAATAAAGAGGTTTTCAAAAGGCTACTCCCAGAAGATATACATTTTATTTGTGATGTAAATGTCTTTAAAGTCTTGATCAAAATCATTAGAGGCATTTTTGAGAAAATCGAAAATTCCTAGTAAAATCTTTCATATAAAGAATACTTTGACGTGGGGGATTTTCCTGAAAATGAAAACGAACCGCTCAGCGTCTTCGCTAATAACCAAGACGGGTAAAGCAGGTCGCTCTCGCCAGATCTCCATTAGCGTGTTTCAACTTGAAACAGCTCCGTTGAAATCTGCAACTCTTAAAGCTCGAAAGAATATCGCCACACTTCAAATACAGAGTAGCTGAGCCACCTGGTATTGAGGTTTTACGTTTATTATATTTATCCTATTTTTAAGTTTTTCTACCAACATATAAGTAAGAATGCGCACAGCAATAATGCATAAAGCGAAAGAAGTGTTATACAAAATATCTGATGTGTACCATTCACATGACTTTCTCCATATCCCTGCAACAAATAATTCTTAAAAAGCTTATATTTCTATTTACTTTATGCTAAGCAGAAAAAAATTAGCAGAAATAGTCTTATTACTCGCTTCCTTGTAAGTAGAAGCGAAATAAGGGACAACCGTAGGTTAAAGTGATAGTCAAAAGCTGGTTGCAATGTCAATGAAGTTCCTTTGTTTATATGGATAGGAGTTGACAAGTTCCTGTATAAGAAAAGTATATGCTTTTCATAGCAGAAACCAAAAATAAGGAATGTCACAAAAACGACGAACTCCGCGAAAAAAATGTATATAACATAAATTGTGTGTTTTAAGGTGCTCTACATTTTTTGTGTAGTAAGCTTTTGTCCATCTCTTACGGTTTAGCAGTCATTCAAAATTTAGTAAAATTCATCCAGAATAAACTACTCTTCAGAGGCTATTCCCAGAAAATTCAAGATATACATTTCATTTGTCAGGTAAATATGTTTAATATCCGAAATTTTAATCAAAATCTTTAGAGCCATTTTTGAGAAAATCAAAATTTTCGAAAAAAGTTCCATGTAAAGGGTAGTTGGGGGTGGGGGGATTTTTCTCAAAATCTTCGTGTCGCATCCCTGGAAGATACTAAACTTAAATACCAAGTTTGGTGTTTTACCGACTTTTCGTTTTTGAGTTATCGTGTTCACGGACACACGGACGGACACACACACACACACACACACACACACACACACACACACACACACAGGCCTTTTTGTGCAAATGCTTTTTTTGGGTATTGGGGACCCTAAAACATATATTTCCGGTGAAATCTCGGTATCGAATTTTTGGTGGAGTGCAATACTTTCTCTATACGCTATGTACATAGTGCGTATGGAGAAAGTAAAAATGATTAATACAAATTCTGTTATAGGAAACAATGTACCAGGGCAGTATATTGCGGATTTTATTTAATTTGTTTCTCACTTCAGTACACAATAAAAACTAAAAAATCGAATGTATTACACTCATATGGCATTTTCTATTTAATTTGCAACAAACTATACTTAGAAACGGTTATTCTTCTGTCTACTTCATCCTAATCAAAATAAACATAGGCTAAAATGGCCTTATTACGTGTTTGCTATTAGGTACAAAAGGAATAAATAAATACACTAAGATAAAAGCGGTGGTCAAATCTTGGAAGAGCTGGTCGTTAGGTGACGAAATTTCATATTCTTTGTATGCCCTAAAAGGAAAATGCCATTTAAGAAAAGTATTGAAAAATATGATGTATTCCATTCACATGACTTTCTGTGCATCTCTAAGGCACATTATTGTCATGGCCGCATGCCTCGCAACTAATTCATTTAGAAAGGATCCCTCAGTTTCATGTCACATTTGTCTACATTTCGAGAGGTGTTTATTATTCATGTTAAGGCTTTCGAACAATAAGTATCAGATGAAAATTTTAGATGCTCTTAAAAATCTACATGCCGCATCCTTGGAAGAGGCCTGGCTTAAATATCAAGTTTGATATTTAACCGACGTTTCGTTTTTGAGTTATCGTGTTCACAGACACATACATGTACACGCGCACACACAAACCACCGGTTTACTTTCTCTACACGTACTATGTACATAGTGTATAGAGAAGGTATTGTAATGTACCCAAAAATTCGATATCGAAATTTCACTGCTAATGTATGTTTTGAGACCCCCTGAATCCAAAAAAGCATTTTTAGAAAAATGTCTGCTTGTGTATGTGTGTGTGTGTGTGTGTGTGTGTGTGGGCAGCATAGCTCAAAAACGAAAAGACCGTTAAATACCAAACTTGGTATTTAAGTTTGGTATCTTCCAAGGATGCGACACGAAGATTTTCAAGAAAATCCCTCCACCCCCAAACTACTCTTTACATTGAAAACAATTCGAAAATTTTGATTTGTTTAAAAATAGCTCTAATGCTTTTGATTAAAATCTCGTATATTTAAGATATTTACTTTACAAATATATCTTGAATTTTCTGGGAATAGTCTCTAAAGACTACTTTATTCTGGATGAATTTTACGGATTTTTGCATAACTGCTAAACCGTAAGAGATGGACAAAAACTTACCTCACAGATAATGTGGAGCACATTAAAACACACAATTTATGTCGTATACATTTTGATCGTTGATCGTTTTTAAGATATTCCTTGTTTTTTGTTTCAGCTTTAAAAAACTTAAATAACTTTTTTCACCAAGAACATTGTCAACTCGTATCCATACAAACAAAGGAACTTCAGTCACATAGCAACCAGCTTTTGACTATCACTTTAACCTTGGTACTCCCTTATTTCGTTTCTACTTACAAGGAAACAAGTAATAAGACTATTTCTGTTAATGTTTTCTCAATTAGCATGAAGTAAATAGAAGCCTAAGCTTTTTAACAATAGTTTGCTGCAGAGATGTAGAGAAAGTCATGTGAATGGAACTCTTCAGATTTTTTTACTTTCTGTATTTTTTTTTTTTTTTTTTAAGTTTAACGTCCTTTAACCTGGTTGGTCATATTGGACGAAGAATGAAATTGGTGAAATGATGCTCAAATGATATCGGGGACCATGGAGCTTAAAGTTACTCGATATTCGTCTTCTCAGGTTAAGAGAAAACCCCGAAAAAAGCCTTATCCGGGCAACTCACCCTAGGCGAGAATCGAACTCACGACCTGTTGAATGTGAAGCAGACACGCTACCACCACACTACCCAGGCGGGCTAGAGAAGGTATTGTCTTGCACTCAATTCGATATCGAGTTTTCACCGGATATACATTTTTTGAGACCCCGTGAAATCAAAAAAGAAAACCAGTGTCAAAAACAGGTCCGTGTGTATTTGTATGTGTGTGTGTGTGTGTGTGTGTGTGTGTGTGTGTGTGTGTGTAGCATAGCTCAAAAACGAGAAGACTGTTAAATACCAAACTTGGTATTTAAGTTTGGTATCTTCCAAGGATGCGACACGAAGATTTTCAAGATATCCCCCCACCCCAACTACCCTTTACATTGAATTTTCTGGGAATAGCCTCTGAAGACCTCTTCATTCTGGATGACTTTTGTATAACTGGCAAACCGTAAGAGATATACAAAAACTTACTGCACAAAAAATGTAGATCTCATTGAGAAACATAATTTATATCATATACATTTTTTTGCAGAGTTAACCGTTTTCGACATATTCGGATTATTGGTTTCAACTTTAGCCCTTTAAACTTTTCTCAAACATGAAGCCTTCTTTCTTCTCGTTTCCCATTTGTTTACTTCTGGCAAGCAAAGCATGTCAGTTGTTTCACATAGTGAGCGGCTTTTAAATGACGAGACTATCGCTTTGGCCTATGCATTTTTCTTATTTCCTTTCTACTTACAAGGAAGCTAGTTATAAGACTAATTCCGCATATGCTTATCTTGATTAGCATGATGTAGATAACAGATTAATGTTTTGAATAAAAGGTTTGTTTGCCGAACAGCTAGAGAACGTCATGTGAATGGAACACATTAGATTTTTCCCCTTCTTCTTATAGGAGACCAAGCAATAGGACAATTTCTGCTAATGTTTATCTCGATTAGTATAATGTAGATAGAAGAATAACCTTTTTAACTGTAATTTGTTACAGAGATGTAGAGAAAGTCATGTGAACATAACACATCAGATTTTAAAAATAGTTTTCTTTGTATACAGGGGCCCTAAAACGAGTATTATCGAATTTTTGGTGGAATGCAATACCTCCTCCGTCTATAATGCACTATGTACGAAGAGGAGAAAGTGAACAGTGGCTATTTGAGATGTTTGGATGATCCAAATCTTCAAAACCTGTAGAACATAAAATACTTCTCAAGGAGGACCTCCAAAATTAGTCTTAAGGATACTCATTTAAAGTACACAGAATAGAATTTTGTATTTTAAATTTACCACAGTATTCTTCGCATTTAAAATTGGTAAAAGTTATTTAATATCTGCTTTAACTTTCGATTAGCATCTAAGCCTGAATTTAATCATTCTCTCATGTTACACATTTTAAGAGCAATACGAGTATTATGAAAGGTTACTAATTTTAAGCGGGACTTATTTTAATATAAAAATCATTCGTAAGTATGGGTTCACGATGAGTTTGTCACAACCTACATAAGTTTATAAAATTCTCAGAAGCAATACCTACGTTTTAATCGATAAGCCTACAAGTATAAAGTAAAAATATGGTAAAGACGGTAATAGCGCAAAGAACAGTGGGATGGGGTGTTTATTTATTTCCCCGTCCACGTCACAGCGATTGGGAATGAATAAAAACTTTGGTTTAAAACTGTATGCTTCAGATTGCAAACGAAGCATTTTGTGCAACTAACACGCTTCCTTATCCCTCTGAAATAGCAAAATCTGAAGCCATGCAAATCGCGTAGAACAGCAGCTGTGTGTTACAACTTTTCAGATAATTGTTGCTCAAGTATTTGTTCTTGCTTTAGATTGTTTACTGTAAGCATAGATAACCAATACTTGTACGAAAGCCTTTACATAAATAATAAACACATTTCGAAATGTAGACAAAATGTGACCTGAAACTGAGGGATCCTTCCTAAATGAATTAGTTACGAGGCATGCAGCCATGGACACGTAACCTATGCGTTTTCAGAGGAAGCACCTCACGTTTTCTAATCTCATTGCAGATATTTCAGATATAATGTACATAGTAGGTAGAGGTAACTCATTCCATACAAAAATTCAATACAGAGATTTCACCGGAAACACATGTTTTGGGACCCGTGTGTGTGAGTCTGTGTGTGAACAGCATAACTAAAAAATCTAATGTGTACCATTCACATGACTTTCTCTACATCTCTGCAACAAATTACTCTTAAAAAGCTTATACATCTATTTGCTTCATGTTAATCAGACTAAAATAACAGAAATAGTCTTATTACTTGGTTCCTTGATGCTATGTTTGCTTTGTTCCTTGCTGGTTGCTATGTCACTGAAGTTCCTTTGTATGGAACCAGTTGACAAATTCCTATGTGAGAAAAGTATGTGTTCATAGGAAACCAAAATCAAGGAATGACTCAAAAACGACGGATCCACGAAAAAAATGTATATAACATAAATTGTGTGTTTTAACGTGCTCTACATTTTTCTAGCAGTAAGTTTTTGTCCATCTCTTACGGTTTAGCAGTTATTCAAAATTCCGTAAAATTCATCCATAATATAGTAGTCTTCAAAGGCTATTCCCAGAAAATTCAAGATATACATTTTATTTGTCAGGTAAATATCTTTAGTATACGAAATTTTAATCAAAATCGTTAGAACCATTTTTAAAAAAATCAACATTTTCGAAAAAAGTTCCATGTTAAGGGTAGTTTGGGGTGGGTTTTTTTTTTTTTTTTTGCAAAATCTTCGTGTCGCATCCCTGGAAGATACTAAACTTAAATACCAAGTTTGGTATTTTACCGACTTTTCGTTTTTGAGTTATCGTGTTCACAGTGTGTCCGTGTACACACTAACACACGGACACACACATACACACACACGGACCTTTTTGTGAAAATGCTTTTTTTGGATACAGGGGACTCTAAATCATGTGTTTCCGTTGAAATCTCTGTATAGAATTTTTGGGTGGAGTGCAATACCTTCTCTATACACTATGTACATAGTGCGTATAGAGAAAGTAAAAACGGGAAGTTGGATAAGGTGTTTAAGTTCAGTATCTTTCAAGGATAGAAGACTTTTAGGACGATCCCCCACCCCAAACTACCCTTTACATGGACCATTTTCCGCAAATTTCGATTTTCTGAAAAATGGCGCTAACGATTTTGATTAAAATACCATATAACTATTTTTATGGCAAATGAAATGAACATCTTGAATTTCCTGGGATTACCCTTTGAAATCCTCTTCATTCTGGATGACATTTGCATAACTGGTAAACGGTAAGAAAGAGAGGAAATCTTACTACACAAAAAGGTAGATCTCATTAAAGCGCATAATTTGTCAAATACATGTTTTACTTTCTCTACACGTACTTGTACATAGTGTATAGAGAAGGTATTGTATTCCACCCAAAATTCGATACCGATATTTCACCGAAAAAACACATTTTAGATTCCCTGAATCCCCCCCCAAAAAAAAAAATTAGAAAAAGGTCCGTGTGTGTGAACATAACTCAGAAACGAAAAGTCGGTAAAATACCGAACTTGTTATATAAGTTCAGTATCTTCAAGGATGCGACACGAAGATTTTGAGGAAAATCCCTCTACCCAAACTTCCTTTTATATGAAAACATTTCGAAAATTTTGATTTTCTTAAAAATGGCTCTATTGATTTTGATCAAAATACCGCATATTAAACATATTTTCATGAGAAATAATATGTTTATCTTGAATCTTCTAGGAATAGCCTCTGAAGACCTCTTTATTATGGATGGCGATTTCTAAATTTTGCATAAGTGGTACACCGTGAGAGATTGACAAAAGTTACTAGAAAACAAATGTAGATTTCGTTAAAAAACACAATTTATGTCATATAGATTTTTTTTTGGTGGAGTTAACTATTTACGAGATATTTCTTATTATTAGTTTCAGTTCTGAAACACTTTTCTCATATGGGAATTTGTAAACTCCTGTAAAGAAACTGATTTCAATCACATGACAGCCAACTTTTAAAAGATTTGACTGTAGCATTAGCCTAGTGTATTCTGTATTTCCCTTCTACTTATAAGGAACTAAGTAATAAGAGCATTTATAGTAATGTTTATCTTGATTAACATTATGTAATTAAAAAATCTGATGTGTACCATTCACATGACTTTCTCTATATCCCTGCAACAAATTATTCTTAAAAAGCTTATACTTCAATTTACTTTATGCTAATCAGAAAAAATTAGCAGAAATAGACTTATTACTTGTTTCCATGTAAGTAGAAGCGAAATAAGGGACTACCATAGGTTAAAGTGATAGTCAAAAGCTGGTTGATATGTCAATGAAGTTCCTTTGTTTATATGGATAGGAGTTGAGAAGTCCCTGTATGAGAAAAGTATACGTTTTTCATAGCAGAAACCAAAAATAAGGAATGTCACAAAAACGACGAACTCCGCGAAAAAAATGTGTACAACATAAATTATGTGTTTAATGTGCTCTACATTTTTTGTCTTGTAAGTTTTTTCCATCTCTTACGGTTTAGCAGTTATTCAAAATTCAGTAAAATTCATCCAGAATAAACTACTCTTCAGAGGCTATTCCCAGAAAATTCAAGATATACATTTTATTTGTCAGGTAAATATCTTTAATATACGAACTTTTAATCAAAATCGTTAGAGCCATTTTTGAGAAAATAAAAATTTTCGAAAAAAGTTCCATGTAAAGGATAGTTTGGGGTGGGGGGATTTTTCTCAAAATCTTCGTGTCGCATCCCTGGAAGATACTAAACTTAAATACCAAGTTTGGTATTTTACCGACTTTTCGTTTTTGAGTTATCGTGTTCACGGACACACACACACGAACCTTTTTCTGAAAATACTTTTTTTGGATACAGGGGACCCTAAAACATATATTTCCGGTGAAATCTCGGTATCGAATTTTTGGGTGGAGTGCAATACATTCTCTATACACTATGTACATAGTGAGCATAGAGAAAGTAAAAACAGTCTTTTGTAAGAATAGTTTGCAGAACAGACAGAGAAAGCCATATGAATGAAACACATCAGTAGAGTACGTGTTCATATTTGTGTCCGCATATCTATGAACAACATAAGTAAAAAATCTGATGTGTTCTATTCAAATGACTTTCTCTACATCTCTGTAACAAGTTACTGTTAAAAAGCTTATGCTTCTATTTACTCATGCTGATCGAGAAAAAATTAGCAGAAATAGTCTTATTACTTGCTTCCTTGTAAGCAGAAGCAAAATAAGGGAGTACCATAAGTTAAACTGATAGTTAAAAGATGGTTGCTTTGTGACTGAAGTTCCTTTGTTTGTATGATCAGAAGTTGCCAAATTACTGTATGAGAAAAGTTTGTTTTTTAAAGCTGAAACAAAAACAAGGAATATGTAAAAAACGATGAACTCCATGAAAAAAATTATATAAATTATATAATATTAATTATATTGTGTGTTTTAACGAGCCCTACATTTTCTGTATGTCAAGTTTTTGTCCATCTCTTACGGTTTAGCAGTTATACAAAATTCCGTAAAATTCATCCAGAATAAAGTAGTCTTCAGAGGATATTCCCAGAAAGTTCAAGATATACATTTTATTTGTCAGGTAAATAGCTTTAATATTTGACATTTTAATAAAAATCGTTACACATTTTTAAGAAAATCAAAATGTTCAAAAAAAGTTCCATGTAAAAGGTAGTTGGGGGTGGGGGATTTTCTTGAAAATCTTCGTGTCGCATCCTTGGAAGATACCAAACTACGCTTTACATGGAAAAATCTTGGAAAACTTTGATTTTCTCAAAATTGGCTCTAAAGATATCGATTAATATTCCATATATTTAATATATTTACACGATAAATCAAATGTATAAAATTATTTTTCTTTGGGTGCAGTGTGTTATTCTTTTACTTATATTTATTATGTTTATTGAATCCACCTTCTGAATTCGGTACCATTCACAAACTTGAGATTCGATGTGAACTGAAATCAATTTGGATTCCTCTTTTTTCAACAAAAATGATGTAATAGTGTACTTAATCCATATATTAACATTCTTAATTCAGTAATCTAACGTGCAGTTGACTTACCCACCTAGAAAACTATGTTACATTTACCCGTGTATGGGTTATTTGCATTACAAAATAATACACGATTTTCATAACATCAGTAAACCCAATTTTTTGCTTTACATGCAACCTCTGCATATTGTGTTTGACTTCATAGCAGAATAGATATACACATAAGCAAATGCATATTACATAAAGCATTATATTCCGCAAGTTAGGTATAGTTTAACGCTAAACATTCAAATTTTGTTTGGTTAATTGGTAATTATTTACAAGTTGGGCCGCTAACTCTCTCCGCTGCGACTTATGCCAGTTTTGCACTCTAACTGCACCGGTGTGGTTAGAGAAGGATTATGGGTGGGGAGATGGTTTAAAAAACTAATGTTGTATCCATTGCACTGTTAGGAGTATTTGGAAATATCGATAATGAGGTACTACCACGATATAAAATTAGAAACATAAATTTATATACACACACTAAACTAAACGGATTGGAACCTAACCTCGCGCTAAATTTGAAATCCACAGGCTTTGAAATTGTCATCATAAATACAAAGTCAATCAATCGCACTTAGTTTCATTCGATTTTAGAGTGGCCGAAGTTCTGCATAATAAAATTCACTGAACAGCTGTATCTGCGTGAAACTTACTTGTCATACATCAGCATAGCGTCTAGCGACATATGCCGGTGTTGCATTCCACAACACTGTTCGCCTGCCGCCGACAATGAAACTCAGGTTTTAGGCACTTAGGTGTGTAGTATTATTATATATTTACATTGCAAAGTACTACAAGATTTCTTTATTTATATTCTACTAGAAAGGCAGCATACTTCATAAATATTCACAAAAAAGGATCGCTACGCGCACGTAATAAATTAGCGTTTAACTTAATTACGGAGCTTTTCCGATAAAAAAAAAAAATTGGTGAAAACGTAACAAGTATAAACCAAACTTACACTCAAACCAATTTGTTTAATTTCTAGAGGGGCCCACGTTCTCTATAATTACCGGTTAATTTTAATATGCATCGTTTTTTTTTTTTTATTAATCATTAACCAGGCTCTTCAAGTTTGTAAATAAACAAAAGCAGGGCAGCCGTAAGGGTGGCTTTGGAAAAGGGACGCTGATCGTAATATCACTCTGAATTATATATCACAGTAATGATATGCAATTATGTGCTGTTCTTTGTTATTCATGCGCCACTATCTTTCCATTATTGTAAAAATTATGTACGAATTTCGATTAAAGACAACATTAAACATACTTTCTTCTTCCTCTCCCCCCTTCTTTATTGTGATATTTGACGAAATTTGGTGTTTTACAGAAAGACTCATTATACCAAATTGTGGGCTATAAAGTATAAAAAAAAAAAAAAAAACAAACCGTTGGTATTGAATTTTCAGATTAATAAATATAAGCCACATACTTCCTTATGTGGTCTGGGTTTGTTATTCTGCCATTAAGACCATTTTGCAGTTTTTTACTGGTCTGTTATAACTATTAGGTTCTAGGCCACAAAGCTTAGCTTAAAATGGAGGTCCCTAAGCCGCAAAGTGTAGCTTGGGGATGACTTTTATTAGAAGAGTGGAGCAGCCGCGGAAAGACAAGGCGTAGCCGAGGGATCTGTGAAGTTAAAATCCTAGTGATCCCAAGATTCAACTTAGTCTTCGGCAATCTGGCGTATTTCAAATATGAACATAATATATTCAACACTTTCAAATCCGGATTGCCTGTGGAAGTTTTACGAAACCAAGAAATACCGCAAATTCTTCAACTATTTTTCTTTTTCATTGCATCCGTTGATTTTAAATTGTTATATGATCTAAATATGTAAACGTTCGATTCTATTCTCACTCATACTCTAGCGCAGAATCAGATTTAGAACTCATCATTCATTCACTTCGAAACGGATGCCTTTTCACAAACATTACAAAGGAAAGTGAATTTCAGGATCGCACGCTAATAATATATGCTATTGACTAAATTTAAAAATTAAACGTGCATAAAACGTCAACTGCTCATTATTTAATGAGCAAATGCTTAAATTCTGAGTTACGATATTTTTATTTGAATGGGCTTATGCAAATTGGGAGGACAGGTTTAGTCAGTGGCGGCAGGAACCTAATTTAGGAAAGCGTAATACTCCCACAAACTAAGTCTACAAATTTGGCAAAACGTGGGCTCTGATACACATGCACCGCTGCAACTGGCTTACCTCGTCTTTGTAGAGCTGTGTAGAGCGTGGGATAGGCAAAGCCGGACTGACTGCAAAACGCCGCTATGCTTCCGTTACTCCGCGGTCATGGACATGCTGGGAGGGGTAGGTACGGCTCGACACCTGACAGTCTGCTGCCGGAAGCAATTCACTTACCTTGAGTAGCCCTCTTTTTCTGCTCTTTGCTGATTTTCTCAATATAGTTTTTTGTTCATTCATCCTTTAACCGAACTTCCTTGCTTACATACACGTCTTCTTCCTTCACATGTTCATTGTTGCGAAAATTCGTTTTTATTTTCTCTAGTAGGTACATATACTAAGTAGGGAAACTAAAGTATTGCAGCCAAAATGTTGATACCGAGATTTAATCTAAATACATATTTTGAGGTCCCTGCATCCAAAAAAAACTTAGAAAAGGTTCGTGTGTGAACGAAAGCAAAAGTACGTTATCTACCAAAGTTGATATCTTCCAAGGATGCGACACGAAGATTTTCAAGAAAATACCCCCAGCAAAACTATCTTTACTTTAAATGGAATATTTTTCAAAAGTTTTGATTTTCTCAAAAATGACTAACGATTTTAATTAAAATATTATATGTTATATATATATATATATATTTGAGTTAAATAAAATGCATAAGTTGAATTTTCTGCGAATAGCCTCAGAAGTCCTGTTCATTCTGGATGAATTTTGCATAACAGTAAACCATAAGAGATAGAGAAAAATCTTACTAGCTACACAAAAATTGTAGATCTCGTTAACCGTTTCCAGATATTCCTAGTTATGGTTTCAATTTGAAAATGCTTATAATTTATTTTTAAAATGGAAAATCAGGATTCATTTTTCTTTCTCTTGGTCAAGCAAATCAAACGGAATGTCAATGTATCACATAGCGACTAACTCTTGAAAGATTTGACTATCACTTTGGCCTAGTGTATTTCCTTATTCCCACGTATCTACAAGGAAATATGAAACAAACACATTTCTGCAAATATTTATAACGATATACGTGAAGTATGTTTTGTAAGAATAGTTTGTTGCAGAATATGTAGAGAATGTCGTGTGAATTCAACAATCAAATTTTTAGAAAAATGTCTGCGCTTGTGTGTCTATAAACAGCGTAGTTCATAAAAGAAATGTCGGATAAATAGTATTTATCAAATACTAAGACATTAAGTTTAGTAGCTCAAGAGTAGTATCAATATGTTTTTTCTAGAGCATAAGGGCAAGACTTCCAATCCAGACGAGGGCAAAAGCTAAGGTAGTCTTCAGAGGCTATTCCCAGAAAATTCAAGATATACATTTTATTTGTCAGGTAAATATCTTTAATATATGATACTTAATCACAATTGTTAGAGCCATTTTTGAGAAAATCAAAATTTTTGAAACATTTTCCATGTAAAGGGTAGTTTGGAGTGGGGGGATCCTTGGAAGATACCTAACTTAAATCTTTTCATTTTGAGCAATACTGCATGCACGCGCACAGATAGACCTTTCTAAAAAAAAAAATTATTTTTGGATTCAGGAGACCTCAAAACATATATTTCCAGTGAAATCTTGACATCAAATTGTTGAGTGGAACACAATACCTTTTCTACCTATGTGCATAGTAGGTGAAGAGAAAGTAAAAAACTGAGAAGATAAAAAAAATTGTTCACATTTATAAGTTCTCTCATTTAATAATTTTTAAACACCAATAGATATAAGAAGAGACCGGATTGTATGCATCATAAAAAGCTCAAAATATGCATGCAAATATGCATGAAAAGTGTCAAAATATGCAGCATCAAATAGTACAAAGTAAGGATTAGTTATATATATATTTATATTATTTGAATGGCCATTTGTTAAAAGGGTAGATGTCACATTCTTTTAGTTTTTTACTTTTTCACTGATTATTAAACTACAAGGGTAGATACACCATTCTATGTTGAAGAATCATTCCTGTACCTTAAAAATGCAATATTTTTACAGTTATTTGTTAAAAGAACAGGTGTCCTGGACATCTGCCTTTTTAACAAGTTTCTAGTATGGTTGAGTTGGCAATGCATGCCAACAATATTAAACTAATCGTTGTGCTTGGAGGGAATTGCATTGTAAGTCTTGGAAAACTTCATTAAGGATCATGAACTCTTCAGATGAAAGTGAATGTTCTAGTAGAGGAAAAAGAAAAGCCAATCCTCAAACTTATAAGAGAAATGTTATAAAACAAGCCAGACTGAGAGGAGAAGCTTACACAAACTATGCTGCAAAGAAAATAGAAGCTAAAACAATTGGGGATGGATGCAGGTAATAATATTTTTTTATAATGTATTTAGAATAATATTTAGATGATTAGAACTTATGTAATTTTACTTTTTACTGTATTTAACTGGTTTAATTTCACTGTAAATATGAAATAGTTTTATTATATTATTGTTACCTCCAAAGTAAACAATTGCTCATGTAAGTTTTGTTTTCTTTGTAGATGCAGTAAGAAGTTCTATGCTGCACTCAAAGAAGAATTCCTGGATGAACAAAGAGAGCTCAATAAGAATGTACTTTCCTTGTCAGTCACATGATGTACATTTCACTTTCAAAAGTTCCTGTCCAAGAACTTTTTTATCTGCGGCAGCTAACTGTTAATGTATTCTGCATTCATGATATAAAGAAAAATGGAGCTGTGGTTATTTATATCACGAGGAACAAGCTAGGAAAGGTCCCAATGAAGTGTGTTCTTTTTTTGTGGGATTATTTACAAAATTATGTACCTGCTCATTTTGAAGAAATCTGTTTGATCAGCGACAACTGTGCAGGACAAAATAAAAATCACCCGCTTTCCAAGCTCCTTTTAGCATTAACTGACACAAAAAGGTTTAAAAAGATCCAGCACTTCTTTCCCATAAGGGAGCATAGTTTTCTCCCTTGTGATCGTGATTTTAGTATTATGAAGAGAAAGTTAAGGAGAGCTGATAGAATTTATTCTGTACATCAATTTAACAGAACTTATTATTGAAAGTAGCACCACAAATACATTTACAGTGAAAGAAGTAGATAGTTCCACTGAAATTTTTAATTTCAAAGATTGGTGGACCCATTTTTATAAGAGATCAGCTGTCTCCATCGAAAGTTCATCAAAACCAAGAGATGAGAGAATTCAGTTTGGTATCACATCTCTGTTTCACTTCGTATGTGGCTCAAGTGCACCTGGTTATGTTGTGGCAATGCCATTCATCAACATTCTAGTCAAACATTCATTCAATCTTAGCCTAAGAACCAATGTTGAACTACCAAAAAATATAAGCTATCCTACTGGCAAGGTATCCCTAAAAAAAGGAAAAAATGGAGGACCTTCGCAAAATTATCCAGTATATTAATGACAATCACGGGGAATTTTATATGGACATTCTTCAGAGTCCTGTTCTCATCAACAAAGAGGCAGCTGCTACAGAACTTGCTGTAAATTATGGGAACTAAGGAGTTTGTACATTTGTTATGGATCTCTTTAAGCAATTAATATTGATTTGTTGTTGTATAGATAATATAACAACAATAAATAAAATGAGAAATTTCTTTGATTTGCAATATTTTCCAATATTTATTAAAGGGGCAGTTTTAAAATGACAATAAAATTTAAAATTGTTAAATTTAGGAGATTTTAAGTCACTGGCCAATATCAGAAAGATGAATACTTTATTTTGAATCAGAAAAGAATACACAAAGTCGTAACATATTCATAGAAACAAGTTTTTTGTTAATGCTGAAAAGTTTAGTCAATTGGACATCTGCCCTTTCAACAAATGGCCATTCATTTTAAAAACAACATACAATCGGCAATTTTTATTATTTACTTCATAAAAAAAAAGTATCGTTTACAAATTCATTTACATTTTGCTACTATGCTATACAGAAATCAGGTACTCTTCCAAATGTTCAGTATCTAGTAAAATTGTGTTGTCGATAGCTCAAAACATTTTTGTAAGCAGAAATGGACCATTCTACATCAACCGTTCTACATTCAAAACCTGGGTTATTGTTCAAAATGTTTGCAGACTTTTAAGTTTCCTCGGGAATACCTCCGTCAAGAAGGAGTTCACTAGACGCATTTTATCATTATCAGAATAGATTCAGTCAACGTCAAACCTAGGGTTTCAAGCTTTCTAATACTCATAGGTATATAGGGAAAATGAGTGCTAATCACAGCAATATTTTTCTGAATGCTGGATTTGTTAAATGTTTCCTGCTTTGACAAACTGCCAAAGCCTCTGTCCTATCGGAGTCGTTTACTACGCCTTTGATGGCCTCAAAATATTCACTGTAAAGCAACACAGCTTCGACCCAGGTACCCCAATGAGTTACCATTGTTTCGGAGGTAAAGGCATATTTTATAGTTTTTCTCTGTGCCATAAGAAACACTTTCTTTGTTGATGAAATTAGTTAACATCCCCAAACATGGATCCCACTTCTTCAGTGAGACGATGTAGGTACTCCGTGAGCGAAGCATGTCACATGAATCATATTAGTGTAAAATCTTGGAGGGCTTTTCCAGCTTTGATCATGTAGGAGCAGCATCTCCTTTCATCTACAGAAGATTCTGGAAATATCTTTTTAATGCCCACATTCATAAATCTGGCGATCGTAGAATGTTTTACATTTTGTAATTCTTTGCAGGCCACCAAATAGGAAGAAAAAGGCTCTTGTTTTAATGCACAAATAATTAAATTAGCAATGTAACGGCCACAATTTTCGGTAGTTTCAACTGCTAAAATCCAAATGATGTTATCATTGTTCATTGTGTATATTCCTGCGATATGAAAAGCTGACTTGACATGCTGGTCTATTTGAGTGCACTAAACGTTTTTCCCGCAAACTCAACATTATAACTTATTTCCATCATGACTAAACGTTCCAGGATGGTCAGCTATCCATGAAATGGCATTTCTTTTTTCGGGTGGCATAGTGCACTGCACGTTACACACTACATGTTAAACTTTGTACAAACAATTAGAAAATTAAAATGAAACAATGGATGTGCGACAAGCAATGTGCTTCCTTTGTTGCCGATCTGCATGCTATGACAGGCAAGGGGATCAAGCCGGAGCGCGGGCGGCAGTTGACTCTGCGTACTATAAAACATCAAAACGAGAACAAGCTTGAGCCCACCCTTTTATATTTCTAAAATATTGTAAATATAGCCTTGAGTATGCATCATCACCAGTTTTGGGTTAAAATATGCAATAACCGGCGAAAAGAGGTTAAATATGCAAATGTATATAATAAAGTCTCTAGATATAAGTATTATTCTAATTGGGACTATGATGAAGAAAGCAAGACACATATTTTTATTTTCAATTTACGTTCACTATTGAAACATCCCAACTTATAATATCAATGTGACAATGGCCCCTTGTGAGACAAGCAAGGAAATATTTCTACCTATTTCTGATACAGGCTGAAATATATTGAAATATGAAATGGATATGATTATCTTTTGGCTTAGTGAAGTTAAGATTCTGAATTGTTTTTAATAATTTTATTGAGTTATTCTGTAAGGCAATATAGTTTTATAATAATTTATTTTTATTTATAGTTTTATGTTCCTGTCTCCCATTTCTGTTAGAGATAGGCAGATTAATTATACTGATGTTCATTCTAGTTGGGATTATCCAAGATATATACAGCAGTTTTTCTTTCTTTTTGGCAAATGGTGCCTAACCAATGGGTTGTCACAGCTATCATTAAAGCCCATGTGTAAAGTAAATTAGAAATTAATAGATTATATTAATAATTACAATAACATCCAGTTTCCCTTATACATTAGCAAGTTATGGGTAGAATATCTCTCATTCTCTATACTGTCGAACTGAGGAGAGAATAGAGCTTCAGATGCTTAAAGCTGCAGTCTTATACTAGATACATAAGAGAGGAGTCCAGGAGGAAGAAAGCAGGAATCAACAAGCAAAGGGCTGCACCATGACTGAGTGGTTAGACCATTTGCTTCTCACCTTGGGTTCGATTCCAAGTGACTGCATGCGAGGTTTAAGGTGGACAAAGCTGTGCAGGGGTGGGTTTTCTCCAGGTTCTCCTGCCATTGCATTCCACCTGCGGTGCCTTGGAAGTAAAAATGGGTGTTAAATACTATCATAAAAAAAAAAAAAAAAAAAAAAAAAAAGAAGCAAAGGCTTTGGAAAGCAAAATCCCCACACCACACACGAACATTCCTGGATAATCTTACAGCTTTGGAAAGCAAAATCCCCACACCACACACGAACATTCCTGGATAATCTTACAGACACGACTGTTTTCTTGTTTGAAATTCTGCATACCACATGGAGTTAAAGTATGAAAGAACGTGTTGTGTTTTTAACTATAGTTGCTGTATGGTTAACTATTGTTATGATCCTTAATAGTTATAAGTGTTAGTGTTAGTATATATTAGTATTATTCAGTTCATAGTGTACAGTGTACTAGACAGTTGTTAGTACTAATTCTTCAAAATGGACGAATAATGTGTAATTAATGAACAAACTATTCTCACAAGTGAAATATGAACATAAATTTGCAACTGTCAAAGAGGAGGCTCTTCTTAACTTGCAGTATGAGCAGAAGGAAGAAAGTAAAAGCCCTTACAAAAAGTGTTTTCATCTAAACAATTTCGAAAAGTATATGTAGCCATGTGATGCTTATTATTTGCAACTGGAATATGGGGTTTCACAAATTTAGCATATTTGATCACATCTCTAGATAAACATAAGAAATCAACAACATACATAAAATATCATTTAATGAACAATCCTTTATATTGTCTGACTCTGGCAGGTCGAATGCCAGACCATGTCATAATACCAGCAACACCACTATACCTAAAGCAGTACAGTTTATTCATTCACTCAGGTGAATTTTTTCTTGTAGGGATGCAAAGCAGGAAGAATAAAGAAGAAATAATGACAAGGTATTTATTTTGTTTCACTTTAAGCACTTTATTTTCTCTGATACATAAATGCATCTTTTGATGATGCAAAGTCCCAGTTGGAACTCATAACGCTGCAGAAATTTGCCCTGACTGTCTCTTTAGTTGAATGTTCAGCAACCTAGAGGTTTCAATTTGGATTCCTGGTTAGGTAAGGTATTTTTGTGTTACCAAAATTACTTCTCTCTTCACAAAGTTTGGAAATATGAAATGGGAATGAATGCAAGTGTCTTCCACTACAAAATGCATAAAATCATTCATAACCTAGGTACATTCTAAGAATGTTTGTCTCATGTTACTTATATTAAAGCTCTGCACCCTCAGATTTCACTAGAAATTAAAAAGGACACCTGGCTTCAAAAATGAAAAAGGAAACTCTGAACCAATTGATGCAAATAGCTGAATGCTGAAACTCTGTGCTGAATATCTTAAGAGTTCATTCCTTATCTAAGTTTTATTTATTTTTTTGTCAGTCTTGTAATAGTAGATTCACTGGCATACAAATGAAGTCATATTGAGAACGTTTTGGTGTTTCAGTAATGCCTGGAAGTTACTGGTTGCTGTTGCACATACTTGCAGCTTATTCAATAATATGTATTTTCATTCTCAGTTGTAAGCCAGCTACAAATTATTGGCATGATGTAATTTTGTGAAGTTGAAAATGAGAGAGACTTTTTCAAAATTTGCTGTTTCCTTTCTATTTTTCAATTCATTCACTTCAATGATTTTAATTGTTTTAATATTTCCATTAAAAACAGAAATTGAGCAATGAACTTTGAAATCTTACCTTGATGAGAGCTACATCACACCAGTATATTTTATCTTCTTCAATTTTAGTTAGCTACCTACCATGGTTTCTTCAGAGCAAAATCTAAAATTTTCAGATTCTATTTTACTAAGGAAAAAGTGGAAGATTCAATGCTTCACTCTATTTCATTCTTTATGTGAATTTTCCATAACATTGTTTTTAACAAGTTGAAGATTTTGGCATTTTGAAACAAAGAAACACAATAATATGAGTTTTTGATGCACTGGATCTTCAAATTTTTTTTTTTTTTTTAATGATTAGAGCAAATGTTCTAAAGAATGTTTTTGGGAAGGTGCAAAGAGCAAAATCAATGAATGTGATGCAGAAAGATTGGAGAGATGTGTGCAAACCATGAAGCATTTTCTGACAAGCAGATGAATCAACTACCTTTGAAGTTTGCTATTTACTAACTTTGGACTGTATTTTAAGGGTGTTTTAAAATATGTGCACTTTCTGGTTCAATAGCTATTGAACAGATATGCAAGAATCTCTTCTGGAAGAAACAAAATAACACCAGGTAACCTTACCTCAATGGCTTGCAAACTGTTTTTTCTTGTGATACAATTAACTCATAAGGTTTAAGACTACTGTATCCAGTTCTTCGATTGTTTGTAACAACATATCTGCAACAACACAAATACATAATTAGCAAAATATTTTAATAACTGAAAATGGAGATCTTTTCAAGGATATTGTATAAAAGAATTTTACTATTACAGACTGCTTTACATCCTGACACTTTTACGGTGAACTACCATTGTTTTCAGAGGCAGCTTTCTCTAAACAAAACCAAAATTGGTGGAAATTTTAGTAGCTACAACCGGAGTCCCCTTATGGGTCCCTGGGCAGACGGGTATTAAGAGGCAATGAGATGCTAGCAAGTTTATAGGACTTGAGCCCTCCTGTGAAGTCTTTCAGAAGTGCAAGATGTGTCCAGAAAGTACCATTTTGTTCTACTGTAATGCTAGTGAGGTATGCAGTTCCATGTATGCACACTCATCTCTCTTGTTCATTGTCTGTCCATTGATGCCATCGCAACTGGATTGTGTTATGTTTACAGTTTTTAGTGATCGTTCAAAATGTTTATGACAATTTATGATCCCGCCAACTGGAAAGTCTGTTCCATAATACAATTTTTGAACGCAAGGAATGTCAAGCCAGCGAAATTCATTGTGAACTTGTAGAGATTCACAATGAAAATGTAATGACATGAAATGGCGGAGAAAGAGTGGATTAGGCAATTCAAAATGGACAATCCACTGATCATAAAAAGCATGGAGTGGGAGGTCCCCTGTTGTCACAGATAATTTGGTTGGATAAATGAATGAGGCAATTTGTGAAAACAGATGGTTCTGCTAAGAATGTTTTGTGTTGTGTTTCCACAAACCAGCAGTGGCTGTCTTTACTGGTGGCAGCTTTCTTTGAAGAGGGTATAGAAAAGTTGATTCCCCGCTATGACAAATACCTAAACAATGTTGGCAACTATGTTGAAAAATAGGTTAAGGAATGCTCTTTCATGTGCAAATAAACATTGTGAAAACAAATATTTTATTGCCTTTTTTCCCAAACCAGTCTTACTTTCTGGACACCCCTTGTATCAAGTGCAAGATATTCAGCTGTGAGGGCTATCGTAAAGCTTTGAAAAGATAAGTCACCCCTAGAAGGCATATGATTTTATTTCTGGGTCAGGAAGCAAGCTTTTTTTGAGCTTAACTAGAATCAGGCTGTTGGCTATCTTACTGAACACAACACTCTGAGAAGACATTTATGATAGTGGCCTTACACAAGACCCATTATGTAGGAAATGCAGGATGGATTTTGAAATCCCCCAGCATATTTTGTGCGAGTATGAGGCATTCACTATTCATAGATGTGACCCTGGACTCTTTCATTCTGGAGCCCAAGGATACAAGAAGAGCAGATATCAAATACAGTTGTTTTATTCAGACCATTGGACTTATTTATTTTCCTTTTTTTTAACTCATGAACCCAGAAGGAGAACCAAATTTAATTACAATACATAGTGACCAGCTCTTAAGAAATTTGACTAATGCTTAAGCCTAGTGTATTCCTTTATTTCCATTGTATCTACAATAAAATAAATAATAGATTGAATCCCTTTTAATGAAGCACAAGGGTTCCAAATCCTATGTGCAAGAACATGTGTGTGGCCTCACTCAGATCACATCATGATTTTAATTTGTTGATAACCTATTGAAAAATCATGGATTGTGTTTGTTTTTCTAGCATTCTCCACATCACTGTACATTGCTTGGACTGAAGTGGTGTTCCACATTCTGACCAGAGTTTTATTGGCTTTTAATTTTCTTATAGATCTTGTGCTAGATACAAATGAATATTAATCAGAGCATGAGATATCGGACATGTTTTTTTTAATCAATGATTTTAAGTGACTGCATTTTAAACATATTTCAACATAGAGCATCAACTCTGCATCCATCAAAATATTTATCAATTACATGCTAAAGATATTCACAACTATTTTCTCATTCTAAATCAATTTTGTATAACTGGCACCAAAGAGATAAACAAAAACTAAATGCAAAGTTCATTGAAATATATAACCATAGATAACTATAAACGAATAGATGGTTAACTCAATGTTAAAAAATTGGACTCGCATTCCACTTCCGGCGATTGATGCGACTCCAAGTGTTCTCACACGACAGGGCACAGAAACTTGACCAACTATGGTAGCTCAACCACCAAAGTAGCGTCCTGCACCGCCCACTCACCAAACCATCCACTCCAGGATTTCGGCCAGTTTTCTCGAGTTTACAGCCAGATCAGAAATCTTTTGGCGGTTCTAGCTTTTTCTCAAGAAATCTATGTACTGCTCTAAAGCTTCTCATCTGACTGCAGCCTCAAGAAGAACTTTATATGCCATTATTATTTCAATGCTTACTTGAGAATTCCCTGTCTGTTTGTCGGTTACTTTTTATTCTTATGTGCAAAATATATATACAACGGCCATCAGTGGTGACGAGAGTCTATTTAAGAAATAGACATTCCTACTCATTTTTTGTTGTTGTGTTTCTTTCCTTATTTGTTAATCTTTAAAAATGGAGAGTACATGGAAGAAAAATTTACCAAAATAAATTACACTGTAATGATAAAACAATATATTTCGAAAGTTCATGAGCTTGATTTAATCATCCTGGAGTATTTTATGGACAATGTTCAGAAATCTGTGGTGCTAAGCACAGATTTATACCTATTGTAATTTAATCTACTTCTGCTAATAATTTCATCAACTGAATTTCTAATTTGACAGAACTATACAATATTACTTTAAAGCTATGCATGACAAAAACCAAGGGAAAAGTATACAACTTAAGGAATTGACTGTCTCCAAGGTCAAATGATCAGCAAGCTGACTCCCCACCCAGAAGTCCCAGGTTCGATTCCCGGCTGAGGCGGGCAATTTTCTTTAACCGGAATCATTCCCTATCCCCAAGATTCTGAAAGTATGTGTGTGTGTGTGTTTTTGAAGAAAATAAAATGTTTAAAACATCCAAAGTTAATGAACTTACAATCAACGAGTTGTTTCATAAGTTAAAGCCTCCGATATCACAATAGACGTTAAATGGGGCTGCATAAAGGAAAAAAAACTTTAGGAATTACAGATATCATGTAAAATATTACAAGAAAGGAATATAAATTACCTGCTCACAGCACATTAACATCAAAAGAACAGTTTAAAAGTAAAATAAAAGCAATACAATCACTTGTGGTTTACATCTGCAGATATCTTTATATTAATAAAATACATTTAAATAACGACTATTATGAATTATACACTATCATTTTATCATTTGGATTAGGGAATTTAAAGTGTCTGTAAATTTAATTCGGAAAAGCTTTGTTTATGTAGGGTGCCTGTCAATTCCTAGCTTCACTATGAAATTATCACATTAACTGTTGAAATGATTATGGTGTGAAATTTTAATCAATCATTATCAACTTTTGCTAAATACAAAGTAAAACCACTATAAATTTATAAACCATAAGTTGGTGTTTATTTTACTAGAATTTTTACAATAATATAGCTACAATTAAAATATATGTATTAACACTCTTAGCACATTAATAGGCCTGTTAAGTGCAACTACATGAATTGTGAACTGACATATTAATATTCAGGGCATATTTTATTACTTCTGCTGTTGCATCTGTAGCAATTATTTTCAGTGTTAAAGCATCTTCAGTTGGAGTGTGAGGCTCTAGAAAAAAGATACATCATATTTGAAATATCTAAACATTACTCAGGACGGTATGAACTTTTAAGGCAAATAATTGGGTCAGTGAAAGGGCTGAACTAAATCTACAACAAGCTGAGGAGCCACACAAAAAATATTTTAGGCTGAGGTGATTAGTGTGTTAAAATAGCAAAGAGATGCTCACAACCAAAGTTAAAAAGAGTATAAAGTACCACACCTCATACATGTAATAACTAAATAACTACAGAAAAAATACAAGAACATGGAGTAATGTGAGAAGGAAATGAATGAAGGTAGCAAATAAACATTTATGAAAATGCTAAATATTATGAAGTACTTGTTATTCTGAGCTATTCATTTTTCTGCACAGAAAAATTAAACATTAGTCAATAATTTTTCTTGATTTTAATGAACATTAGTCAATAATTTTTCTTGATTTTAATGAACATTAGTCAATAATTTTTCTTGATTTAATTGAACATCAAGTGCTAATGTCAATATTTCCTGAAAATCTTTGGTTCTGAAACCTAAATTGCAAATGTATGGAAAAAAATTAAACTATATAAAGTTTCACGCTATTAGTTCTATTTTGATTAAACGCAAATTGAGAACTTGAAATCACATTGCATTGTGATAAGGCTCCAAAGAACCATTGCAGAGAAAAAAATTATGTGCTAAACTTAGCATTCATTTTTCATAATGAATATAATGCATCAGATTAATGGCATACATCACACCGAGCCTGAAAAATTAATCATATAATCTTTAAATATATACAAACGATAGTAATTCAATATTTTCTACGCAATATGTAAAGGTTTTTAATTAGGTGGCATTCGTTTTCTTCCTAACAGAATAAACACACCTGGATTTTAAAGCTGTACAAATATGAAACTGTTATCATGTTGGATACATTACAAACAATAATTTAGTAAAAATAGATACATCTATTCAATGTAATATTTAGGTATATATCTCTTTATTCTATAAATTTTACACAATAATTGCCTTCATCAAATAGTGCACTACATTGCACATACCCTTCCACGGTTTTTTCTCTCATACACACATGGTAGTAACCAGGGAAGGGTTTTAGGATTGAAAGCATCCTATCAAATAAAAAAGTAATAAATAATAATTAAATGGCTATTTCCTTATTGTAATTCCAATTATTGCAACAGAATTTGTGAATATAAAACAAGATTTAAAAATATATTTCATGTTAATTTGCTACCTTCATGATTAGTTCAAATTTAGCATTTGACTTTATACAGTTTAGAAAAATTAATCCCTACACAAAACTTGCATCAGTTTCACTATTCCATACACATTTAGATTGTTCCATTAATTATTATTGTAATGACAGAGAAAATTAGTTCATATACAGAAACTGAGGAATTACATTTAGGGTTTTTGTGCATAATATTTTGTATTCTTTAAGCCATATTATTTAAAATTCTAAAAACCTTATGCTATTGTAGACAGTGTGTAATATGTAACTATTTAAATGTAGATTATTGTATGTTCTTATTGGTTTGCTAAGTAAAGTGCAGTTCTTTCTGTAAAAAATCTAAAATTTTAGATAAAACATTTTTTAATGAATAACTTATTTGTATAATTATAATGGCATAATCTCAAATTGTTTAAAAGTCATTTATCTGATATTATGATAGCTACACATACGATTAACTTTAAAATCATTGTTGGTACTATGATTGCAAGATCCCCTGAAGGATCTGTATCTAATAGTGGTATAAATATATTTGTCATATTATAGCAATTTTGAAACTTATGTATGAGAACATTGTTCTGGTCTCCAAACCACAGAACACAACTTCTGAAATTTCTTACTTAATACGGAGATGTGCCTTTTATAAGCCTTGAGGTTTGATATTGTGTCCTGAGATTTATTATGTTTATTTTTATAACAATAATATTTGAAAATGTGCACAGTGAAGTGTAAGGTATAAATTTTCATTACTGTTTTACAAGATAGTATAGTACTACTGAAGCATTTCACTTGTACCATGCTCTACTGAAGTCCTCCTGATAACAAAGAGTTTTATTTTTAACAACCTCTAGGCACTACTAAGACCATACTAATCTTCACAAAAAGTAACTTATGAGTATCTTCAGTCTTCTAACATAGTAGTTCACCATGTGGTATTTTCTGGAACCTCATAGCCAGTTCTATATGTGAAACAAGTATAATAGATTGATGATGATGATAATAATAACAATAGCTGTTGTTGCTGTTATTGCCAGGTGTAAACACTGCCAACCAGACTGCTAGAAAGACTGACAGAAATACTTTAGGAAATTCAATTTTAGAATGTGAAAACAAGAATAAACTTTTTAAAATATTAATAATTAGAATGTAGTCATCTGTGGCTTCCGGGGTAATTCTTACCCCCACAAAGAACAGGCAAGCTTGTGAAATGGAAATAGAGTAAAAGCAATGCATAATGTGCATAGCAGAAAGGATTGTAGGTAATGCCATCCCATCAGCATCATCATCATGAATTAGGAATTCAGAACCGTGTTTTAAATATAGGCATTATTGTATTAAAAGGTTTATATTTGTTATATAAAGGTATAAAATATTTTTTCTCAACCATCTGCGCTTGAGAAAAATATTTAATTTGCCAGATGATGTGTGGTTGGCACTTAAATTCGGTTAGCATGAAAAATATTATATTAAAAATTCTCTTTTTCCAGGCTCTTGATTTCAGACTTAACTTTTTGCCCATTATTTTAAGAGTTTGTCCTTATTTTAATCAGTTTGCAATATAAAGGAAGGCAGTGATGTAGGTTATGTTGGTTTTTGTTTGTTCATCTGATATACCACTTTCAGCATCTTTTGCCATTAATTAATGCGTGCAAATTTTAAATATGTAATGATAATAGGTATTGACTATTGAACTGTGTATTCAAAAGATAATTCAGCTTATAAACACTTAAATTTTCTGACTTTATTTACATTATAATTTTGAATACTGGAAGTGGTACACTGTGAAGCTAGCAATTAGTTTTTAATTGGTAGTCGAATATACACACATGTGCTTCACAAAAACTTACTTTTACGCAGAACTAGTTTCGCATGCATGTTACATGCATTGTCTACTGCTTTCGACTATTGGATACAACACGATCCTTGATGTATGACTGTCTTCCCTCTGGTGTTGGATTGATGAACTTCATTAGCAGGTTCTCTTCAAAGGGGCGATCAAAATTCATGAGGTGCGCTTCATGTTTTTTCATGTATATTTTCTCCCATGCGTCGAGTACTACTGTCCGTTGTACATTTTTTAAAAGATGGATGTCTTGTTTAATTTCATGTTGGTTGTTCCAAAAATGAGCCGATACTGCAGATTTTTCAGTTTCCCTATTTTTGATATTTCTAATATGTTCTTTAAGACGGGTACCTATGTTTCTTTTTGTTCTGCCAATGTATACTTGGTTACACTCATTGCAATTTATTCTATAGATGCCTGGTTTTTTGTCAATTGGGTCTTTTTTTGTTCTATGGGATGGAATCAAATTTTTTACACTGAACCTGTTGTAAGGTGCCAGTGTCATATTATGTTCTTTAAATATTTTTTGGAATTTCTTAGTTGCCCAAGGGTGGTAAGTGAATCTCCTGTAGTTATCATCATCTTTAATTCGTTTGAGGGTGGATATTTCTGTGATCTTATTTTGTTGTTTAATTTTCTTGAGTTTTTTGAATACTAAATCCTTGTTGAAACCATTTATTTCAGCTGTTTTTACTATGTGGTTTAGTTCTTCTAAGTATTCAGATTTTTCCAGAGGTACTTTAGTTACTCTTTGTAGTAGGCTGTTTAGTACGGCATGTTGGTGTGCTTTTGGGTTGAAACTATTTGCTTTTATGTAGTTGTCAATATGGGTTTCTTTTCTATGTATACCAAATTTTAGTTTCCCATCTTTGTTAGTAATTTTTAGGTCTAAAAATGCCAGTGTGCCCTGTTGTTCTAACTCCATTGTAAATTTACTTTTGGTTCCTGTAAGTTTAGTAGTTTTAATGCATCATCTAAAAGTTTCTCATTTACTATAGCAAAAATATCGTCCACATATCTGTACCATACTTTGAAGATGTTAGGGAACGATTTTGTGATGTGGATTTCATACTGACTCATAAATAAGTTAGCTAGGAAAGGAGATAAAGGGTTTCCCATAGCTAAGCCTTCTTCTTGTTTGTAGTATTTGTTCTGAAATATGAAGTATGATTGGTCAATGCAAGTTTTGGTGAGTGTTTTGTATTCCTTTATTTCTTCTGGTGGCAAATTGAAGGATTCTAACCAAATGGTGAGGTATTGCATGAGTTTGGCAATTGGTATGCTGGGGAAAAGGGAAATCACGTCAAAAGAAACCATTCTTTCTTTAGGTGAAATGTTGTAGTCTGAAATGTGTTTTATTAGCTCCAGAGAATTATTTAGATTGAGGCTTTCAAATTTCGGAAAGGTATTAAATTTGTTTACAAGCCACTTTGCTAGAAAATATGTTGTAGAGTTGATGTTATTTATGATGGGTCTCATGATGTTACCAGGTTTGTGGATCTTGGGGAGTCCATATATTGATGCAATGTTTGGGTTGTCTGGTTTGATTTTCTTGCAATCTGATTTCGAAATTAAATTGCTATTTTTCAACACTTCGTTAAGTTGTTTGGTGCATTTGTTTAGAGGGTCAGAAGGGATCTTCAAAAATTCCTGATTATCTAGCATTTTTTCCATGTTATTTATGTAATCAATTTTATTCATGACGACAATTTTGTTTCCCTTATCTGCTTTAGTGATGATGATATCTTTTTCATTCAATGATTTTATAATTTTGCTGAATGGGTTGTTCCGAAATGTTTGTTTTTCCATATCTTCCAATATAACCTCACATTTTTTCCTAACTATGTTTTGGTCTATCCTACTCAAACCTATTATAGACGTTTCTATGTCCACTATGTACTGTTCAATATCGTTTGAAAATTTAACGCATGTTTTAAATCCTTTGTTTAGAAACTCTATTTCTTGTTTTGGGAGGTTTTCGTTTGATTGGTTAATCACGTTTTGATTCGGACTGCTTTGAATTTTATTTTTCCAAGGTTGGTGGCCTAAGTTTCTCATTTTCTTTTTCTGTGTAATTACTTTTTTGTGGACTTTTGGCGTTATTCTATCGAAAGTGTTGCTTTCCAAAATTTTCCAAGACGTGTGGCCTAATTCTTTTGATAATTTTAGGTGAAGTACGTAAGTTTCTAAGTCTAAATTTGCCAACTTGTTATATTGTTTGGAGATTTCCAATTCTATTACTTTTTTCTCCGCTGCTAATTGTTCTCGGTTATTTTTGTTAAATTTTACGGTTTTTCTTACAAATTTTGGGCATCTTTTATTTTTCAAACATGCATTTAGAAATTTAATATCTGTCGCTACAAATCTTCTCTTTCCTTTGAGATTAATGTATCTTTTTATGTCCGGTTTGTACCCGTTAAAATGATGATTGAAGAAACCATACCTCGTGTTCCCACTGTAGTCCATTTCATCTACATTTCTCACCACGTGTTTTTCGTCATCCATCTTGGTCTCCATATCGCGATAATCTCTTCCAATGATTTGTGGTCACAAATTATAATTTTGAATACTGGAAGTGGTAATCTCCAAACAATATAACAAGTTGGCAAATTTAGACTTAGAAACTTACGGACTTCACCTAAAATTATCAAAAGAATTAGGCCACACGTCTTGGAAAAATTTGGAAAGCAACACTTTCGATAGAATAACGCCAAAAGTCCACAAAAAAGTAATTACACAGAAAAAGAAAATGAGAAACTTAAGCCACCAACCTTGGAAAAATAAAATTCAAAGCAGTCCGAATCAAAACGTGATTAACCAATCAAACGAAAACCTCCCAAAACAAGAAATAGAGTTTCTAAACAAAGGATTTAAAACATGCGTTAAATTTTCAAACGATATTGAACAGTACATAGTGGACATAGAAACGTCTATAATAGGTTTGAGTAGGATAGACCAAAACATAGTTAGGAAAAAATGTGAGGTTATATTGGAAGATATGGAAAAACAAACATTTCGGAACAACCCATTCAGCAAAATTATAAAATCATTGAATGAAAAATATATCATCATCACTAAAGCAGATAAGGGAAACAAAATTGTCGTCATGAATAAAATTGATTACATAAATAACATGGAAAAAATGCTAGATAATCAGGAATTTTTGAAGATCCCTTCTGACCCTCTAAACAAATGCACCAAACAACTTAACGAAGTGTTGAAAAATAGCAATTTAATTTCGAAATCAGATTGCAAGAAAATCAAACCAGACAACCCAAACATTGCATCAATATATGGACTCCCCAAGATCCACAAACCTGGTAACATCATGAGACCCATCATAAATAACATCAACTCTACAACATATTTTCTAGCAAAGTGGCTTGTAAACAAATTTAATACCTTTCCGAAATTTGAAAGCCTCAATTTAAATAATTCTCTGGAGCTAATAAAACACATTTCAGACTACAACATTTCACCTAAAGAAAGAATGGTTTCTTTTGACGTGATTTCCCTTTTCCCCAGCATACCAATTGCCAAACTCATGCAATACCTCACCATTTGGTTAGAATCCTTCAATTTGCCACCAGAAGAAATAAAGGAATACAAAACACTCACCAAAACTTGCATTGACCAATCATACTTCATATTTCAGAACAAATACTACAAACAAGAAGAAGGCTTAGCTATGGGAAACCCTTTATCTCCTTTCCTAGCTAACTTATTTATGAGTCAGTATGAAATCCACATCACAAAATCGTTCCCTAACATCTTCAAAGTATGGTACAGATATGTGGACGATATTTTTGCTATAGTAAATGAGAAACTTTTAGATGGTGCATTAAAACTACTAAACTTACAGGAACCAAAAGTAAAATTTACAATGGAGTTAGAACAACAGGGCACACTGGCATTTTTAGACCTAAAAATTACTAACAAAGATGGGAAACTAAAATTTGGTATACATAGAAAAGAAACCCATACTGACAACTACATAAAAGCAAATAGTTTCAACCCAAAAGCACACCAACATGCCGTACTAAACAGCCTACTACAAAGAGTAACTAAAGTACCTCTGGAAAAATCTGAATACTTAGAAGAACTAAACCACATAGTAAAAACAGCTGAAATAAATGGTTTCAACAAGGATTTAGTATTCAAAAAACTCAAGAAAATTAAACAACAAAATAAGATCACAGAAATATCCACCCTCAAACGAATTAAAGATGATGATAACTACAGGAGATTCACTTACCACCCTTGGGCAACTAAGAAATTCCAAAAAATATTTAAAGAACATAATATAACACTGGCACCTTACAACAGGTTCAGTGTAAAAAATTTGATTCCATCCTATAGAACAAAAAAACAAAGACCCAATTGACAAAAAACCAGGCATCTATAGAATAAATTACAATGAGTGTAACCAAGTATACATTGGCAGAACAAAAAGAAACATAGGTATCCGTCTTAAAGAACATATTAGAAATATCAAAAATAGGGAAACTGAAAAATCTGCAGTATCGGCTCATTTTTGGAACAACCAACATGAAATTAAACAAGACATCCATCTTTTAAAACATGTACAACGGACAGTAGAACTCGACGCATGGGAGAAAATATACATGAAAAAACATGAAGCGCACCTCATGAATTTTGATCGCCCCTTTGAAGAGAACCCGCTAATGAAGTTCATCAATCCAACACCAGAGGGAAGACAGTCATACATCAAGGATCGTGTTGTATCCGATAGTCGAAAGCAGTAGGCAATGCATGTAACACGCATGCGAAACTAGTTCTGCGTAAAAGTAAGTTTTTGGGAAGCACATGTGTGTATATTCGACTACCAATTTATTTACATTGTTATAACAGCGGCAAAGGTACTCAATTTTAATGCAGCTTATACATAATGGTGAACAAAGCAGGTAGTGTCAGCATCAATCTATACGGAATGAACACATTGCGGCTTATACTTTAAATATAAATACAGTTTCACGTGAGCTTTAACAAGTTTAGAGATTGACAGTAATCGTGATTTGTGTGGATATATGCACATGTACATTTACTTTACAATATGTACTTGCACTGTCACTTTTGCTTTCAAATACGTATTAATGTGCAATTAATATAAATTATATTGGTAGTCACTTACCTTAGGGCTAATCTTGATCATATTCCCATATTTCTTTGGTGCTTACAAGATTTTCTCGCCATTTGGTGATGGATGTTGCATTCTCGTTATTTATTGTCATTTTTAAGATCGTTCTTTTAGTTTCTGAGCTTTGGGGAATTTAAAACTACCACAATTATATAAAGAAAATTGAAATCAAATAAAACAGAATTAGAAATTAACAGAAATGTCAAGAATAAAACGAAGCAGTTCAACAATGAAATTTTATATCACATATAATTTCAAATATGGCGCAGCATCCATAGAATAACAGAAAACAATGACGAAGAATGATGAGAACGTGCACGGGTAATTATGGGACTTTCTCTCATGTACACTAGCGCCTCCAGCTGTTCTCACATGGCAGCCAGCGGAAACATATACGAGTCCAATTCGTACAATGGAGTTGGATGGGGATGTACATAACTCATGACTTCCTATGTTTAGCAGCATTCATTTTGAAAGTATTCTTGTTACATCATGTTTTCCAGGTTTTACTGTCATATGATATTGTGACAGCCATGGTCCTCAATTATCATGTAGAAGATGCCGACTGATTGGTCAATTGAAGAGATAGGGAGAGCTAAGTGGAGGAGTGGCACTCTCACCCAGTTAAACACCAAAAGCACTACTGAGAAATAACAGATTGAGCTGGAAGCTTCTAGATCTCTCTTGAAAACTCCAGTAGCAAACATATTAGTGAGTTGCTCAATGTGTCACTGAGTGAGGCAGAAGTAGGAAAAGATTGCTTCACATATTATTTCATTATGCCACTACATTGCAAACAAAAATAAAGTGATGGTGAAAATTGAACAAAATTACATTACTGAAGTGACAGTGAAAACTGAATTAGATCACATTACTCAGAGTGAGAACTAAACTAAATTACTTAAAAGTAGCAGCAGTAAAACTGGACAAATTTACAACTATAAGCTACATAGTGAGATTCTTCCATTTTCCCCATGTAAACACAACCATGTCAATACTGCTAGTTGGAATTCTACTCAAACATTTATCTAACATAATGTACATACATGGATCACTTTTTATATAAATATTATATTATGTTATGTTAAGTTGTACTGGGCAGAGAAAGTCATGTGTGTGAAATCAGGTTTTTAAAGTACTTTTGCCAAGGAAACTGTGATGTGAACATGGTGGCCATTCCTCGAAGTTCTATAAGGTTTCTTGTTTAGTAAAATCTCAAAACAAAAATTGAAATGTCAAGGGCAATGTACCAGCAAAAATCTAATGGACTCTTAAAACTTTGTGCTAAAAGTTTATATACACATATATGTTATATTATATTCTTATTCCCCCTAGTGGGATTTTTATAGTGATTCAAAACATAATCTGTATATCTAAATAATAATAAATAATGAAATGCTCTTTGTGCAGAAATAAAGTCTGCAGGGGGCTTAAGGTGCATGTAAATTTGTAAATACTCAGTAAAAACAATATATGGAAACAATTTTTAAGTAGAAACTTTTGTAATACAAAGTCATATAGGAAATTAAATGCTTTTTCATTTCTTAGAACTATTATTCTCATTGTGTTTGAAATAAACCTTGTTATGAGCTGGAAACAAATTAATAGATTTTCTTTCTTCCAGCAGAAGAAATCCAAAATACCCTCTCTTCCAAATATATGGAATGAAATGTAATTTAAGCCATTATTAAAATTAGTCACTTCACACATCTTAACTGGAACACAATTCATATGCTTCTGCTAGGTTCTTTAGCATAATGGGAGAGAGGCGACACATTCTACACTGTGATCTGCGCAGATCTTAAGCAAGCCCAGTTTTGTCAGCAACCCAGAAGTCTTGTTTATAACTAACTAAATGAGGCTCTGGACCAAAATGGTTAAAACATCCTCTAGTTTTAGAAGTTGTCTGCCAATGATCAAATCTACTATGTGCATTAATTTTGCTAAAAATCATGGAAAATTTTAATGTAAAAGTGCATTGAGTAAAGATGAAATTATCCAGGCTAAATAGCTATGGTTTTAGATATGCAGAAACCCAGAAAATATGTCAAAAAACTGAAACAAGCTTCTGCAAATATTAACTGAACAAAGTTATTAAATACCTACTTTTAACAAAAAGTTTTGATGTGCATCAAGCGGATCCAAGTAACAACGGTATTCTCTGTATTAGATTGCACAAGAGAAATGCACTTGTGTACTAGGTATAGGCAAATGTGTAACTTCATAAACCTACAGTACATATTTCACAAAGAAAAATAGAGTGATATACTGTCATTATTCAGATATACTGAGAATTTCTACTTTTTGGTGAATAAAAATTTTACATTTTGTTTTAAATGGACTTTAATGCTATTTTGCAAACATAAATTAGTAATACAGCTCTCCTAGCCGATTTATGAAACAAAGACAGTAAAGTATGATGACAAAAGTGAATATATTGTTATTTTTATACTCATATGTAAGAGAGAAACGTACTAGTAAAATCCTGTCATCAAGTTAAGCAAAAATTTTTAGAGAAAACTACATCAAATTGTCATCATCAACATAATCATCAGCAACGCACAAATCAGCTAGACTGGCTATATTGTGTAGCAATAGATGTTCAGTGTCCTACTATTCTGTCTTTTACAGTACCCACATAGCTTACTTGACAATGCTGTCTCATTTACACAAACATTCTGAACAGGTGCTTGACCTGCATTAAAATGTTTGCAAGCTACATTAGCCTGCCACAGCTCACCAAATGATGTTTCCCCCTTATATAAGTCCAGTTTATAGAGGCTTCTGGGTTAGAAAGTTTGAATTTCTAAGCTAACATTAGAGCATGTGAAAATCTCATTTTTACTTTCTTTAGCACATATGTACAATGTACTTAGTAGGTAGAGAAGATATTGTAATTCCATCCAAAAAATTCATACCCAGATTTCAATTAAAACATGTTATAAGGTACCTTAAATAAAAAAAAAAACAATTTTAAGAAAAAGGACCTTGTGTGTTTGTGGGAGTGGACAGCATTAACTGAAAAACAAAAATCAGTTAAATACCAAACTTGGTATATAAGTTTCACATTTTCTAAGATCTTTAGGAAATCCCTCCACCCCCAACTATCCTTTATATGGAACATTTTAATTTCTCAAAAGTGATGTAACGATTTTGATTAAAATATATGTTTAAGATATTTTTATGACAAACAAAATGTATACCTTGAATCTTGGTCAATAGTCTGCTGATTACCTCTTCATTCTGCATGACTTTTGTATAACTGGTAAGTCATAAGAAATAGACAAAAACTTACATCTTGTTAAAACACGCAATTTATGTCATCATGTCAACGTATATATATATATATATATTTTTTTTTTTTTTTGCAGAGAAAACCATTTCAGAGATATTCTTTCTTATTGGTTTCAATTATAAAGTATTTAAACTGTTCCTAAACAGGAAGTTATCTTTCATTTCATTGTCTTTTGTTTTACTCCTGCCCATTAAAAAGAACATTTCAAATCTTTCACATACTGATGAGCTTTTGAATTTGACTATCGCTTTAGCCTATTGCATTACCTTATTTACCCTCTACTTACAAGAAAGCAAGTAATAAGAGATCAATTCCGCTAATATTTAACTTAATTAGCATGATGAAGATTAAAGAATAATTTTTTATTAGAATAGTTTGTTTGCAGAGGTAGAGAAAATCATGTGAATGGAACACATCAGATTTTTCTGGTACTGTTAGTTAATTTTCAACAAGTACTTTTAACTTTTTTATATATAATAAAGGAATTGTTAAATTCACTGTGTTTAATGTATGATCTGTTTATAATAAACACACCAGCATGACTCAGTCAATTTGTATGAGGGGCACTATTTATATTTTGAGCCTAATAATAAAAAAGCAGTAATTTGTCATTGAAAATTAATTTATGTTTCTTGAAATATTTTCCTTCATGATCAATACACTTCTGCAAGCATTTGAATCATTTGTCCTTGCATTTTTTCCAATCTGCTTGAGACACCTCCAAAACATGGTTTTTGAACACATCAATGGCTTCTGCAAACGAAAATTATTGTCCAAGCATTTTATTCTCAATGTTCAGGAACAAAATGAACTCATTGGGTGCCAAATCAAGACTGTATGGCAGATAAGTCGTCAACTTGATTTTTTGAGTGTTCAAATTGTTAATTGTTAGACAAGATATGTGAATGCTCACTATGTCTTGATGTACGATCCTTATATCACCAAAGATTTCCAGCAAACAAATGATTGTGTACCTTTCAGAATTACTGTTTTATATTCCTCTAAAGGCATGACCAATTTTTCTGAGGGGAAAAGAAAAGGGGAAAAAAAAAAACAGGCAACCATAGGTTTCGAAGTGCTTTGTGTGCAAACAACTTTTGTTGATTTGGTTCATCTTGAAACACCCATACAGTTGACTGCTGTTTACATTCTGGCTCTAACACATAAATCCATGATTTGCCACCTGTCACAATCTTATATATCTTTTGAAGCCCCACCATTGTATTTCTTGAGCATTTGTGCATACCAATCGACATGAGCATCCTTTTGAGATTGTGCCAAATTATTGGGGATCCAACAAGAGTGAACCATCATGGCTAAGCAATATTTTATATATGCTGGTGGAACTAATGCCTAAGGTTGCCTCTTTCTTACAGTATGTGGCATTACGATCTTGCACTATCAGTTTTTGCACAGTATCAATGTTTTCTCGCACATCTGATTTTGGACAGCCTTCACAAATTTCAACTGTGAGCTAATGGCAATCACAATTAAACTCATTATACCAGTGTTTCAAAGTGAACGCCAAATGTGATAGTAACTTGATCAATGCAATTCTGTCTTGATAATCCACATCGAAAATCATAATAAATTGTTGCACAGTTTCATGAGTTAATTCCATCTTTTTGCTCAGACACAATTTTAAAGTCACTGTGAACAACACAATTAATGCTCTATTAACAAAATATCTGAAGTAGGTTAATGTCAAACTTTCCAATGGAAACACCAGCTGGTACTTACAGCAATCAGTGTTGCCAAGGTTCATAATATAAGTAGTTGCCCTCATAGTTATGTAAACACAATTACCCCCTCAATGTGAAGCAATACTTAAACAATAATTTACTTTTGCAGTGCCTATCTTGTGGAGTGTTTTGTGTTTAATGTTTAGTGATATACCTGTAATACACTGATATGTGTCGGACTGGTGTGTGCCATACTTTGTGCAGGTGTAGGTTTGCTAAGTATACATTTTAGACTCCAGCACCAAAATATCAGAACAAGAACTGAAGCACTTTAAAGCAAACAAGGCGAACATCATTTTCAAGTGATTTGCAGCCATGCAAGGCTGATTATGTTTTGAGTTCTTAAAAGACAGCAACTGTCCATGATGAATTCAAAGGTGACACAAAATGACTGGTGTGGTGACACCAATGATGAAATTCTTGCTGTTCCCTTGGAATAAAAGGCTGTCTTAAAATGTTAAAGTATTACTTATAACAAAATGGAGTTCTTGTTTTGTTAATTAAATATGCCAGCACTGTCTCTTGATTTACTTGATGTGAACCTGCAAAGATTAGTTGATCAATTATTAATAGTGGCTGCTAATAACATAAGGTTTAAATTTGCTCTCCTTGTGCTCATCATCATCCTCCGTGGTGTAATGGTTACCATGCTAACTTCTTATACCCAAGATCACAGGTTCAAACCGTGGAGGACAATGGATTTTTTCGGGCATAAAAATCCTTAGCATGGCTTCCTTTGGAAGGGAAGTAAAGCCGTTGGTCCCGTGTCATAGTTTTACAGCATGTAAAAAATCCTCAAGCCTGATAGAGAGGCCTATGAGCAAAAGTAATCAGTCTTTCATGCCCAGCATAGAATGGGACGCTGAGAAGCACAGCAGTTAAAGAGCATCCATAAATAAATCTCCATTTTGTTTGTGTTAATGTACTGCCAATAGAATGTGCAATAATGTACTGCAACTGGGTTAGCCCATGAACTAGGTTGTATGGAAAGGAGAATAACAATTTGGCAACTTTCTTATTGCAATAGGAACTGAGAAAGAGTGAGAGAGAGACCTGATAAGAGGGGTTCTGTTACTGCAACCATCATTTTACAATACAAAATTGCTAATTATTTTACAAGTATAAAATGATAAAATGTTCAACTACTTGAAACTAAAGATAACTTATTTATTTACTGTAGTGAAGAACCTGTTGCTTGTAAAAACTAGTACAGTAGCACCCCACTTAACCAAAAGGGGACAGAGCAGTTTCAGATAATGTATTTTCTTGTTTATGCAGAGAATCAATGGTAATGATAGCAAGCAGCAAAAGGAAGAAAATAACTTTATTCCAAATGCATGTAGTAATGAAAAACTACTGCTGTGTACAATATTAAAATATGGATCATAGTATTAATAAAGAATAACTTTCTTTGAACTTTCTTTTTGCAATGTTAATGAGCAACTACATCACCATTTGATTAGCATTATATCTGTTGGTATGGATTTACAGTTTAGTTCCACAAAATGTTAGGCAACCTAAAAACAAAATATTTTGTGTTATTATCTGTATCTTACTTGAGTTCTCACTAAGATTTAAATAAAAATTGTAGCCCTTCTTAACTCTAATGTTTGCATCCTTGGTCTGCTGACCCTGTTGCTAATGGCTTGAGTTGGTATTAAATGCTTATTACAATGTACTTTTTGGAAAACTGGAGTTTGGGGTTGGAGCAAAAGAACATTGCCAATTGTCACAATAATGTTGTCAGCATGAATTTGAGCTAATATTTTTTTCCATTCCTTTTTAATTTTTTTTTTCCACCTTTGCTTTATTTGGATGCAGGGGTCTCAAAACATATGTTTTGGTGAAATCTCTGTATCAAATTTTTGGGTGGACTACAATCCTTCTCTATCCACTATGTACATTGTACATGCATGCTGTAGAAAGTAAAAAATCTGATGTGTACCGTTCACATGACTTTCTCTATAGCCCTGCAACAAATTATTCTTAAAAAGCTTATGCTCCTATTTACTTCATGCTAATCTAGAAAAATTAGCAGAAATAGTCTTATTACCTTCTTCCTTGTAAGTAGAAAGGAAATAAGGGAGTAGCATAGGTTAAAGGATAGTCAAAAGCTGGTTACTATGTGACTGAAGTTCCTTTGTATGGACATGAGTTGACAAATTCCTGTATGAGAAAAGTTAAGATTTTCGACCCTGAAAACAAAAACAAGGAATATCTAAAAACCGATCAACTCCAAGAAAAAATATGTTTACAACATAAATTGTGTTTTTTAATGTGCTCTACATCTTTTGTGTGGTGAGTTTTTGTCTATCTCTTACGGTTTAGCAGTTATACAAAATTCTGGAAAATTCACTCAGAATGAAGTAGTCATCAGAGGCTATTCCCAGAAAATTCAAAATATACATTTTATTTGTCAGATAAATATCTTTAATATACAATATTTTAATCAAAATCGTTACAACCATTTTTTAGAAAATAAAATTTTCCGAAAAAAGTTCCATGTAAAGGGTAGTTGGGGGTGGGGGGATTTTTCTCAAAATCTTCGTGTCACATCCCTGGAAGATTCTAAACTTAAATACCAAGTTTGGTATTTTACTGACTTTTCGTTTTTGAGTTATCGTGTTCACAGACACACACACATGGATCTTTTTCTGAAAATACTTTTTTTAGATAAAGGGGACCCTAAAACATATATTTCCGGTGAAATCTCGGTATCGAAATTTTTGGTGCAGTGCAATATCTTCTCTATACACTATGTACATAGTTTGTATAGAGAAAGTAAAAACTGCTTAATACTGGTAGATAAGTAAAGTGTAGCAAAGAATATGACATATTACATCTCAATAGAATTATAGTTAAAACTGATATAAATCATTTTGAAAAATCTGATGTGTACCATTCACATGACTTTCTCATATCCCTGTAACAAATTATTCTTGAAAAGCTTATACTTCTATTTACTTTATGCTAATCAGAAAAAATTAGCAGAAATAGTCTTATTACTCGCTTCCTTGTAAGTAGAAGTGAAATAAGGGACAACCATAGGTTAAAGTGCTAGTCAAAAGCTGGTTGCTATATCAATGAAGTTCCTTTGTTTATACTGATAGTAGTTGACAAGTTCCTGTATGAGAAAAGTATACGTTTTTCATAGCAGAAACCAAAAATAAGGAATGTCTCAAAAACGACGAACTCACGTAAAAAATGTGTATAACATAAATTGTGTGTTTTAATGTGCTCTACATTTGTTGTGTAGTAAGTTTTTGTCCATGTCTTACAGTTTAGCAGTTATACAAAATTCAGTAAAATTCATCCAGAATAAACTACTCTTCAGAGGCTATTCCCAGAAAATTCAAGATATACATTTTATTTGTCAGGTAAATATCTTTATTATACAACATTTTAATCAAAATCGTTAGAGCCATTTTTGAGAAAATAAAAATTTTCGAAAAAAGTTCCATGTAAAGGGTAGTTGGGGGTGGGGGGATTTTTCTCAAAATCTTCGTGTCGCATCCCTGGAAGATACTAAACTTAAATACCAAGTTTGGTATTTTACCGACTTTTCGTTTTTGAGTTATCGTGTTCACAGACACACGGACACACAGGACTTTTTTTGTGAAAATGCGTTTTTTGGATATTGGGGACCCTAAAACATATATTTCCGGTGAAATCTCGGTATCAAATTTTTGGGTGGAGTGCAAAACTTTCTCTATACACTATGTATATAGCGCGTATAGAGAAAGTAAAAAGGAGAGTAAATACTTTTATTTGTTCAACTGTAAAATAATAAAATGCATGTATCTGATTTTGCAAGTTTGTTGTCAACATCCACAATCTGGAATTTCAAAGAATTTCTTAATATTCTAAACTCTTATCTAAATAACTGCTCTGGCTCATTGAGGCAATTGGCATCCTACTCTGTACTCTTAAAATAATGGAAGATTTGTTTATTTTATTTTCATGGACTCTTTTCCTGAATTAATATCTGTAGCAGCAGCTGTTCAGTATTTGTTGCAGTTTAAAAAATATTTATGTTGAAGTTAAAATAATGCAAAAGTTAACAAATGTAGTATAAAGGTAAGGCAGGGTTGGAATTGAATACACAGGAGTGTAATGGATGAATCTTAAAAGAAATAAAAGCCTGTTTTTACACTGACAAAAAATCATTGTATTTTGTTTCAGGTTACCATTTTTTGTTCTTTGCTCACTTGGATCTCTCAATCCTTTTATTTACGATAGTGATTTTTCATGAGATGTTCGTAAATCTTAACTTTTTTCTCACCTCTGTTTATTACATAGTTTAACAATGACACTGCTCCATGAAGTGCTTGAAACTTACAATATTATACAGTCTTCTACACCACAGGGACTAAAGCTTTCTCAGTATAATCTACTGCGCACATTCTTTATATTTGGATGATACATCTTTACAAATACTAAAATATTCACTATTTAATTGCAAAAGTGTCACTCAGTCTCAAAACATTACAATATAAAAATCAACAAAACATTTATCAGAGTCTTTATACATATGTATAGCAGTGTCTTCCACAGATTGCCTGGGTATAGGAAACGTATAGAAATAGTTATCAGATTTAGCAAAACTTCCTTGTTAAAAATATTTACTATTCATTCATCCTTTCAAACTAATTACATAAATTAGAATTACTGAAACAATGCAAGTTCATATTAAAGAAAAGAATTTATATGTATGGAAGAAGAATCATGAGATTCTACATAGTCCAGAAATGTCTAATAGAGTTTGAAGAATTGCAAACTACTGTCAACCACAAATCACTAAACCATACTTTTCCATTATCATTCCAAGTGGCTCTACTTAATGAAAGATAAATTTTCACACAAGTTAAGAGCCTGTCCACTTATGGAACTACATTGTTATTTTGAAAATAAAGTTCAGAATTAGATATTTACCTAAACTTTCAATATGAAAATTGGTATCTGCAAAGCAGTAGATCTCTGGAAAGTTCATTAAGGGGATGCTATGGTGAAATCCTCATCCCTGAACCTTATACACACAAAATTTTATTTCTTTATATCATATATTTAGTTTATAACAACCCATTAGTTTTCAATGGCTTAAAAAATAAAGCTATAAAAATAACGACAATAGGAAATATGTTGAGAACCACTGAATATAAGAATTTAAAAATGTGGAATGATACTTCTATTACTATCAAAATGCACAGAAAATTTGGTTCTATGTACTCCAATATCTTCATTTTTATATTATTACTATTATTTTTTTTTTTCAATTTGTCCATAAATATATATAAAAATTACAAACTGAAGAAGCTAAGCATCTAGCACAATAAAAAATGTTAATATCTTTGGTTACATTGAAGAGAATTAAAATACTGGAGTTCATAAACAACTAATAATTGAATGCCTGTGCCAAGTTTCATATTTCAGCTAAAATGTTTCCATTACTATAAAAACACTTATAATATTTACAAGAAAACTGGATTGGAAATCTAGGCAAAGGTTATTATGCAATGCAGAAAAATTAGTGAAAGAAAGAATTTCCTTTGAGCTACCAAAGTTTTTGCCATGAGGAAAAATCATTTTTGGAGATAAAAAAGAGAAAACATGATTTTTAGGCGAAAGCTGCCAGTTTTCACCATAGCATCTTCTTTAGAGAGAATTTTAACCACTTGATTAATCTTGAACTTCGATCAAATTTTAATTGCTTGAGAATAGAGCCATGCTTACCTTTTATTTCTTTCTCATATCAATACAACATTGCACTAGAACACTCTCATTATAAATTGGCTTTTCTTAAGTAATTAAATTTTAATCTTTAAAATATCAGGGAAGCTTTGCATTCATTCTGAGTTAAAAAGTACATAGTCATAAAAACCCAATACTACCTTAGCTAATTTTTTTTTTTATTTATTTGTTTTTAGTAATAAGAGAAAAGAAGGAATGATAAAAGAGTGTTAAAAGTGAAACAGAACACAATTCCCATACCTGTTTAACATGTGGATACTGTTAATTATGCCATAATACAATTAGCATTCAGGCACACATGAGAATAATCACAGCTTATCAGACCAGATCATGCTGATTCAGGTTCCAGCAGAGGAAAACAGTATCATTAAGTATAGCCAGTGATACAGGGCTTGTGCAAAAGATTACCACTGTTCCAGGAAATGTACAATTTTTTCATAATTGCTTCAGTGGTAAATTATTTTTGCTTTTTGTAACATTCAGATTCCTCAGATCTCAAATATTGGTAGGTAAATGACAATACAACAAACCAGAATTTAGAATTGTAAATGTCTTGGCAAGATAAGATTGTTATTTTAAATGTGTCACTCTTAAGCATATGCAAATTAAAAGTCTACAGCTACATAACATGCATCAAAGTCATTTTTCTTACTTCTCAATTTCAATACGTTTGTACAGCTGCTTTGAAACATGCAATACAAAATGGGAAACCAAAGGCAGAAGTAAGGATTATCTTCTAAAACTGCAGATGGACTTGCTCTCGGGGTTTTACTAGATGTAGAATAAGATGCTGTTTCATATACATGCTGCATTAAGGCATATCCGTGATGTAATATTAAATAACAAATGCAAATATGAAGAATTAAGATTCTACCTTTTGAGGTATATGAAACAATAGTCAACAACATTACCATTTTTACTTAAAGCCTGAATCTGTTACATTTTCCAAAATGCACCTAAATATTTTTGGTCCATTCTTCATATTTAACTTTCAATTTTAGTTCTTAAACATCAGAAGTTAAGAAACTTCTATTAATTTTAAAATAAAAGTTATACTCTGTGTTGCAATGATGGTGGAATCTACAAGTTTACTAGGTGATGATTTCTATATTTTCTTCTGGACCATCCAGTTCTCATGATACAGCTTGAAGGTGCAAAAGTATAAAGAAATAGAAATTTTATGATTGCATCCGTTTTAATTAATTTTATCAGCAATTCAAATGTAGCACAGCTAAAACTAATTTTAGCAGACAGTAAAACAGGTATATTGAAATCCTGTTGGCAGTTATGCCAAGGGATAAGTTATAGAATGATTCAGTATTGGTAGAATACCTGCATATATTTTAGAAATGTTGCACGTTCAATGTTACCAAAATTATGTTTAGGAATCTAAATTTATAATCAGTCAAATAATTTTAAATGATGTTGGGCTAAAAATGTTAATTCTAAAAATCTATTTGTAAAACAATTGGTATATATATATGAACAATTAACCATGTCAATGCATAGTGAATAATTTAATTATTTTAACTCAATGATGTCACTATGTAAATTGTTGCACATTTTAAGAAACAAAATCATAAAAAGATATCCATGCAGTAACCAAATTTATAGAAAAATTTAGCTCCACACAGACATCATCAAGTTTGGGGATCATACTATTGAATACAATTAACTAGTGTGCAAGAATGAATATTTTAACTTTTTTTTCCCCCTTTTTCTTCTAAATGATAGCAATTCAGACCAACTTAAAACAGAGCAACACAGAACTTCAAATACTAAAGACTGCATTGATGCAAAAACAAAGTAATTATATTTTTGAAACAGCACTCCATGGCTCAGATGACACTAAGAGAGCATTTGTAATTCAATGGAATAGAGGCAGCATGACCAAAACTGGTATTTCAATTTTGTGTAAGGTCTCAAACACTGCATCTGTGACTATACTTTTCCTTCTGCAAAGACAGCTAATGTTATAATGCTGATACCTTTGTTCACTCTTAAGAGCAATGCCATTGTTTAAAAACTATTGTTGCGCAACTTGACTTCAGGAGCAGCGAAGCAAATAAAATAAGAGTTACTAGCTCTGTAACCAACAACATGAAAAAGCAGAACTGCATTTTGAATTGTACGATCCTTCTTTAAGCAGCAATAGCTTTTCCTAACAAAGAGCTATCCTCTCAAGACTGATCTTAAACATTCAATATGCCTCTAAATCTCAAATGTTTGAATCACAATATTTGTTGCTGGTATCTCTATTTAAATGATGGCTCATTTTATCCATCAAAATGCAGAAAAATGAGTGGAATAGATTTTGGGCCATGGGTATTATGCTTACTTAGAATATACTTATGCAGAAAATCAAATAATGGTATCAGGTAGGCTTTATCCTTTGACTCTAATTAAAATACAACATAATATTTGCACTGTGTAGCATTATAAGTTTTTAATTATTTCAATAGGTAATTCCAGTTAACAAATAAAAAAAACATTCATATAAGACAATCTAGTGTACATCACTTGTGTCTATCTCCTTCATATGTCAGTCAAAATCTGAGAAAGACTTGCAGTGAAAATAATAATTGCAATAAACCAACAAATACTTAATTTTTGAAATGTGAAGGAGGGTAATGAAAACATGATATAATGAGTTTAAAATGAACTGGGTCTGAGATCATATTAAATTAACAGTATCAAGGATTCTTGAAATGGTCACCAGTCAGGAATGAAAGCAAGAAAACAATTTAAATTAATTAAACCAATATCATGTGGTGTTGATCACTTTGTGATCAAAATGCAATCATAGCCAGCAATACTTTCTTGTGCTATGAAACACACTATGCAGAGACTTAAAAAACTCCTTAATAATAATTATAAAAATGGAAACAATGAAAACTCTCACCATAAGCATTTATCTTCCAGCATAAAACTTAAAAAAGAAAAGGGGGGATGGGGAAATAAAGCAACAATCTTATTTTGTTCACTTTTACTTTGTGCATGTTAAAAGTGCAAAAATTTAATACAACTTTTAAAGCGATTTCATTGTTTCCAGTAGTAATTATGTGCTAAGAGAAACAGAGTTTAATATGAATATGAGGTGGAATCAGATTGTGTATATCCTGCATCCAGAGAAGAAAATACAAAACTTTACATTAGCAAGGTTCACGGTCATAGAGGCAACAAACATTTGATTGGAAGGATAATAAATATCTGTGTGGCACACAGGCTCTTGGAAATAAAATGACATTACTTTTTTCAGAAACTTTTAGCATAGTAGAACCCACCTCATCTTGTAAAATGAACCAATGAATTATTATGTACAAAGTATCTATTCATCATACTGCTTTATTCTCTGGTTAATGATTAAAAACCACAAAACTTTGTCATAAAATAAAGAAGGTGTGATAATGGCCAAAAATTGCTGCTTCAGATATACTACTTCAGACTTACAATTCAATTCTCACGTTTAATTTTTACAAAGAATTGCAGAAGTGTAAACCATAACTGTTCACTAAAACTCAAATCTCTTTCTTTTATCAACAATGAGTGCCCTACAAATTGAGTACCAAAAGAAATGGAAACATGATTTGATGGAAGATTAGCACATCTGTAATGCAGTTTCAAGTTCATCAAAATTACTTTTATAATGATACACACAGAGTTCAAGAAAACCAGGACAGTATCCAAATTTTAGTAATGATAGTCCTTACTCTAATTGAGCAAAGGCGGAAAGAATATTGTTTTGCACAAGCAACTTTTCCCCCACTATGTACCTTCTTCTCTACTAAGCACATGCACGTTTAAACAGTGAGGTTGTTTCCCCTACTTCTTTTTGCTGATCAAGTCACTGTCATTGTCAAAGGTTCATTTCCGCAATTTATCCATGCAAATTTGCAAGAGGATATCTGTGTATCATTAAAGTTATGAGGATTTCTACATTAAAATCTTTGAACGTGTCCAGGAGACTTCCTAAGGGTCAGGCATGAGAGATATGAGGTGCAATGTGGCATTGTATTTTAAGAAAATTAAAGAAAGGCATAAAAAAGCGAATGCAAATATTTTGTCAATGACAAGTGATGCTACAGGTGTATCTATTGAGTACTGTAGTTAGAATTCTGAAAGAAGGAAAGGACTCTGCCGCAAGAAACATGCTCATATTTTCGACTCTAGCTAGGAAGAAAGAAGAGAATTGAGATAGATGTTATTGTGTGTGTTATTAGACAATCATTAGAGGAAAATTATGCACTGTGCCACAAACTGTTCCGAGAATATACAGCTGAAAAGTGGAGAAAGTGTTATGAGCATGTTTATGATATAGAACAACAATATTTGTACCAAATAATACAGATTCAGAGATAGAATCATTATAAATACAAACAAAAATAACCCACTGGAGACTGAATCACAGTAACAATGAGTGAATTCTAACCTGGCACACAGCAAGGAGGAAACATTGGTGGAGGGAGAGGCAAGAGTGGGGAATGCACTTACACTAATGGTGAGTTCTCCTCTAACATTCTTTTCTAAGTTGCTCACCTATAGTTAAGAAAATAGTTATTGAAAAATAGTCCCACAACAGCTGAGTGAGTCTGTCCTTAAAATTATGCATTATAAATTATTAAAGAAAAAATTCTGTAATTATGAGTAAATTGAAAATTAGAAATTTTAGAATCCCAATACTTAAAATAAAGTCCTAGATTTTTAAATTTTATACACATTACACACAATACAGTTATACTCCAAACAACAAGTATCTGGTTTTCTGTTTACTGCTGCAAAATGTATGGCATAAAAATGTTTTCTAAACAAGAAAGATGAAGCTTAGCAAACTGCTAGTTTTTTGGTTATTTCATTGTTCATTCATGTATTAGGTACACACAATTTTTAAAGTTTAATGCAGTACAACATTTTATCTTTTCATTATCAAAATGTTAGAAATTTTTATGGTTTAAAAATTTACGTATATGTAATATTTATACAAATACAATATTTCTAAAAATTGTCCGAAAGTACTAACAATGACAATAAAGCAATGTGAATTGTATTACTTGTTTTTTTTTTTTTCCATTTGTATTTTTACTATGAGGACTTTGCAAACCAAAAAAGTAATTTATGTATTATAAAATTTGTAATTTTCAAGAAAGTGTACTGGCTTCACAAGCGATTCCACATTTTTTATAATCTACAAAATCTGGCCATGAGTATATTCTTGTTCTGGTTTTTGGAAGAGAATGACACACTTTCTAATCAATTACCTGTTGAGTGTCCAAGTCTCTGAAAGAAAAGCAGACAGCGAACATGTTCAGGAAGAGAAACATAACTTTAAATTATTATAATCTTTTTGCATATCTGTTAGTGCAAGCAAACAATGAAATTTCTGAGGAGCATTTCACTGCAACCATACCAAGATGCGATGGGTTCTAAGACTGCATGCAGCACCAATGTCAAGGTACACAACTGTATTCTGAACTATGAAAAAATATTGTTATTATTTGTATCCTACACTTGGATTTCTTACATGGAAGAACAATATCTTTATACAAGTGCTCTGAAAAATTGAGTTTTTTAATAAGTCCGCACTCTAAAAATCGGCACATGGTTTTATTTTGTGGAGTCCTTTATGAGACTCTTTAACAATTTAAAATATACAATACACAGTCAGATCCACCTTTACAATCACAGTCTTATATTTGACCGATGTCACAATTTGTTTAAAACTAAGAACATAATTATTATGCTGCAAAGTCTTATATGACCTTCATACAACCTTAAGTGTCTCTCACACCAAACTGTCATTAAGAACATATGCTATCCCAAAACATTCTATAGTGCTTGGAATCCCTTGACTAGAGAAATGTTTATTATATGCATCTATTTTTTAACGAACATAACTCAACATCTGCCTCATTTCATTTCTGCTCGGTCAATAGTTTTGTTTAGATGCTCACCATTTGCCTAAGAATCTAGGGTCCTGTTTCACCAACATATGCTAACACATTGTTTGTTAACATTGTGTTAGTCTTAATATTATGTTACAAATCTTACCTTTCCCTGAAAAGTGTTAATTAACATCTTGATGTCCCCAAGTATGTCAATAGAAGAGAAGTTAATACTCTTATTAGAAAGTAGAGACTCTTGATGCACCTCTATTTTTCTGCTAATATAACACTGAATTCTTATTTCAGGTGTGTTGCTAAAGCATTATAAATATTTTCTAAGGCAGCAGTTCTAATTTGCTGATCCCAGCCATGATATTTAAGATTTGAAGGTTAAAATCCTCAATTCCAACTCCCATTAAAAAATAGTCCTTCTTATTACAATATAGCAAGACTAAATTTTACCAATGGACAGCAATGTATCTGAAACTCAAGCAAAATGACACACTTGATAGAAATTATTTATACTTTTGTACACTTTTCTATTAATTAAAGTGTTGATAATTTCTCTTTTTGGTCTAAATGATATAAAATACTTAACAATAACCCTGAGAAATTTCTCATTGTTGGCGACCTTTAAATGAGAAAAGGTAAAAGCATAAAATCTTAAACATTACAAACAGCATAGTCGAAAGAGACATTTTCTATTTGCAATGCTTTTATTCTAAGCCTTACCTATTTAAGTTTATACCTCAGTATGTTTTCTTCTCAAATATTTTTGTCAATTACGCTTAAAAAGTTGGCAAATGCATTTGGAAGCTGTTTGTGGTAATATATCACCTATAGTTTTATTTATTTACAGCAGCCATTTTCAAACTTTCAACTGGGGCACTGATGTTACCTTAACACTGGGTTAACTTGTTTGATAAGTGAAACAGAATTTCTGTCAATCGAATGTTAAATCAGTTTAACAGCTTATTAACTCATAACATTTGCTGATGAAACTGGGCCTTAGCATAAAATATCACATTTTGCTTCTAAGAACAGTTTTAAGAGTCCTAATAAGCATAAAGAGGCTTTGTTTAGAAAATAAGGTCCTCAATGAAATACATTTTGAGCCTTCCCAAATGTTAACAAACTGATCTAGAAAGAGCTTCCAAAATGGGTTGCAAACAGCATTTGTTTTGTTGTGTTATAGTAGTAAGTTCCAAGAGCCCGTGTTCTGCATCCGATAATGCAGTTTCAGCATCCCTACCGATAAGGCCAGGGAAGTAGAGAAGGGATTTACTGAAACTATAATTGAGCAAATTGCACATTGCCTCTTATCCATACTGCTTATCAAAATGTATCAATCACATCCTACCCATCTGATTTTCTAAAAAAAAAAAAAAAAGCTTTAAGAAAACTTCATAGCTCTGCATAATGTAAACATAAATGCCATGTGATGCCAGAGTGGTAATACTGGCTTTGATGACCGACTCAAACTGAAAAGGGGGGAAACAAAGTGTAAATGCAATAATTGCTTGACTCTGTGGAACACAATTTCGAAAAATACCGCTGCAGGGGTATCTGTGTTTCACTAGAGGATGGCACCAGACCAGATGGATTCAGAGGACCCCATTTCCAGCTGTCTTTCTGCACAAAACAAAACACAGCTTCCTTTATAGAGAAATCACCATTGTACATTCATATTTTCCAGTATAGTCATTTTTTAAATTCCCAATAAAGCCAAACATTTTTAATGCAAAATGGCAATATTCTATGTGTAAAAAAAGCTTGTTGCTTTGTCTTTACCGGGAGGTCCTAGGTCATCAATACAAATTAAATCTGCCTATACTCACTATAAAGTGTGTTCTGACGAAAGCAGAGATCTCTCTCTCTTTCTTTCTAATATATATATATATATATTTATTTATATATATTTTTTTTAACTTTCTTTTTTTTTTTTTTTTCTTTTTCTTAACAATAATGTTCTGCATTAATTACGAAATTCCCTGAACATAGAGCTGCTATTTTAAAATAAAAACCACCACAACCAAGCACCCACTACCCTACACCTTAGCCTCTGCATTCCACAGAGCATCAAGCAATTCTGGTCAACGTGCAAAATAATAAATGTAAACCCATTTCTCTTTCATAATTATAATTATTATTCATTATTCTACACAAATAGCTCTGTACAGATCATTAATTATTTTATACCATTTTTTCATGTACTTTTTACAAAAGTGAAAACTAACACAAGTACTTTGCACGTGTATGCTCAGTGCAGAACACAGAGGCCAGGTGAATGGAGAAGGAAGGTGGGCAATCCCATCACTAACTGTCCTCTTGTCTTCTCCTTCAGCCTAGCCAATATTTGTACTGGTATTTTTTGCTCCTTGAAAACTTTATAGTTTATATATATATTTTTTTCTTTTTCTTATTTTTTTTTTTAAGTGCACCACCACAAAGTCTTAGGAAAAATAAATCACAAACTAGAACAGCTGTTGCATTGACTTCTAAAAGAATCTTCTTTGTAGAGTGAGGAAGATTCCTTTTACTTGAAGAAACATGAAGACGAGATGACTGATGAACGTTTGCTAGAGGACTGCACCTATTTTCCACTCATTCTTTTTCAATGAAACACATCACCTTGTACACAAATTCTCATTTTATTGTCACTCGTTATGAAACACACACAAGTGACTCGAGAGATCTTCCTTGTACCTTCAGGGTAACGATCCTGTTGGGCACTAGGAAATGTTAATAAACAAAAAGCAAAAATGATAACCTGTACCAAAAACAACGCCTTTTCTTCCTTCCCCTCCCTCAGAGACTTGTGGTGGGATTTAAATCCTGCCAAGCCAGAAGTGAGAGGACAAAAAAAATTGTTCTATACAATATCACTTGTGGACTTCTCCATTATGAGGAAACAAAATGGAAAACCCACTCTGGCAGTTTTGTTGCAGTTCAGTTCAAATCTCGATCTTCTAAGTACTTATATTCAAACGTAAATCCTTCTTTCTTCCTTTGGCCCCACTTTTCATAGTCAAAGTAAATATATGTGCCCTGAAACAAAACAAAAAGACAACAACTAATGGTGGTATATGGATGAAACATTTTTCTATCTTAATGCAAAAGCTACCATCAATTAATATAACAGTCTCTTAAACATGTATTTCTCAATAAACATCTCAAAGCTCTGTAAAAGGGTGTTATATAATGATACCTCAAGGTCATACTACTGCAACCAGTTTTCTTGCATTTGTAAATGAAAGCTCACCTCATTCTTAAAAGACAGTAGAGGTTAAATGGAATGCACTATTGCCACATGTACTATATGCACACTCTGGTACCCAGCTGTCATCTTGTGAATGATACATCACCAAATAGTGACATATCTGCTCTGCTATTTAAGACTGTTGTAGGACATTTATTTCTCACCTGCACTTTCTCTCTCTTCTTTATATTTTAGTATTTCTAAATAAGATTTTACAGGCATAAAAAGATATCAGATAGATATAAAAGCTTTAATTTGGTAGGGTATCTTCATTATTCACCCTTGACAAAATTATATTCAAAGAAATGGAATGTTTTAAGACAGCAAAAATTAGTAATGCACCTAATTCTATTTTATGCTATTCAATTGTATTGTGTTAATCTAGCATGTTTTGTTTCCTGCACCCTTTTTGCTTTCTGTTTTAATGGGCTCCTTTCTCATTTCTTACTTCTTTTATCCAACACACTACTGTTTCTGAACACCCAGTGGCCTAGTTGTCTTTTTTTACTTGCCTTACTACTACATTTGAATAATAATCTAATGCATTCTTAATTTACAAACCTAATTTTTTCTTTCCATTACTATATTTATGTAAAATGCAAAATAAGTGAAGTAACACTTAACAGTGTTCCATATGCTATAAACATTTCTTTACCAACTCCACACTGTCTGCCTTCTGCCTCATACCTGTGAGTTGAATAGATGGATGACTTTTGTTTATCATACACAATGAATGCATGAAGCAGAGGATTCCTGCTTCTTTTAAAAACAATCACCAATTTTTGTCCACATTTCCTCTTGCTGGTCCCTTGGAAACTCAATAAAAAAAAAAATTATCAGCTAACTTTTATACTAGATATAGAATTTTAAAAAAAATTATTGATTTAAAATATATAATTCTCAATTTATTAAAAATAGAGAATTCAAACTAGCTATGTATCACTACTCCAGTTTACTCTAAGGAAAAACATTGGGTTGTGTTCTACCCTTTAATTTATTAGTTAACTGTGAGAAGGGTTGTCGCCCAGGTGAATAAGCACATAGTATATATTTTAGTTGATTAAATTGTTTAGGTTAATTAGTAAGTAAGATATCATGTATTTATTGTATATTGGATGTTCAGAGAGATTGTTCCTGGAAAGCGTTTCTAACTTCAACCCGAGAGTTCTCAAGCGACGAATTGTTATTTACACTATTTCTTTATATATTGCAAGAGGGGAAAGATGCTATTGTGTGGTCATATCTCCGTAAGAGAAAGTGAAGGCGACATATAAACTGGAGAACCACGAGGAAATCTAGGTCAAGCATCACGTGAAAGATGATTTGACCAATTACAATTAATCACATCATGGCACAAAAAAATGGGCCAATGAGATTACGAGTTGAGGGTTTTGCGCATGGGTGGAATTTGCTATAAATGTAGAGTATTCGCCACAATTTTCAGGCAGTTGAGATGTAACTCCAAGGGGGAAACCTGCGACACCCAAAACAAGAGAACGCGCGAATTAGCCGAGTTATTACAGTGATTGAGGCAGTTGAGATGTAATCCCAAGGGGAACCTGCGAAGAACAAAACAAGAAGTATGCACGAATTAGCAGAGTTATTATAGTGATCAGGCAGTTGAAATGTAAACACACGTAGAATCTGTGATGCTTGAAACAAGAATCCTCGTAAATATAGTAAAGTTATTACAGTGATTCACACAGTTGAAATAAATGTCACGCCGGAAACAAGGAAGCCACGGCGGAAATTCAAAGTGTCTAATTATTCTGCACGTAACAGTTGTACTCGTCGCCGCGTAAAGTTTAGTTACCTTCGTGCACGTTACGTCCTTGTTTGAGGGAAATTATTGGAACTCAATCGTGCCAGGAACACTTGTAAAAGAGAAATAAACCTTGACTGAACGAAAAGTGCCGACGTTATTTTAAGTTAATTTCCATACCACTCCCTGGAGATCACCGTAGCTAAATACCAGAGCTAGATTTAATAAGTCTCAATTGCTCGTCGCTGAGTTCACCAATAGCCGAGGAGCATCGAGAATCGACTTTAGCAGCTGCAATGCCGGAGAGAGGACAAGTCATCACTGCGCAGCCCAGCTCCACCAGGTACGTCCACCACCAGTTCCCACCTCAACTGGGTGATAAGCACAGAAATTGCAAATGTTGCACTTTTACTGAAAAACACTTTTATTCAGAAATTTGGATCCTCATAAATCTACAATGACTCTAAAAATGATATAATCTCATAAGAGAAAAATATTCTACATATGATGGGTTAAAGCTGAAAATTATAATTGAATATTGACACCAAGTTATTAGTAACTTGGCGAAGTGTGAGCATACAAAAGGACAAAGCTACTGGTAATATGTATTCATTAAATAAAGAGAATATCCCATTTATCTGCTTTATAAGGTTGAGACAAGCAACAATTTTGGAATAGTTCCATAAGCTCAATTGTATTTCCCTCTAATTTTATCAATATCTCTTTTGTAAAACCTTGTTTATGGTATGCAAAACAATTTTACAGCTATGGAATTGCAACTAGTCTCATTAGAGAGAATAGCTTCTTAATGCTGTAAGGAAAGTGATAAGAACCAAATTCACAACTTTGATTAGCATTCCCATTTTCTGCAATATTTTTAGATGACAAATCATAATACATTCTGCTCCATTCTTGTTACTTTCTCTAGTGCATGTGAACAACACACATAGTAGCTGGAGGAGGTACTGTATCCTATCGAAAAATTCTATACTGAGATTTCACCAGAAACATACATTTTGAGACCTCCTGAATCCAGAAAGAGCACTTTTAGAAAAAGGTGTGCATATGTCTGTGGACAGCTAAGCTCAAAAATGAAAGGACTGTTAAATAACAAACTTGGCATTGATGTTAGGTATCTTCCAAGCATGCGACACAAAGATTTTCAAGAAAATCACCCCATCCCAAACTACCCTTTACATGGAAAAATTTTCTTAAAAATGCCTCTAACGATTTTGATTAAAATACTGCATATTAAACATATTTACATGACAAATAAAATGTATATTTTGAATTTCCTGAGAATAGCCTCTAAATATCTCTTTATTCTCGCTGAATTATGCTGACTTTTGCATAACTGGTAACCATAAGAGATAGACAAAAACTTATTACACAAAAAATGTAGGTTTTGTTAGAACACATAATTTATATTATATACATTTTTCTTGTAGAGTGGACTGTTTTCGAGATACTCATTTTATTATATTTATTATATTCCTGATATTTTAAACTACATATCTTTTCTCAAATGGGAAGACACCTTTCGTTTTGTCTCTCTTATTTTACTGGTCATGTAAAGTGAACTGAACTTCAATTGTTTCATATAGTGACCAGCTTTTAAAATATTTGACTATTGCTTTTGCCTAGTATATTTCCTTTATTTCAATTGTGCTTACAAAGAAGCAGGTAATAAGATCAATTTATCTCAATTAGCATGATGTAGACAAAAGAATAATCTTTTGAAAGAATAGTTTTTATGTGGAACAGTTAGAGAAAGTTGTGCGATACGAACACATCAAATTTATGTTTATAATGTATATGAAATATATTGAATTTTAATTCTTGCTTTATATTGTTCATTTTAACACTATTAAGTGGTAAGGTAAGACATTAGCAAAACATTCAGTTGCACAATAGATTAAGAAAGTGCACTAATTGAAAATAAGGGTAGGATAGAAAGAGGGACTGGCATGCAACAATATAGTCAAGATTGAAGTGGTCCATAAAGAACATCAAAGGTTGATACTATGCTAACTTTTTTTACATTTACAGTTTAGCTAAGAAAATAAAAATTTCTGACATTCACTACTGCAGAGAATTCAACAACCAATTTTTATATTTTATGTGTGGCACAGATTACTCATCAATTCTCCCTTACACTCTCATTCGCTTATTAAAGCAGGTTTTAACTATTCCTCCATGAGGGTTTTGTTCATGTCTAATCTTTACAGTCATACCTTATTTTTTCACACTTTTGACCAAACAATGGTCCTTGGGGTGCATAAAAATAACAAAACAGAGGGCAGTTAATGGCATTATTTCTTAGCTATTCCTTCCACTTCTTTCAGTAATTTGTTATTCAAGATTTGATAATTTTTAACTAATTTCTGCCTATTTCTTAGTTTCTTCACTAATTAGAATGGCTGTAGTATCAGAGGCTTGCATGTGGGAGGTCCCAGGTTTGATTTCGGTTGAACTTGCTCCTCTGATTTTGGGATTTTACATGGCTTTTTTCAGGTTGTTAGGTGAATGCTAGGATGAACTTTATATTATGACATAGCAAGGTGGTAAAAATGCATCCACTGCAATATATTTTTCAGGCAGATCATAAAAACTGGAAAATAGCATTGTGGGGGTTTTCTTATAAAGTATGTATTAATAACTTCATTAAGTGTAGTACTTTTGTGCTAACCTACACAGAGCTATTAACAGCAAAAGCTATATAATTTAATATTCTGAGATATATATCACTGCAAAATGAATATATATATATATATATATATATATATATATATATATATATATATATATATATATAGCGACCCTACTTTATTCATTTTGCAGTGATGCTATGAATGAAGTGCTGAGACATTATTTGTATAGCAGAAACAAATCTTGGAAAAATAAATTCATGGGACATATGAAAAAAAAACTGCACTATGGCTTTATTTTCTACAATACTGTCTGTTATAATTTTGAAAGCATCACTTATCCCCAAGTGTATGGCATTTCTATTTTCTCTGCTTTGTGCATAGTACGTAGGTAGAGAATGTATTGGAATCCACCAAAATATTTGATACTGAGATTTCAGTGGAAATATACGTTTTAAGGTCCTTCGCATAAAAAGTATTTTTAGAAAAATGTTTTGAGCATGTGTGTATGTGTGCGTGCAAACACAATAACGAAAAGTAGGTTTAAATAAAAAGCTTAATATTTAAATCAGCATATTCTGAGGATGAGACACAAAAGATTCTCAGGAAAATCCCTTCACCCAAACTACCCTTTAAATGGAAGATTTTTTAAAATTTTTGATTTTCTCAAAAATGGCTTTAACGATTTTCATTAAAGATATCTAGATAGCAAATAAAATGTATATCCTAAAATTTTTGGGAATAGCTTTTGAAGTCCTCTTCATTTTAAATGACTTTTACATAACTGGTAAACCATGAAAAATAGACAAGAGGCTGCAACACAAAAAATCTGATGTGTTCCAATCACATGACTTTCTCTACTTCTCTGCAACAAATTATTGTTAATAAGCTTATTCTTCTATTTACTTCATGCTAATTGAGAACATATTAGCAGAAATAGTCTTATTACTTGCTTCCCTGTAAGTAGAAGGGAAATAAGGGAGTACCATAGGTTAAAGTGATAGTCAAAAGCTGGTTGGTATGTGACTGAAGTTCCTTTGTTTGTATGGGCAGGAGTTGACAAATTCCTGTATGAGAAAAGTATGTTTTTCAAAGCTGAAACCAAAAACAAGGAATATCTAAAAAACGATCAACTCCACGAAAAAAATGTATATAACATAAGTTGCATGTTTTAACGTGCTGTATATTTTCTGTGGTAAGTTTTTGTCCATCTCTTATGGTTTAGCAGTTATGCAAAATTCCATAAAATTGATCCAGAATAAAGTAGTCTTCAGAGGCTATTCCCAGAAAATTCAAGATATACATTTTATTTGTCAGGTAAATATCTTTAATATACAATATTTTAATCAAAATCGTTTGAGCCTTTTTTAAGAAAATCAACATTTTCAAAAAAAAGTTCCATGTAAAGGGTAGTTGGGAGTGGGGGGATTTTCTTAAAAATCTTGTGTCACATCCTTGGAAGATACCAAACTTAAATACCAAGTTTGGTATTCAACGGTCTTTTCGTTTTTGAGCTATGCTGCCCGCAAACACAGACACACACACACACACACACACACACACACACAGACAGACATACATTTTTCTAAAAATGCTTTTTTTGGATTCAGGGGGTCTCAAAACATATATTTCTGGTGAAATCTGGATATCGAACTTTTGGGTGCAATACAATACCTTCTGTATACACTATGTATATAGTACGTATAGAGAAAGTAAAAATGTAGTTCTTGTTAAAACGTACAATTTATGTCATACACATACTTATTTGTTTTTTTTTTTTTGTTTTTTTTTTGTGTAGAGTTAATGATTTCTGAGATATTTCTTATTATTTGTTTAAATTTTAAAATACTTGCACTTTTCTCAAATGGGCAGTTACTATTCATTACATATCTCTATTCTTTTACTCCTTACCATGCAAAGAGAACCAAACTTCAACATCATCGCATAGTGACTTATTTTAAAAGATTTGACTATTGATTTCGCCTGGTACATTCCCTTATTTCCCTTCTACTTATAAGGGAGTAACCAGTAAGACCATTTCTGCTAATATCTATCTTGATTAACATGAAGTAGACAGAAGAGTAAGAAAAGTTTGATTTCAGAACAAGTAGAGAACACTAGCTGATAGTTTCCTTGATGCAATCTCCATAATTTTCAATGTAGTGAAGAAAGCTTTAACTCTGATACAAAATACTGTGACTATCCCTGCAGCTATAATTGTCAAACTTATGTGAACAGTTTGCTTCATAATTCATAGCTGATTGTTGACATACATTTTTACTCCTGCATTAGTGGACACGTGCTGCTGGAATGTCCTTTGATGTCGAAGCCAAGCATTGTGACACCTGCAGTGGTTTACATGTGCAACTGTTTCTGGGAATTTCCTGTCATGTGCTGCACAGGTATAAAAACACTGAACATGATGATGAAGGCTGAAAGACTTGAAGGTAGAGACAACAGGATGCGAAATAACATCTGCCTGCATCAAGCCACCCAAACTAGATTGAATATCCACCTTTGAAGTTTTCCGCCGACAGTTTGCCACAGTTACCACCACAACTGATGGTCAGCAGAAAAGGAAGCTGTGTAACTGATAGCATATTTTCAGGGATAAGCAGTAGAAATATTGAATGCGATTCCAATGTCATACTGTCTGGAGAGATCTGTGAGGCCCTCAAGAATCACTTTGAGAACCATTGCCTGGCTGCAGCCTACTTGCAGTCAGCTTAAATCAAGGCTACAACATCCAGGGGTGACACAAAAGTTTGCCCTGGCAATTAAACAGCTGGTAAACCTACAACCTAGTTACATTCTCAGGAAGCAGCCTACTCCTTTATTGACAGGGTGCTAAGTTCCTTATGCTCGGAAACTACAAGACCATCCACGATGCATTAATGGCAACACTAAGGATGGGTGCGGCCAAAACAACACCTTGCTGACCTCAAAGACAAGGAGGATTCACTATGACAGGGGCAGGGATGTGTATTGCAAGTGAGGCGAACCGGGTCAGCTAGTGAAGGACAAAGCTGACCAGCAGTAGGAAGACAATGCCAGAGTACGTCAGCGCCATCATCAATAACACCTTGAGTGACACTATGTGCCTTAGGAGTGGAGGACAGTCACAGATGGCTGGGTACAAGGGAAGCTGTGCCACATATTAGTAGACACAGACAGTCATGACTGTATTCAGACCTGACATGGGTAGGGAACACCCAGTTGGCCCTACCAACTAGTGACAGCATCGGACGACATTTTACCTGTGGAGAAGAAGCCCTGCTGGTGTTGACATTGGGGCAGAGCACTGTGAGCCTGTGGGTATTTGTCGCAAGCAAAGACTTTGGAATTAATTACCTAGACATACCGCCAGCGCTAGTGGCGCGTCACAAATTGAAACCTCTCGCACATTCTCAACTGGAGGGCAGAGCATGCTTTTTGCCATATGTTCAGTAAGCTGAGAAGGCTTTCAGTACCTTGAAAACCACATTTTAAGATCTTGGTGGTAAACTTTTATGTAAAACTCAGGTCATCATGCAGCAAAATCTTACAGCAGTGTGCTGCACAAGAAAATAGTCAGGCAGCATCTCTCTAAATCAATTTTGTTTATGAATCAATAAGTTAGTAGAGTTTAATTATTTTTGCATAAAATTAACTACATTAAGTAGTAATTAGTTCTAATTTTATATTTATATATCTTATCCATCTAACACAAATGCTTACTAGCGTATTGAATACAATTTACTGAAGAGGAATACAGGTACCTAATTTCCCATTTATTTTAATTTTATACTGTGCATATACTGTCTCTGTAAATCCAGTATCACATGTGTATTGTTAAAAAGCTTATTCTTCTATCTACTTCATACTAATCTATTAGCAGACGATCTTATTACTTGCTTCCTTGTAAGTAGAAGGGAAAGAAAGCTAAAACGATAGTCAAATCTTTTAAAACTGGTTTCATATGTATGAAATGCGTTCTTTGTAGGGCTAGGTGTTGGCCTATTCCCGTAAGAGTAAATATTTTAAAACAGAAACCAATAACAAGGGATTTCTCAACTCCACGAAAAAATGCATATGAAGTAAATTGTGGTTGTATCGAGATCTACATTTATTTATTTATTTATTTTATTTATTTTTTTTTTTGCAGTAAGTTGTTTTTTTAATCTCTTATGGTTTACTAGTTATGCAAAATTCATCCAGAATGAAGAGGTCTCAAAGGCTATTCACAGAAAATTCAACATATATATTTTATTTGGCATGTAAATATCTTTAATATACAGTATTTTAATCAAAATCGTTAGAGCCATTTTTGAGAAAATCTAAATTTTCGAAATTTGTCCAAGTAAAGGATTGTTTGGGCTGGGGGCTTTTGCTTCAAAATCTGCGTGTCGCATCCTTGGAATATACTAAACCTAAATACCAAGTTAGAGTTTTTACCGAATTTTCGTTTTTGAGTTATCCTATTCATGGACCCAAACACCAACACAGACCTTTTTCTAAAAGTTCTTTTTTTATACAGAGGACCCTAAAACGTATACTTCTGGTAAAATCTAGGTATCTTTTTTGGGTGGAGTACAATACCTTCTCTACACGCTAAGTAGGTACATCACGTGTAGAGAAAGTAAAAAGCATACAGTATATATGGAATTTTGTAGGTTTTCACGGCCTGTGTCAGTACAAGAAAAATTATTATCCAGGCTTGTACGCCGTGGTCTACTGGGCTCCTTCTTCATCTTCCCAGATTCAGTCCGGCTATTGCAAATTTCTATATGGAATTTTTCGAAACTACAGCTTTAGACTCAGCACCACTAAAACCTGCCTGCTGGTGGCGCTACGTGGATGATACATTTGTAATTTGGAGACATTGTGAAACACAGCATTTACACCAGGAACTTCCAACATCTGGAAAAAGCTCTTATAACAAACGGCTATTCAAAACGTGAAATTAGAAGAGCCTTACACCCCAGGAGAAGCTCTACACAAAAAGCGAGAGGAAAAGTAAAGTTTTCCTCCCCTATATTAAATCGGTTACTGACCGAATTGGCAAACTACTCCTACGCTACAACATCAACACGATCTACAAGCCCACTAAACAAATCCGAAACACACTTCATTCAGCTAAGGATTCCAGGGACCCTCTATCAACAGCAGGTGTGTACAGAATAACATGTTCATGCAACAAAGTATACATAGGAACCACACAGAGAAGCATAAAAACTCGCGTTAACGAACACAAAAGAAATTGTCGCTTGGGCCAAACAGAAAAGTCAGCAATAGCAGAACACGCTACTCTTGAAAAAGGAGAGCACATCATTCAGTTTGATAATACAGAAGTACTGGCTTCAACTTCATACTATCATTCTCGTTTATACCGAGAAGCCATTGAAATATACAAACATGAAAATAACATGAACCGTAAAGAAAAACGTTTGAAACTAAATAGACAACAACATTAACAAACGCCAAAACCAAGGATTCCTCCTGCACCAATCAATCATACGTCAGCAGAACGAAGCACTGCCCGCTGTCAGGTCCAGCCCACCATCAACCCGAACCAATCACAGCTAGCTCTCCGGCCAGCCACCGGTATATATACCGCAATCCATGGAGCTAACAGCACAGTCACTGTTGAGACTTCCACCAGGACACTTTGATCGCACTGCCACTGAAGATGTCTGCTGCAGCCGCAGACGAAATGGGAAGATGAAGAAGGAGGAGCCCAGTAGACGATGGCCTACAAGCCCGGATAATAATTTTTCTAGTATATATGGAATCAGTGAGAAGAAACTGCGAAAAACAGAATTAAGGTCAAATTATACTTTCGGTGATGCTTACATCCCGTTTTGTAAAGCACTTTATGTGCAAGAATGCGATATTCAACTTCAATTATAATATTTACTTTTGTTTTGTTCAGTTGTGGGATGAAATTCCCTTAGTCAATGAATTGATTTTATTCAATCCCCAACTGGACATTCAAGGTCTAATCCCCGTGCATAAATGCTGATGATCATAAAAAACGTGTTGTCACAATTATTTCCAACTCAGGTATCTTCATGACGTAATTACAGCTGTTTTAAATTTCACTGTTTCCCCATTGCAATCAATGTATTGCGTGCGACCTCGCACGCCTTCTACCCTCCAAGAAAATCTTCTATTTCCAACATGCGTAGCTCTCTGCGTAGCCAGGGTGGCTGAGCATGTGATACTGGAACTGGATGCCCATAAGAGCCAAGAGGTGATGGTTGATATTGGCTGAAAGATTTTGTGGTTCAGTCAAGATGAGGTATTTTTCCTGAACACTCATGAATATTTGGGTGATCCTGAGGGATGACATAGTTGTGCTGACAAGAAGCGAGGTAATAATGAAGACGCACCTGGAGGGCAAATGTTCAAGGAACCTTGTAATGGATTGGAAAACACCAATGAACGGATGTGTTACTTGGGCATTGCTACTTTCTCAGGAGGAAGGGCTTATTAGGCTAATGAACCCTTTGGACACTGACCAGGACATCCAGGCTGGGAAGAAGCTAACAAAGTGCCAGCCAGCAACTAGTATACTGCCATGCAATTGATTCAATCAGCCACCACCATCGCAGGATCTGGAGCCCTAGCTGAAAGACTTCCAAAGAAGGTGGCCGAACATCTGACTGCTTCACAACTGGAGAGGGTCTGGCAATAATGACCATACTGACCGAGTACACCATAACATTGACACCCAAGAGCCCGATCTCTCCGGTAAGCACCTCTGGCAAAACAGGCATTGGTATGGGACATGCTGGAAAACATTTGGGCTAGGGAAATCATTGAAGAGTCCAACAGCCCTTGACACTCCTCTGTAGTCTCAGTGAAGAAAAAGTACAATAACCTGCGCTTCTGCATAGATTACAGCAAGCTGAATGCTGTCATCAGAAAGGATTGTTTACCCTTACCCTGGATTGAAAACACCTTGAACACACTTGCTGGTACCCAGTGGTTGGACTTGAAATAGGGATACTGGCAAGTGGCCCTAGATCAAGGATAAGAGGAAGACCACATTCTCAACTGACCAAGGGCTTTGGCAATTTATGGTTATGTCCTTTGCCTCTGTAATGAGAGATTGACTTACAATGCCTGTCTGCTATATCCGTCATAGGCCACAACTTCAAAGACCATCTCAAGAACCTGACCAAGATAATACAAAGACTGTTAACCTGAAGTTGAATGCAAAGAAGTGCCAACTCTTCTTCAAGGAGGTGAATTTTTTGAGGTGGCCATGGGCCTGGATAAGTTTTGAGCAGTGGGAGACTGGTGTTGTCCGCAGCTATTACTATCAGAGGTTTTTCCAGCACAAAACCCCTCACTCATCTGATGGAAGGACACCAGCCTTACTTGTGGTCAGAAGAGGCAGAGGGCATGTTCCAGGTGCAGTGCACCCATTTTAGGATTTTCACAATGTGGTAGTGTCTTTATTGTGGACACTGATGCCAACAACAATGGCATTGGAGGCATTCTATGGGCCAAGAATGGCCAGGAGCATTTTAGACCCTACTACAGCAAGACGCCCTCCAAGGCAGAAAAGTACTGTGTTACCTGATGAGAGCTCCTGGCAGCACTAAAGGTGCTGGAACACTTCCACAAGTACCTATACAGTCAGCCATTCTACCTGAGGACTGACTACTCCGCCATCACCTGGATATTGAGCCTCAAGAACCTGGAGGGCCCGACAGCCCATTGGGTCCAGGGCTTCAAGAGTACAACTTGATGGCATGTCACAATGATCCTGTCCAGAGGAATGCAGCCAGTGCACCAATGGTTGAGGCCTGCAGCTGGATGGGATAGCATAGACCTGACTGAGGAGGGAGCAGCTGGTAGAAGCTAACTTGGGGTTACTCTGAGAGAAGTGAGGCAGGGACTAGACTGAGCTGGGAAGATATTGCAACCAAAAGTAGCGTGTACAAGTCCTACTGGTCCAGATGGAACTGCAATGATTTCAACTGATCAAATGAATAAAGGTATTTGAGCTTGGGTTGTATAAGGTGGTTTTATGTTAATTATAGTGGTAATAAAATTTACAGCTCCACTCACTGAAGTTCTAAGGAAGGAGTACTGTTCCGGGTATGGGAGTCACCTGATGGGCAGGACCCGGAGAGAGCAGCTGATCTTTCCATGGAATAAGGTCATGGAAGTCCCGGAGGAAGAGCATGTGGGTACTTCAGGAGGACATTTGGGAACACTCATGAGGAGGCCAAGTCTGGTGTGAACTACCTGAGAGAAGAATGTTTTGTCACTATGGGGTACCTTTGGAGCTGCACAGTGAGCAGGACACTATCTTTTGAGTCTAACATGTTGAGACAGACACTGGAATGACTTGGAGTGCACAAGATGTGCACAACAGTTTTCCACCCACAGTCAGGCAGCATGGTTGAGCGGTACATCACGACTCTAGAAGAACATTTGAGGAAGACTGTGTGTGGCCAATCACCTTTTTCTTGCTGGCAAACTGCTCTTCAACCCACAACCCCACTGGGTTGACACCAAGCCAGTTTGGAATTTGGCATGAAGTGATATCTCCCATGCAGCCTGATATTTGGAAGTACTCATGGGGTAGAACAGCCAGCATTCGGCTACATGGAGAATCTTGTAGACCAATTTCACGACATGCATGAGAGAGTGCATCTATACATCCAAATAGGAGCAACCGGACGAAGATCTGTTATGACTGGCATGTCAACAACCAAGGTTTCCAGCAGGGTGATTTGGTGTTGCTATATTGCCCTACCTAGAATAAGCTTCAACAGCCATGGCAAGGGCCTTGTGGTGAAGAGGATAAATGATGTCGCCTATTGAATCCAGAGGCTATTAAGACACCTGGATTGGCTAGCCCATTACGGTGGTGCTGGTTGGAACAAGGTTTAGTGTGACTATGCCCTGCAGCCATAATTGCCAAATACGTGTGAATGGCTTGCTTTGTAAGCCATAGCTAATTGTCGACATCCACTATTGTACCTGCATTAGTGGACATACGAGGGCAGTCCCAGAAGTACTCGACCTAACAAAGAAAGCACAAACATTTTGGGGAAAAACATCTTTATTTCTCTACATAGTCTCCTTTCAGCTTGATACATTTTTCCCAGTGATGTTCAATAGCTTTGATACCCTGTTTATAGTGAGAACTATAGAGGTCTGCAAAATAGCCATGAACTACAGACTCCACCTCTTCATTGTTGCCAAATCTTCTACCACCAAGCCATTTCTTCAAGTTTGGAAACAGAAAATAATCAGAGGAGGTTAAATTTGGCAAAAACGGTGCACGAGGAAGCAATTCAAAACTTTAACTCATTGATTTTGGCCATGGCAATAATGGACATGTGAACTGGTGCATTGTTTTGATGAAACAAAACTTTCTTTTTTGCTAAATACAGCATTATTTTGGTATTAAAGCTGTGATTGTTACACTTATGCAAGTGGACACATAAGCTGTTGGAAGGTTCTTTGACATTGAAGCTGGACATTGTTATAATTGAGAGAGTTTACGATCCCTGCAGTGATTTCCATGTGTGACCACTTCTGAAAATTTCCTGCCACATAATGGACAGGGGAATGAAGCCCTGCGCAGAGTTCAGTTTATAGTGAAATTCATAGTGAACAATAGTAGTTGATGCTGCAGCAAATGTTGAAAGGAAACTACAGACAGAATTGTTATGAAAGTATTATGGAAAGACAGTTGTTTGTAACCAGATTCTGATTCTAATCAGTTTGTGCAAGAAATAAAGTTGTTTGCTTGACTGAAAAGTAACTTTTTGTTACAATCTGTTTGATATTTGTACATCATCTATACATCTCATTGTTCCTATGAGTTTTAAATCTTTTTAATATTAACATTAATAAAATATGTGTTAGCATATCTTGGAAGCAAGAGGCTCCATCCTTCTCTTCTACAGGAACATTTAGCAATGTCTTCCAATTTACATGAACTAGTTTTCCATTAACTTAAATAAACTATACTAGAGTGAAACCTTTTATAACCTAATACTCTGAAATCCTAACCTATTTTCAAACCAAGATATATGTCATATTTATCCGAATACAAGACAATTTTTTTTCCAAAATAGTAATGCTCAAAACTGGAGGTTGTCTTGCGTTTGCGATATGTTTTCCAAATACCATGTGGAGAAAAAATGGGTACAGCACTGGCAAAGCCTGGAGGAAATTGTAAGATTACTGACAAGATCGCGATGTATGACAAAAATTTTGTACGTTTTATTTCGCGCCAAAAATAGCTGTGAATATGAGCATTCTCACTGGAAAAAAGATTTACCTCTGAGACTAAAATAATATTAGAGGTATTAATATAATAAATAATAATTGTAACAATTCTCCTCTTCTCTTTTGGAATCCAAGACTAGTTTCACCATCAGCTCAGTTTCTTTTTGATCTCTTGAGGTGAATTCTGTTTTATGTTTATTAAATTGAATTTAGATTTTAAGTAAAAAGACTTAAATGTTATTAAGGGACGAGAAGACCCTATAGAGTTTAATAAATGTATAAATTATTTGGGTTAATAAGTTTATTTACATTACATTTACTGCTAGTAGGTGGATTGTGTACCAAGGTGTTGCTAACTACTGAAAACAAAACAAATTTGGTGAGAGAGTCAATTGGTTGTATATCAAAATTCATTGCATGATTTTTATTCTTTAATATAAATATTTTCCCCTGAACCATTAAATCTATGGGTCCATTAAGTCCAATAATTTAATATCGGAATTTATTTCATGATTAAATTTGTAAAAATGTTCTGCCACAGCTGATTTATCAATATGTTTATATTGAATATTCCTAAAGTGTTCTTTTTACTCTGATTTCTAAATGACGTTTTGTCTTACCAATATAAACAAGGTCACAATTTAAACAATTTAATTGATAAATGTCAGATTTTCTATTTTTTGAAATTTTATCCTTTTTTAGAAAACGTATAATTTTTTTATACTGTATTTACTTTGAAGAACCAATATTATAACATGCTCTATGAAAATATTTGTGAATTTTTTATTTGCCAAGGGTGATAAGTAAATTTTTACCTTATCTATACATACTATATAGTGTATAGAGAAGGTATTGTATTGCACCCCAAAATTTGATATTGAGATTTCACCGGAAATATATGTTTTGAGAGCACCTGAATCCAAAAAAAGCACTTCTAGAAAAATGTGCGTGTGTGTGTCAGTCACATACCAATCAGCTTTTGACAATCACTTTAACCTATGGTACTCCTTTATTTCCCTTCTACTTACAAGGAAGTAAGTAATAAGACTATTTCTGCTAATTTTTTTCGATTAGCATGAGGTGAATAGAAGCATAAGCTTTTCAACAATAATTTGTTACAGAGATGCAGAGGAAGACATGTGAATGGAACACATCAGATTTTTTTATTTATAAAATCAGTATTAAAACCATTAATTAAGACAGTGTTAATAATGTGCTTATATTCTTTACTAAGGGGTAAATTAACTAACCTATAAATTAATTGATAAATCAGCTCTGGCAGAACATTTTTGGAAATTTAATCATGAAATAAATCCAAATGCTAAATTATTAAAACACTTAAATGGACACATAGATTTAATGGTTTGGGAGAAAATATTTATATTAAAGAATAAAAATCAATCAATGAATTTTGATATATCACCAATTGACTCTCTCACCTAATTTGTTTTGATTCCAGTGGTTAGCAATGTCTTAGTATACAATCACCTAGTAGCAGTAACCATAACAATGTAAATAAACAAGATCAAAAAGAAACTGAGCTGATGATGCAATAGACTATTTTATTGCAAAACTAGTCCTTGAATTCCAAAAGATAAATGAAGAATTGCTACAATTATTAATTATTATATTAATATTTATGTTACTTCGCTGTTACTAGCTTCTTTTTACATTTATAGTATTAGAGGACTTCCTTTTACATTGGTGGTTACATGTAATGTTGTATTGGGAGCCAATGGTCAAGCAGAGAGAGATTATCTGTGTGTTTCCACTGCTTCTGCCATACATATAGTGAAACATTAAGACAAGAGATAGATGTGCAACCATAGATGTGCAACCTTCATTTGAATTTACAATTAAATTCCAATTAGATAAAACATTTTATGATATATTAAGTATGTTGTCTTTTTAAAAATAGCATCTGTAACTGTCGTTATAAATATACTGTCGAAACTGCTGCCATCATGTATCTAATCACAAATGTTCCATAGTCTCTTTATCTCTCCCACTTAAAACGTGAATGTGTGCACAATGAATTAGGGAAAATGTTTTACGATGTATTAAATGAAGTTTATTGTCTTAATAACAAATAACATCCATAATTGTTTCAGCTATGCTACTGTCACTACTGCCATCATGTTTCATCGCACCCATTGTGCACATCTCCATCTTTCTCCCGCTCAAAATGTGAATTTACAAGCAAATTTTGATCAATTAAAACATTTCACGATATATTATATTAAGTATGTTGTCTTAATAGAAAATTGCATCTATAATCGTTGTTATGGAAGCTGGCACCATCATCACCTAGCATAGACATACTGGTACATTTCCTTTCTCTCTCTATCTTTCCTGACTATGTTAATTTCTGCGCAAATTCAAATTAGGTTAAAGATTTTATGATGTGCTATATTAAGTATGTTGTCTAAATAGAATCTTTCTGCCGCTCAAAATGTGAACTTCCACGCAAATTCAAATTATTAATGTAAGTAAAGTTTTTTACAATGAAATATTTTATTAGGTATGCTGTCTAAATAGAACATCATATCAATTGTTTCGGTTGCGCTGCTGTTGCCACTGTCACCTTGATCACACACATATCAGTACATCATTTCTGTTATCTTTCTCACTCTCCTACCCACCATATGAATGTCTGCACAAAATCAAATTAGGTAAAATGGGGGGGGACTTAATCAACTTAAGTGTCCCTTAGTTTGTTCAAAGGCAAAACTTTATATATTATTTAATTATTAAGTTATGTTTTCTATTTATATAGCTGATAAGTTAAATTCCAAAATTAAGATCTGAAAAATGCTTTTGAAGTCGTCTTGTATTCAGATAAATATAGTATATAGCTATCCTATTTTACATCACCTCCGAGTATTGTATTATAGGCAAATCATTAATGTTTAAACATATGAAATGCACCTTACTTATGTGATTTAAATCCTGGCTGTAGCATTGAATTTTTAGTCTGACCCTACCCTTCCAACTCTTGTCCTATATACAGCTAGTGTGGAAGAAGCAATTCACACTAACAGTATAAGCCTAATGCATATAGCTTAATGTTTATACCTCTACCTATCCTATAAAAATCGTAATATTAATAGCAGGTAACCTTCATTATGTTCCTGAATGCATCCAGCCTATTATCAAGCTACCCTAAATAATCTAAATTAATCATGAAAGCACATCACACCAATTTAATAAAAGGTTTAGATTTTATTACATACAAGTAAATTAGACCACAAGCTCAAGAAAATTAAACAGAATATAATCTAATGAGATTTAAAGGAAGTGCAAAGCTGATGTGGGGGTAAGCAGATGTGTGTTGTGGCAGTTACATAGGTGAGAGGAAGAAGGGAATAAGTAGCATGGCAACAGGAGAGACAGTGGCAGTAACAGGGAGATGAAAGATTTGGAGGAAATATATGAAGGCAAAAGGACGATAAAGAAGCAGTAAGCAGAGAATTGAGAGAAATCATAGAGGAGACATGGAATGTCAGGCATAAGCTGATATCGGGATAAGAAGAAAAAGTGGAAAGAGATGCAAGATAGGAGGTGAGGGAACTATTTGGCAGAGGGCTATAAATAGAAGTGAACAACTCTGAAATATTGATGCTTTTAAAATTGGAAACAGGAGGAAGAGAAACATATTGATGAAATATATAAGTACACAGATGGTGAGGGATATGATAAGCCAAGCAAGAAAATTGAAAGAAACTGACACTTATGTGCAAAAGGAATTACTAACACAATTGAGCAAAGAAAAGCAGCTCACAGACAAGGAAAAGTCGATTAAATGAGGAACTTCAAATTATGGATTGTCAGCTGAAGGAGAGGCAGGAAGCAGATAAAACAAAAGCATTAACAAAAACTTGGAGAGAATACCATGTCAGAGTTAGGGGTGGTAGAAGCTGCAAAGGAGGGAAAGAAACACAGGAGGGGATGTCTGAAGCAAGCAGAAAACAGTTCAGTTTTCAAGTGAGCAATATGAGGAACAATCTCAAAGACGGAATGACAGAAGCACAGAGGACTTCAAATGGACTATTAACAAAAGGTAAACAGAGAGGTGCAGTCTCTACGAAAGATAGAATTACAAGGGAAGAATGAGCACATTACAGGAAGGAACAAAAGGAGAACAATGCAACAGATGTGTGAGTTGCAAGATCAGCAAGGTAAGACAGGCCAATGGCACACAGAAGGGGCAAAAGGGGCATACTGTGCAATTACGGGAAGAGAAAACAGATACATCACAGCAGATAACCAGGCACAGGAAAATGCAGGAAGGTACAGATAGGAGGAATTAAGGGTAGATGTAAGACCAACAAAAAGTGGAATAAGAATAAAGTGTATAAAAGGGGAGAAGACAAGTGGAAGGTGAAAAGTGATTAAGGGAGGGGGAAGTGAGAAAGCCTAAGTTAAGTTTCAAGAAAATCCCAAGAAACATGTAATTAGGCAGTGCAAGAGCAAAGTGAATTAATATGGCAATTAGCAACAGAGCAGAAATAAGACAGAAAACATAAGAGGTTAAGAGGAACATAAGTAGAACTGGAAAGATAGAATCGAAATGAAACATTCAATGCCAATCCTGGTATGGCATTGAATTTTTCAGTATAACTCTACCATTCCAACTCATGTCCTACACACGGTCTATGTGGAAAAAACAATTTAAACAAGTAGAACTACTAAATGCAAAGGAATCCATGGACTATAGGATGGCATGCAGATAACTGAAAAGCGAAATTAATGTAAAATATGTAAAATACGACAGAAGGGGAAGAGCCAGGCTCAAAGGGAAGCCCGTGTATGATTTGCACTTTATAAATTTCAATTCAAATGATTTAATAGTACTAGTTTCTACCTAGGTGGCATGAAGTCATAGAAGAAAATGTTGCCAAAAGTACCAAATTGTTAAGAAACTCCAGGTTTACTAACCTACAGCTACCTTGCATGTCTAATATGGTACACTCTGTTTAAACAGCATTTTTTCTCGTCTTACAAAGAGCAATGATGGTGGATAATACCCACCTTTTGAAGAACTCAAGAACAGCATTAGCATAATTCAAAATTTTCTCGGGCTTCTAGCCAGGTAAAAACTTGGCTTGGTGTCAAGCCAAGTTTTTACCTGGCTAGAAGCCCGAGAAAATTTTGAATTAACACGTCGCCAGGAAAGCTTTAGTTCTTATTTTAGAATTAGCATAGTTCAGCATTTAAAAATAAGTGTTAAAAAAAGAAACAATTTAAAAGTAATTTGTCACCCTCCATGGTGTAATGGTTATCATGCTAACTTCATATACCCAAGGTCGCGGGTTCAAACCCGGCAGAGGACGATGGATTTTTTCAGGTGTAAAAATCCTTAGCATGGTTTCCTTCGGAAGGGAAGTAAAGACGTTGGTCCCGTGTCATAGATTTATGACACGTAAAAGAACCTCAAGCCTGATAGAGAGGCCTCTGAGCAAAATTAAGTGATCCTTCACGCCCAATATAGAATGGGACGCTGAGAGTTAAAGGGTATCCATAAATAACACGCCATTTTTAAAAGTAATTTCAAGGTGGATTACAATACTGCATAGCCAAACCTTTAAAATAGTGCATCAAAATACCTTAGAAATAGTTTTACAAAACTAAAATTAATGTTAATGATAGTATTTTGGAAACTATTAATAATTACAGCAAAATTACTGAGATTGGTTATTCGTGAAAACATGTGAATTAAAATATACATATTATAGTATTTTGGAAACTATTAATAATTACAGCAAAATTACTGAGATTGGTTATTCGTGAAAACATGTGAATTAAAATATACATATTAAGTAAGTTACCTGCTCAAATTCCTCGTTGATGATTTTGGGTTCCTCATGGCGTTGGAACCACATCATGTACTTGGTGTGGAACCTCCAACTCTGTTTTTTAAGGGCCTTGGCTGCCAGATACTGCGCCTTGGTCCCCTCCATATAGTAAAAGATAAAGAAGAGAGTTTCCGTCGACAAGCGCTGGAAAAACTCCACTGTATCGGAATGAGGCAGTGGAGTCTGCAATAATAAAAACAAAAAATGTGACTAATTATAGAATATAAATAAATGCTTTATGCAAATAATTTAATGGCTTTTAAGTGCCTTTCAAGTATTATCAATTTATTGTCAATCCAATTTATATGTATTAAACATTTGAATGCATTCATTACTCCTTTGTATCAATAAATATGTCAATACTCATTAGTTATCAATACTCATTAGTGCTGTTTATGTTATACTGTTGGGACATATTGCTAAACTACTATAATATAAATATAAAGAGAAAGTATAATGTTTATTTTTGTTTATAAGTATCTCAAGAACTCCTAATCTGATTTGACTTAAGTTTACAGCTTAAGACTTTCTGAGTGATATAGGCTCTTGCTTTGTAGAAGGTTTTATTACATCTTCTTTCATTGATTAGTGAATTCAAATGTTCCAGTCAATAATACAAAGTTGTCTTTTAAAGATCTACCTATATATCTCCTTCCAGTTGACTGACGTTTCATTATCTTTCTTCTTGATATATTTATTACCTAGCATTTGAGCAATATGTTCATTCAATTTTATTTTTAAGTACCTATCCTTTAAACTGAAAATATATTATACTTCCATTTCTTATTTTATCAGTTCATGTACATCTTAGTACACATCTCATAAATTTCATCTCTGTGATCTGAAGACACACTTTCTTTGTTGCTTTGTTTTGTTTATGATTTGAAACAATCAACATGAGCTTTAGGTAATCATAAATGCACTAAATGCATAGGTATTTTAACCAAAAAAGCCAGAATTATTCTAATTTTTTATTATTCTGACCCTTTTCTATTTCTCGTGAAGGTTATTATATTTTGTATAAATAAAGGTGTTAATTTTACGAAGAATATCAAATAAATCTTACTTGATAAGATCTTAATATAAATAAAATAAATGTATACTATTAAGTCATTATTATATTATGAGTGCAGCCACATCCATCAACCTGTACAACTTCATTTGTCTTCTTTTCTGGTTTTTTTCTCTAAAGTTCATCTAATTCTATAAACGTTTTGGGATTTATTAATTTTCATTTTATTAAATTTGTCACATTTAAAATTGATATCACATCCTCAATATTAGAAGTGTGATTCTTGCCATTTATTAATATTTCCAATCTAACACAGTTTTTTTCTTTAAAAAGAATAATCCTTGTTTTATTTGCATATATTTTAAAATTATAAGGTTTTGTAATTTGGCTTAAAATAAACAGTGATTTATAAGACTAGAACGGACAATATTAAAATTATACTTTATAAAGCAATGGCTGTTGTATATAAATCAGAATCATGGACAATGAATACACACACTAAAGAAGTAAAAAGATAAGAGGCCAATTGTTAAGACTAATAAAAAATAATATACTTGTATATATTCAAATATTTGATCTGAAAGATATAGTATTTATAACTTATAGGTAAAATTAGAGCAAATTCAACATTCAAAATTAAAAAATAATATTACTTTTCACATTCAACCTATTATTCTATTTCATAATTCAATTTCCCCTAACAAATTCAACAGCAGAAATGAAATTTCTTCGACCCATATATGAGATTAGGTAAATTAGAAAAGGCATGCAAACAGAATGGTAGAACATAAAATACAAAAGACAGTATATCTATATTAGCCAGGAAGAAGAAATGAAGGACCTTGAAGAAGATGGAAAGAGGCTTTGGAGCTGGAACACGCTAAAAGGCCTAACCTAGAAAGGATATGGGCTTAGAAGCTTTCAGGTACAATCTGAATGAGGCTTCAGATTAAGAGTAGCTTCGCACCACTGGCCCCTCGACCAAATGCATGAACCACATGTCCGAACCCACAGTTCCTCTCATACTTAGCAGGATTATTGTTGCAATATCTGAAACTTTAAAAAAGGAGGAGAGGGAAGGCTAAACCTGATCTTTGTATAATTGTAAAAAGAAGCTAGTAACAGTGAAGTAACACAAATATTAATATAACTAATAATTGTAACAAATCTTCACTTATCTTTTGGAATCCAAGGACAAGTTTCGCCATAAATTGGTTTATTGCATTGTCAGTTTTAGTTTCTTTTTGATCTTGTTTATTTAAATTGTTATGGTTACTGCTACTAGGTGGATTGTGCACTAAGGCATTGCTAACTACTGGAATCAAAACAAATTTGGTGAGAGAGTCAATTGGTGGTATATCAAAATTCATTGCATGAATTTTATACCTTAATATAAATATTTTCTCGAAAACCATTAAATCTATGAGTCCATTTAAGTGTTTTAATAATTTAATATCTGGATTTATTTCATGATTAAATTTCCAAAAATGTTCTGCCACAGCTGATTTATCAATTTGTTTGCATTGAATATTCCTAAAGGGTTCTTTTTACTCTGATTTCTAAATGACATTTTGTCTTACCAATATAAACAAGGTCACAATTTAAACAATTTAATTGATAAATGCCAGATTTTCTATTTTTTGAAATGTTATCCTTTTTTAGAAAACCTAATAATTTTTTTATACTGTATTTATTTTGAGGAACCAATATTATACAATGCTCTTTGAAAATATTTGTGAATTTTTTATTTGCCAAGGGTGATAAGTAAATTTTTACCTTCTCTATATGTACTATGTACATAGCGTATAGAGAAGGTATTGTATTGCACCCAAAAATTTATTAATGAGATTTCACCGGAAATAAACGTTTTGAGACCCCCCCAAATCCAAAAAAAGCACTTCTAGAAAAATGTCCGTGTGTGTGTGTGCACGCGTGCGTGCATGTGTGTGCAGCATAGCTCAAAAATGAAAAGACCATTAAAAACCAAACTTGGTATTTAAGTTTGGTATCTTCCAAGGATGCGACACGAAGATTTCCAAGAAAATCCTCCCACCCCAAACTACCCTTTACATGGAAAAAATTTTGAAAATTTTGATTTTCTTAAAAATTGCTCTAACGATTTTGATTATAATCTTGTGCATTTAAGATAATTACTTGACAAATAAAATGTATATCTTGAATTTTCTGGGAATAGCCTCTAAAGATTGCTTTATTCTGGATGAATTTTATGGATTTTTGCATAACTGCTAAACCGTAAGAGATGGATAAAAACTTACCCCACAGAAAATGTAGAGCACATTAAAATACATAATTTATGTTATATACATTTTTACTTTCTCTATACGCACTATATACATAGTGTATAGAGAAGGTATTGCACTCCACCAAAAAATTTGATACCGAGATTTCACCGGAAATATATGTTTTAGGGTCCCCTTTATCCAAAAAAAGTATTTTCAGAAAAAGTTCTGTGCGCGCGCGCGTGTATGTGTCCGTGTGTTTGTGAACACGATAACTCAAAAAAAAAAAAAGTTGGTAAAATACCAAACTTGGTATTTAAGTCTAGCATCTTCCAGGGATGCGATACGAAGATTTTGAGAAAAATCCCCCCACCCCAAACTACCCTTTACATGGAACCTTTTTCGAAAATTTTGATTTTCTAAAAAATGGCTCTAACAATTTTGATTAAAATATTGTACATTAAAGATATTTACTCGACAAATAAAATGTATATTTTGAATTTTCTAGGAATAGCCTCTGAGGACTACTTTATTCTGAGTGAATTTTCCGGAATTTTGTATAACTGCTAAACTGTAAGAGATAGACAAAAGCTTATCACACAAAAAATGTAGAGCACATTAAAACACAATTTATGGTGTATACATTTTTTTCTAGGAGTTGATCGTTTTTGAGATATTCCTTGTTTTTGTTTTCAGGGTCGAAAATCTTAACTTTTCTCATACAGGAATTTGTCAACTCATGTCCATACAAAGGAACTTCAGTCACATAGTAACCAGCTTTTGACTATCGCTTTAACCTATGCTACTCCCTAATTTCCTTTCTACTTACAAGTCTAATCGACTAGATTAGCATGAAGTAAATAGAAGCATAAACTTTTTAAGAATAATTTATTGCAGGGATATAGAGAAAGTCATGTGAATGGTACACATTAGATTTTTTTCGTGGAGTCGGTCGTTTTTATGACATTCCTTGTTTTTAGTTTCAGCTTTGAAAAACATACTTCCTTACTCATACAGGAATTTGTAAAGTCCTGTCTATAGAAACAAAGGAACCTTAGTCACATAACAACCAGCTTTTGACTATCACTTTAAGCTATGGTATTCCCTTATTTTGCTTGTACTTAAAGGAAGCAAGTAATAAGACTATTTCTACTAATTTTTTCTCGGTTAACATGAAGTAAATGGAAGAATAAGCTTTTTAACAATGATTAGTTGCAGAGATGTAGAGAAAGTCATGTGAATGGAACACATCAGATTTTTTAAAAATGCGATTATCTTTTATTTTCTTACGCATAGAAATCTCTTTAATAGCTTTTTGATATTTAAACTTCTCAATTTTTTTTATTTATAAAATCAGTATTAAAACCATTAATTAAAGCAGTGTTGATAATATGTTTATATTCTTTATCTTTATTAAGGAGTAAATTAATTAACCTATAAATTAAACTATTAAAAACAGCAAATTTATGTGAAAAAGGGTTAAAGCCATATTTTTTATATAATTATCAGTGTGAGTTTGTTTTCTGTATATTCCAAAATTCAATTTATTGTTATTTTTTATCATTTTTAAATCCAGGAAAGGGAGATAGCCATCACTTTCAGTTTCTAATGTGAATTTTATAGCCTTATATTGTAAATTTAAAAGTTTTAAAGCCTCATTTACATGTTTATCAGGAACAATAGCAAATATATCTATACCAAGTTTTAAAAATTAGAGGGAAAGCTGCATTTCAAAATAGGTCATGAAAAGATCAGCTAGAAAAGGCGAAAGTGGACTACCTATTGCTAAACCAGAAGTTTGTTGATAAAATTTGTCATTAAAGCTGATTAGTAAGGTTAACAAAATCATTTATTAAATCCTCATTCAATTCTATAGAACTTAACTATTTTTTTTAAAAATGTCAAAAGTTTTTCTCTAGGAATGCTTGGAAGCAAAGCAATTGCATTGAAAGAAACAAGTTTATCATTAGCAGACAATGTAGTACTGCTGATCCTTTCTACTAGCCCAAATGAATTTTTAATACTTAAACTCTCAAATTTTTCAAAATTACTGAATTTTTTATTTAACCATTTATCTAGGTTGTAAGTAGACAAATTTATGCAATTTACAATAGGCCTCATTTTATTTGCAGGTTTATGAATTTTGGGAAGAGCATATGTTCTGGGTAAAATTGGAATACAACTTTTATAATTTGCTTTTCTTTATTTGTAATAATTTTAATTCCAGTATGAGTTTTAATACAAATTAAAATGCATGCTTTTGAAGGGTTATTATGAATGCTTTTGTAATCTTCACCTTGAAGTAAGAGTTCCATTCTGTTAATGTAATCAATTTTATTTAAAATTACAATGCTGTTACCTTTATCAGCTTTAGTATAGACTACATCTTTTTCTTTCAATGATTTAATAATTTATTTATTGTGATTTACCTTAGGGTGGTTTTTATTCAAATTCTATAATATTTTACTACATTTTTCTTTAACCAATACTTTTTTATTTTCATTTCACTCCTGACTATAGGTAAACCGTGAACAAAATGTAGTTGGAGTTGTGACTTACCGAAACTGAAGCCTTACCCCTACTCTCCTTGTAAGATGCTTCTACTCCTTGGCTTCAGTCGAGTCGTCAGCTGTGTCACTCGCTTTCACCTTCACTGTTGCAATCGGTCTCTGCATCTCCTTCCAAATCACCGCTTTCTTCCTCTGGGTTTAAAGAAATTATAATTCTGTCCATTTCCTGATCGATGGTAAGGTCATGCCAGAGGTAACTGCTTTCTGTTAACTGTACTTTGTCACAAACTTAACCCATTATTCAACAGAGTATTCTAAAAACAGTTTTTGGCACAGTTCTTCTTTGTCCTTCAAAGTTCCACCAATTTGTTGGTGCACAACTTTTCCCTTTATGTCACTCCATACCATTTTGATGGGGTAAGACGCAATGGACAATGGAATGTGGCCATGTTCATAAATAATGCTGTCAATGGCGAACTTCTCTCACGAGGCCTGCCGTTATTCGCTGTTTGCATAGCTGGATCAAATTCGAAACCATGATTTTCCATTCAACTGTCACTTCAGATTTCAGAGTAGCCAAATTTGGCTTCTTGTCCTGCTCACTGTTGTGGTACTCAGCATTATCCATAACAATTACACTAGGGCGGGCAAGAGCTGGAAGAAGTTGCATCTCCAACCATTTTAAAGTTTTCAAAATTCATGGATTTATGATAATCACCTAATGTTTGTCCTCCTCAAAAAATAAGCAGTGCCCCCTCTACAAATCCTTCCTCATCTCCTCCATGAACAATAATTAATTTCTGCTCCATTCCTATGTTGGTTGTTACCCCAAGTTCTTCTTCTGATTGCCAGCACTTGCTTACTGAGTGACATTGTTGGATGTTAGTCTCATCAATGTATACAATATTCCAACCCTCTGCTCTGTAATTTCTAATATCATTTAAATATTGTGTTCGTCAAACAGCTATATCGGGACGTTCAACCAAAAGCTTTCTTTAGGACTGGCAACGATTCCATTTGAAACCTAGTTTTTTTACCCATTTTTGCAGGAATTCTCTTCCACAATCAAGGATTCCATCTTCTTTGAGGCTTGCTAAAAGGTTTTTGATAGTTGGAACCTCTTTGCGCACAGTGTAAAACTCATGAATTTTTTGTCGAATCGCAAAATCTATAAATGAATCCACTTCAATTCTGCATTTTTTTGGGTTTGGTTTTCCATCTGGGATAGAAAAACCAGTTTACCTCTTGCAAGAGACACTCTTCCTTCTTTTAAAATGTTGTTCACAGTACTTGCTGAAACATCAGTTGCTTTGCTCGTCATTGCAAGTATGTTTATATTTTGAATTTTAAATGTTTCTCTCATGTTCTTAGAATACCGGACAACTTTATACACTGCTTCCTGAGCCTGTCCTCTGAGTGGCCTACCAGAAACACAAGAAGACTTTGAAGCCTGACAACTCATTTTCTGAACATTTACAAATATTTCGTGCCATTTTGCTTTTCACAAATATATATATGTGTGAAAAACAAAATGGCACAAAATATCATGGTTCTGCTCTGCATGTGCTAGACACGTGGACTGGAGAGCAAGAGGGGAAGGAAGTGCTCATGTGATACCTGGGTGGTGTGGAAGGAGAAAGCTCTACTCGCACATGCACACCAAACCCAATTTGCTCACAGTCTACCTATAGCAATTTCTATATCTGCTACATAATCATCTATACACAGGTTTTTAAACTTTATTCAAAAAATTAATTTCCTACTCATTTAAATTACAATTTGAAAGGTTGATTACATTATATTTTAGGTTATTCTATTTAGTTGGTTTCAATTTATTTTGTGTTAAGCATAATTTATTTAATTTATTTTTTAGTTTATTTGTTTTATTTTTCATGCTAAAGTTCAAATTTTCAAACAATTTAGATTTCAAATTGAGCCAAATTGAATTACTTAAAACATTTATAAGTTTAAGATGCAAATTATATAAATTCCATTCAATGTTATTTAAGTTTTTAAAATGTAAACTTCTTTCAACTTCAATTACTTTTTTCTCTGTTGCTTTTTTGATGAATACTAACTGTTTTTCTAACAAAAATCGAAGTTACTTTATGTTTTAAACAAAGGTTTAAGGAACGTATATCTCCAGGAATATGTCTTCTTTTTTCTTGTAATTTTAAACATAGCTTAATTTCATGTTTAATATTATTAAGATTCAGATTAAACCTATAATTATTATATTTCAACACATCCATCATAAGCAATAACCTAAAATGTATTGCAACTAAGAAATGCTTCAAAACAAATTAACTTATAAATGTAAAAAGAAGCTTGTACCAGTGAAGTAACACAAATATTAATTCAATAATTAATAATTGTAACAAATCTTCACTTATCTTTTGGAATCCAAGGACTAGTTTCAAAATAAATTGGCCTATTATTAATTTCTTAGCCAGCATTAGTTTCTTTTTGATCTTGTTTATTTAAGTAATTATTGTTACTGTTCTTAGCTGGATTGTGTACTAAGGCATTGCTAACTACTGGAATCAAAACAAATTTGATGAGAGAGTCAATTGGTGGTATATCAAAATTCATTGATAGTACACAATCCATCTAGTAACAGTAACTATAACAATTGTAATTTTAATTAAAATTGATTACATTAACAGAATGGAACTCTTACTTCAAGGTGAAGATTACAAAATCATTCATAATAACCCTTCAAAATCATGCATTTTAATTTGTAATAAAACTCTTACCGAAATTAAAATTATTACAAATAAAGGAAAGCAAATTATAAAAGTTGTAATCCAATTTTACCCAGAATATATGCTCTTCCCAAAATTCATAAACCTGCAAATAAAATGAGGCCTATTGTAAATTGCATAAATTTGCCTACTTAAAACCTAGCTAAATGGTTAAATAAAAAACTCAGTAATTTTGAAAAATTTGAGAGTTTAAGTATTAAAAATTCATTTGGGCTAGTAGAAAGGATCAGCAATACTACATTGTCTGCTAATGATAAACTTGTTTCTTTCAAAGCAACTGCTTTGCTTCCAGCATTCCTAGAGAAAAACTTTTGACATTTTTAAAAAAATGGTTAAGTTCTATAGAATTGAATGAAGATTTAATTAATGATTTTATTAAGCTTACTAATCTTTGTTTGGATCAAAATTTGTTCAGCTTTAATGACAAATTTTATCAACAAACTTCTGGTTTAGCAACGGGTAGTCCACTTTCGCCTTTTCTAGCTGATCTTTTCATGACCTATTTTGAAATGCAGGTCACTAAAGCTTTCCCTCTAATTTTTAAAACTTGGTATAGATATATTTCCTATTGTTCCTGATAAACATGTAAATGAGGCTTTAAAACTTTTAAATTTACAATATAAGGCTATAAAATTCACATTAGAAACTGAAAGTGATGGCTATCTCCCTTTCCTGGATTTAAAAATGATAAAAAATAACAATAAATTGAATTTTGGAATATACAGAAAACAAACTCACACTGATAATTATATAAAAATACTGGCTTTAACCCTTTTTCACATAAATTTGCTAATTTTAATAGTTTAAGTTATCGGTTAATTAAGGACATATATGATTTTTTACGATTTTCGGTCAAACATTCAATTTTTTGTTTTTTGCATTAAAAAATATTACAGTATTTGCTCTATAAGATGCTACCATTATTTTGTTTGTTGTGCCATTTTTAAAACCCCCAGAGGCCATCTATGAGCTCCATGTGCATGGTATTTATATCCCTTTTATATAGAGAAGTTACATGTAATTTTATGCTTGTTTTAATGTTATTTTGAATATGGTGCTTGAAGACTTTCAATAGAGGGTTTGCTAATGATTGGTTGCTGCAATTTGTACTACTTCATTAATACAAATGCTGAAAATCTCTTTAAAAAATCAGTTTAATGAAAAAAGGAATGAAATGTTTGACCTAACTGTAGAAAGTGTATTTGAAGATATGTGAAGTTATAAAGCTATGTATTGATTCAGAATCGTTTTCTTTATGCGTTATACTTATTATTTTACAAATAGCTTGTCTTGTGTAGCACAATCATGGCTTCCTTTGTTTATATTCTTTGAGGACCATGTGAGCTCATGTGTTTATCTGGAAAGAAAAGGTTTTTCGCAAAATTCATTCTCTTTTTTCTGTGAAATGTTGTGGTTCTGTAACTTATTCATTTATAAGCGTGGAGAAAAAGAAAAAGGCCTAGAAGTAGTTATAGACAAGCAAGAAGGAGACCTTCTAAGAAAAGCAATTACTGGCATGCTGCACAAAAGCAAGGACACAAAACCCAAATGAATCTCATGTTGTGTGGAGTAAATGCCCCAAAGAAGTATTTGTTTCAAAGGACAAATGTGGTTATGGCCATTAGTGAGTTCAACATGGGTAATTATAACACACTAAAGACACTGCACTCCATCAAAAATCACTCCATACCCACACCTACAGTGTCACTGTCAAAAAAACAGGATGTTCAAAGGATTGCACAAAGCAGGAAGAGGAGCTCTGAGCATTGCAACAGGCCAGAAAACAGCATAAGTTACAGAAAATATCCTCTGAAGAAAGAAAAAAGAGGTTTGAGGGGGAGACATATGGTCCAGAGCAATTCTGAAGCGAGGTCAATTTTTTTTTTTTGCTTTTTTCTCGGATTGCAATTTTTCAGCATTTTGCTGCATAAAAAATGCTCCTTGCAGAACAGTCTTTATCAGAATGACTTGAAATTTGTACAGTACAGAGAAATATATACTGGCACTAAAAATTGTATTGGGTTTTGATATCAATTACTTTTTAGTATGGATTTTGCTATTTGGAATAGGCCATAAATCACACTTTTTTAAAAAATCTGAAATTGGAGTGTTGTTTTTTTTTTGTACGCTAAGTAAATAATGTGATATAAAAACCCAATACAATTCCAATTTATGACTGTCTGAAGAGTATCTGTACAGAGTTTTAAAATGATTGGATGAAAAGTTTGTCGCAAGGGACTTTTCAAATGAGACTATTAATTTTTTTAAATAATCTTATATTTTTTCTGAACCAACCAATGTATAGAGCGGAAACTTGGTACAACATCATGTGGTGTTAACACACACATGCCCTCAAAATTTCATCAAAATTAATTAAAAAATATAGAAGTTAGAAAATTCAGTCATATGTAACCTTAATTTACTCCTTAATAAAGATGAATTCTATAAAGAATATAAATACATTATCAACACTGCTTTAATTAATGGTTTTAATACTGATTTTATAAATAAAAAAATTGAGAAGTTTAAATATCAAAAAGCTATTAAAAAGATTTCTATGCTTAAGAAAATAAAAGATAATCACATTTTTAAAAAATTTACTTATCACCCTTGGCAAATAAAAAAGTCACAAAAATTTTCAAAGAGCATGCTATAATATTACTTCCTCAAAATAAATACAGTATATAAAAAAATTATTAGGTTTTCTGAAAAAGGATGAAATTTCAAAAAATAGAAAATCTGGCAATTGTCAATTAAATTGTTTAAATTGTGACTTTCTTTATATTGGTAAGACAAAATTTCATTTAGAAATCAGAGTAAAAAGAACACTTTAGGTATATTCAATACAAACAAATTGATAAATCAGCTGTGGCAGAACATTTTTGGAAATTTAATCAGGAAATAAATCCAGATGTTAAATTATTAAAACATAGATTTAATGGTTTGGGAGAAAATATTTATATTAAAGTATAAAAATCATGCAATGAATTTTGATATACCACCAACTGACTCTCTCACCAAATTTGTTTTGATTCCTTTAGCTAGCAATGCCTTAGTACACAATCCACCTAGTAGCAGTAACCATAACAATTTAAATAAATATGATCAAAAAGAAACTGAGACCAAAAAGAAACTAATGCTGACGATGCAATAGACCAATTTATTGCAAAACTTGTCCTTGGATTCCAAAAGATAAGTGAAGATTTGTTACAATTATTAATTATTATATTAATAACCGATTTTTGTAGTTTATCCTCAGTTTCTATAACAACTATTTGATCAGCATATAATAAGATGTTTAAAGAGTCTGCATTTACATTTATTTAATGAAGATTTAGAACCCACCATATTAAAATACAAAAGAACTGAAATTTGGAACAAAAAACATCAATTAGACATGTTTAAGGTTAGAGAGAAATATGGCTATAACTGAAATATTCCATATACATTGTAAGAAAGTAGAACAATGTTTTAAAAAAGTGAAAAACAAATGGATATAGACAGTAAACAGAGTTCAAAAACAAATTGAAAATGAGGAAACAAACTCGAATTAAGGCATTATTATAAAGGATTATTGTAAAACGTGAGTATGACTGATAAAGAGAGCCGGAGCTTAATAACAGTTATATTCACTTGTATATAACTGAGCTGGAAAGTAGTGGGTTAGGGGAGATGTGAAGAAGAGAAAATAATGTGGATAATTTCTGGAAATTGGCAAGGAAAAGGTTTGAGGATATAGAAATACAAAAAATATTTAGTAAGATAGCTGAAAAGAGATCATTAGTTTTTTATATACCAATGAAAGACTCATGGGAAAGGGAAAAGTATATAGATGCGACAAATAAAAATGAGAAAATATTGCATGGGTGAAAGCAGGAGTATGGAAGTTTAAGGAAGGGTATTCCACAAAATCAATGTCCTATATGTGCTAGAAATGAAAACATATAATATTTAAATGTAAAGGGATGAAGTTTGGAGAAAAGAGTATATTAATAAGAAATGGCTTAAGATAGATAGAAATGAAGCAGCAGTTAAAATGTTTCAAAAAGGCAGTAAGAAGATTGGACAATTCTTATATAATGTGAAAAATAAATGGGTATGAACAGTAAATAAGAGTAAAAAATGATGTAACAAACTAGAATTAAGAAACTATTGTAAAACATGAGTATGACTGGTAAAGAGAACACTGGTCATATTCACCTGTATACATAACTTAAATAAATAAATAAATATAGCGGAGCTGAAATAAATAAAATAAATAAAAATTGATTTTATGCTATCCTATATGTATTCATGTATACATTTCATGTATCCTAAGAAACAATAAAAATGAGTCTTTATATCATCGCAAAATAAAGTACTTTATTTCATTGTCAATTATTTTAACTGCTTTGGCAGCTCCCAATTCTTTAAATAATGACAATTCCTTGTCATATAAGTCCTTTGACTTGCCGTGTAACAAACTAAGTACAACTTTTTTAGTATAATCTAAAACTTCTTTGGGAATATCCATTTTCATTCATTTATTGATTTATTTGGTGCAGTTTAAACCAGAATTGAAACTGTTTATTCCAGCGGGGTTATGCAGCAATGAACAAAGCACTACATACGTTAAGACTAAAATTCAATTCCTCAAAATGACGTAATAATATTAATATAACAATATTTTAGTTAATATTAGGATAGGATAAAACGTAAACTACACGTGGCTTATTAAACTATTATTTGCTGAACAGAAATTAGAACACTCGCACTTATGTGCTCGTGTACTAAACATCCCACTCACAAATGAGTCTATTTAAACCACTTATAACATAAATAACTATTAATTCCCGATTTATTTTCATTTTTCCACTTCCTCAGTATCTCAATATATAAATGAGCCAAAAAGTAAATTTTAAACTAAAATCATATTTCACAAACAGCCATTTGTATATTCCATTTCAATCCTACCAGCGCAGTTATGCAGGGGTGTAGTAGGTTTACCATTTCATTGCTTTCTCAATTTACACTGGCCTATGATGAAAGAGTCAGTTGTGTTTCATCAGCTAATTTCATCAACAGCTGAAAGAATGCCAAGAAAAGAGGATTTGTGATTTTGTTTAGCAGTACCACATATGTACTGTCACAATTTTCTAAAATCTTGTATTATATGCCTTACAACACTCTAAAGATTAAATGATTGAAGAAAAGTACTTTGTATTAATAGTTGTTGCTCACAACTTTCAGTATGACCCTCATGTATTTTTTGTGTATAAAGTTTCTGCCTATCTCTTATGGTTAACTGTTATGCAAATGTCGGCCACAATGAAGAGGACTTCAAAATCGTGCAAATTCAAATTCAATAAAATAGATAAAATTAATCAAATAATAAATTCGGGACTTAATCGGCTTAAGTGTCCATTAGTTTGTTCAAAATACACGGCAAACCTTTCAATTTCATTTAAAAATTCTTCTTTTTATATTTGTAGATAATATGCTAAATTCCAAAATTAAGTCCCGAAAAATGGGGGTTGTCTTGCATTCGAGGTCGTCTTGAATTTGGATAAATATGGTAATATCTTTAATATACAGTATTTTGATCAAAATTATTCAGTCATTTTTGAGGAAATAAAATTCTTTGGAAAATATTCTATGTAAAGATTAGATTGGGATGGGACAATAACCTTGAAAATCTATTCCCAACCTCTTAAAAGTTTTTTTCTAAAATTGTTCTTTATTGATTTGTGGGAGCCTAAAACATATTTCCAGTACTCTGAAATTCTGTATCAAATTTTTGGACTGTATTTTGTATGAAGTAGAGAAAATAAAAAATTTGTACAAATAAATTCAATTCAATATTTCTAGCATTATGTGCCTAAGAGCCAACACATTTTCATTTTCCTATCTTAGAAAATAAAGTTGTAATTATTTCTGGATAGTAAGCCCTATAACGCATAAATAAACAATACTACTATTCTAGCTGTGTTGAAAATTAAAAGGATAACTTAATTTACCTGATGATAATATACAGGTGTAGGGAGGGGATTGCGCGGAAGATACGTCCGCAATCTTTCCGAGTCTGACGGATGTGGCATATGATAATATGCTGCCTCCATCATCTGGAACTGGCACTGGTGTTCCTTTTGGAGAGGTACAGGACCTAGTGGTGCTACGCCCAACAGTGGAGGGATGTGTGCTTCCGAAGTTACAGACTGTTGCTGAAGTTTACTATCAAAAAGTCCTCTACTAGAGTCAGTTGATGGTAACTCCAAACCCGCACGATCTATCACTTGCTGTGCTATCACTTTTAGAGAAGACATACCTTCAGGAACCTGCTGCTGTAACACACAGAATATGTTAATAAAAGAACAAACACATCTTTAAATTTTACAAAGACAAAATAAAATATGACAAGTTCATTTATATGTGCTCAACAGAGTTCCCAGAACACTTAATTTAATCAATAAGCAAAGTCATTTGAATAAAGCAATGATTAGACTTACACTCTATGATTTTGAAGCCAGAATTCTTCAGATTTGTGTTCTTTAATATTAAGGAAAAATACATATCAAAGAACAGGTCTATTCATGGCTAAGGACAATATAAACACATGAAAAATTATCGGTGGAATTGACAAAACACTCACCACTCTTATATGCAGGAACATGTTGCATAGGCTTCTGACTACATTGTCAGCTGCCGACAACTGGTTTGGACAATTTCACATATAAGATCACTGGGAATTTAAAAATTCATCATCCATTCACCATGTTCCTTTATAAAGTTCTCCTACCATAAATCTAATACTTTCAAATTCCTTTTGGTTTTCAACGGTTTGATTTCTTTATTTATGTTATTGTTTGTTTTTCAGAAATGATGATGAACAGAAGTTTAGGAGCAGATCTACCTGGCTCAATGCTTATGAAATTTGGTTTCAAGAGGTGGTCATTTTTTTTTTTTTTTTTTAAGTTCAAGCCTTGTTTTTATTATTGTTTTTAGATTTTTACTTTCTCTACCCATACTATGTACATACTGTATAGAGAAGGTGCTCCATTCACATAATTTTCTCTACATCTCTGCAACAAATTATTTTTAAAAAACTTATGCTTCTTTTACTTCCTGCTAATCGAGAGAAAATTAGCAGAAATAGCCTTATTACCTTCTTCCTTGTAAGTAGAAGCGAAATAATGGAGTACCATAGATTAAAGTGATAGTCAAAAGCTGGTTGCTATATGACTGAAGTTTCTTTGTTTGTATGGACAAGAGTTCGCAAAGTCCTGTATGAGAGAAGTATAAGTTTTTTATAGCTGAAACCAAAACCAAGTAATATCTGAAAAATAATCAACTCCACGAAAAAAATGCATATAACATAAATTGTGTGTTTTAAAGTGCTCTACATTTGTTGTGTGGTAAGTTTTTGTGCATCTCTTGCGGTTTAGCAGTTATGCAAAATTTCGTAAAATTGACCCAGAATAAAGTAGTCTTCAGAGGCTATTCCCAGAAAATTCAAAATATACATTTTATTTGTCAGGTAAATATCTTTAATATATGATATTTTAATCAAAATCGTTACAGCCATTTTTTAGAAAATCAAAAATTTCGAAAAAAGTTCCATATAAATAGTAGTTTGGAGTGGGGGTATTTTTCTCAAAATCTTTGTGTCACATCCCTGGAAGATACTAAACTTAAACACCAAGTTTGGTATTTTACAGACTTTTCATTTTTGAGTTATCGTGTTCACAGACACATGGACACACACACATGGACCGTTTTCTGAAAATACTTTTTTTTGGATAAAGGGGACCCTAAAACATATATTTCCGGTGAAATCGAATCGAATTTTTTGATAGAGTGCAATATCTTCTCTATACACTATGTACATAGTACGTATAGAGAAAGTAAAAATGGGAAGCAGTTTAAAGAGTCAAAGAAAGTACAAAAGAATGAAAAAGAGAGAGAGAGAAAAAAAAAAAAAAGAAAGCACAGGCATGTAAGCTTCGTAGTAGGTTTTAAAAAAATGCTTGAGGTGGCAACCCGCACTTTTACAACAAAATTGTCACTCTCCATGGTGTAGTGGTTACCATGCTAGCCTCATATACCAAGGTTGCAGGTTCAAAACCTGGCGGAGAACGATGGATTTTTTCAGGCATAAAAATACATAATGGCTTCCTTTAGAAGGGAAGTAAAACTGTTGGTAAAAGGTCATAGATTTATGGCACATAAAAGAACCACAAGCCTAATAAAGAGGCCTCTGAATAAAATTAAGTAGTATTTCATGCTTAATAATAGAATGGGACGCTGAGAACCAGCAGTTAAAAGAGTATCCATAAATAAAACTCCACTTCATTTACAACAAAGTTGACATTTGCACAGGAACAATAGCCATACTTGGCCTTCTTCTTGTATGTCGAATGACATCCAGACTGCAACTATTTGAGCAATTAGCACTACCTAGGTCCCAGGAAAAGGAACCAAAAGGATTGAGGGCCAGAGATCATGGTAGCCAAGACTCCCTCTTCCAATCCTTAAGGTAGGGAGAACTTGGTTCAGATTTTCTTGTACAGCCAGTGAGAAATAGGGAGGAGTTTCGTCCTGTTGCAGCCATATTCGACATTGCATATGCAGAGGCCTATCCTTTAGAAATGTGGATAAAATGTCCCGGAATAAATGCAGATAAATATACTGGTTTCCGACAAAGTGGAAAGTCCTCATATAGAGAGAAGGGCAATGAGATTCCCAAGGGAAATTAGCTTGGTTCCATACCCCACCAGTTAATCTTTTGGTAGACCATTCACTGTAACCTATTCGGAACAGGATGAGCGGACTAATTTATTATGACCTGATTGGAATAAAGGACCAATATAGTTCACCGATGGCTCCAAAATCAAAAGCAGTTGGTGCTGGAGTGTAGGGGTGCAACTGTGGACTTTTGTTCAATCTAGGCACACCACAGTTTTTCAAGCTGAGATCTGTGTGAGCCTGGCAATGTTTAGGAAAACAATGAGAGAGGACACAACAATAAAAATATTTTGATGCTCTTCAACAGTCAAGTTGCTCTTAAAGCTCTTGTGTTATATCAGAAAGAATAAAAAAGCAAGAATTATCATCTTGTAAATAAGCTGAAGTTCTCCATGTCAGAGAAAAATAATTTGTGTATAAGCATGCATGTACAAATACATAAATTTTGATACTGAATATCGGTGAAAGTAATTATATGTTATAAAATAAAAATTATGTATGTGATGTTTCCAAACATTCTGTGGAATAGAAAAGCTACCTTATTTATCCGAATACAAGACAATGTTTTTTTCCAAAATATTTAATATTCAGAATTGGGGTACATCTTGCATTTGCGATATAAGTTTTCTGAATACCACATGAGAAAAAGTAAGCTTCAAACTTCAAGAATACAGCAGTAGCGAAGCCTGGGGGAAATGGTATTCAATTACCACCAAGATTGCGATATACAAGGGTGGTTTGATAAGTTTTCAGAATGGAATAGAAAAAAAGTGCTTATGACACTGGAACTTTTTTATTTTTCAATATAGTCTCCTTGTAGTTTAATGCAGTTGGTCCAGTGATGTTACACTGCCTTAACCCCATTTTGAAAATGAGATTCTGCCAGGCCTGCAAAATCGTTGTCAACTCAGGCTATCAATTCTTCATTTGAAGCGAATCTTCGTTCACAAAGGAAAATTTAGCTTTGGGAAGAGATGGAAGTCTGATGGAGCCATATCAGGCGAATAAGGTGGGTGTGGAAACAATTTATAATTGTTGCCCACTGGGGAGATAATCTACAAACAGAATCCCCTTCACATCCCAGAAAAATGATGCCATGACCTTTCCAGCCAAAAGAATTGCCTTTGCATTCTTTGGTGACAGAGATTTAGCATGCTTCCACTGTTTTGTCTGTTGTTTTGTCTCTGGGGTGAAATAGTGGATGTAAGTTTCATTTGTGGTCATAAACTGGCACAAAAAATCTTGTTCGTTGCTTCTAAAATGGGCCAAGCATTGTTCCGATACTTCCATCTCATGCATTTTTGATCCAGCATCAAGAGTTGCGGCAACCATCTTGCACATAATTTTTTCATATCTAATTCTTCAAAATGTGATATACCCTTTCAAATGACAGCTGGCAAGCTTGAGGAATTTCATGCACTTTCAATCGGCGATCCTCCATTACCATTTTGTGCATTTTTGCAATGATTTCTGGGGTAGTGACTCTCCTGACTAAATTTAAATTTGTTTGTTCACTTGGCAGCAGTTGAATATGAAGGAACTGAGTTCCCCAGTGTATTCAGAAAATCAGCATGTCCTTTGCTTTCATACCTTTCTTTACAAAACACTTAGTCACGGTTCAAATTTCAATTTTTTACATCTTCGCAAATCACTACGGGGGAACAACAATAGAGCAGCATCACCAGTACAGCTGCCTTCCAAGAACGTTGATGTGACACGTGTTTACAGGCAACAGTCCAATGAATATCACGTAAACAACTCGTGGCGCTAAGACTGATCTCTCGTGGTGATTCAGAGAACTTATCAAACCACCCTCATATGCAGCAGATTTTGCGAACTTCATTTTGCGCCAAAAAATTAGCAACAACAAATTTGAATTAGATAAAAAGTTTTATGATATTTTAAGTATGTTGTCTTAATAGAAAATAACATCCATATTCATCATTACAGCTATGCTGCCGCAGTCATGTTCTACCATTACATGCATTCTGTATACATTCGTAGATACTCCCCTCTCCTTCTCTCCTGCCCATAACCAAAACATGAATTTATGCACAAATTCAAATTAGGTATAATGTTTTACAATATAATATATTAAGTATGTTGCCTTAATTGAAAATCATATCCATAATTGTCATCACACATAAGCAACCACCATCACCACCGAGTACAGACGTACTGGTTCATTTCTGTTTTCCCTTCTCCGCTTCTCTCTGGCTCGCTATGTGAATTTCTGAGCAAATTCAAATTAAGTAAAAAATGTCCAAAGTGTTGTTGTATGTTGTCTAAATAAAATCATACCTGTCCTCGTCGTTACAGTTACACTTCTGCCACCGCCGCCATTACATTCTACCATTGCACACATACCTTACATTTCCATTCTCCCTTCTCCTCCTCTAGTGCTCACATTGCGAATTTCTACACAAATTCAAATTACATAAAAAATGTTATGATGTGTTATATTGAGTGTGCTGTCTAAATATAAAATTATATCCATTAACATGTTACAGTTTTGCTGCCACCACAGTCGCTGTCATTTTTTACAATTGCCCCATACCGTATGTATTCCCCTCTCCATCTCCAGCCTCAAAACTCAATTTCTGTGCAAATTCAAATCAAGTATATACACAAATAAAAAAAAGTATCTTTGTTTGTTGAAAATATATGGCAAACCTTTATTTTTCATTTAAAAATTAAGTGATATCTTCATTTTATATAGATGATGTTAAATTAGTAAAGTTAATTTCTGAAAAATGGGGGTTGTCTCTCATTCACTGTATTTGGATAAATTTCGTAAATAGAAATCTAACACTTCATGGTAAAATTTTCTTTGGATTTGTCTCATTTAATGTGGAATGAACTAATATACATATCTTTATATCTTTTATAAAGAATATTGACCAAGAAAGAGTTGAATCCATCAAAATACTGGAAGTGGTACTTATTGAAGCATAATTACACTCTGGATAAAATGAGTCGAATTTACACTCGAATTGCTTCACTAAGTAATAAATTACCTGGAGATTTTCGAAGGCTTGTTGATGATGTAGGCAACATGCGCCTTCAAAACATGTCCAGGTAATTTATTACTTAGTGAAGCAATTCAAGTGTAAATTCGATTTATTTTATCCAAAGAGTTGTAAGTAAGGAATTTAATCCCTCAGTTTAGCTATCAAACCATCAAGACTTTTGCGTCTGAAATAAATTAAAAATTATAATGTGCAACCCACTTTAACTGTCATAAGTGAAATAATGTAATGACAGAAAGCAACTAGCAATGCTCAATATGAATCTCAGCAAGTGGTCCATAGCTTTATAAAGTGGTGCCAAAAATGTATGGACAACAACAATGGCCAACTTCACCATCCCCTTCCAAAAAGCAGTAAAACTTTTGTAGGTTATGCCAGATCCACTCTCGTTGATTTACAGTCTGGTCTGCAATTCATTGGCTCTTTTTGTATAGCACGAGTAAAGTGCTTATATTCTATTGGACTGATATATTTTCATTAACCATTATCAAAATTTACACTATAGATTTTCTGTTGCTTATTTTTTCAGTACACTAACCTTATTAGAGATGGGTCCATTCAGTGTTGGTACAATGGAACCTTGGTGTGGCTGCTGGCTGGACTGCTGTTGTGCAGGTGATGGTGTTGTATTGCCTGCAGTAGGAAGGGGTGATGGCGCACTGCTTACTGATGAAGGAGGGGAAGAGGAATTATTATTATGTTGATGATGATCCATGGAGTTGACCATATTTTGTTGCTGCTTGGCAGCTTGTTGAGATAACGCTGAAACTAGCTGACTGGCTGCTGACACACCACCCTGCAACCAATGGCTCCATATGTAATTCAAATGGCCTTGTATTATGTCTTTAGTTGTTAAATACTACCATGAAAATAAATGCCATTTTTTTTAGTTTCTCTACACATACTATGCACATAATAGGAGGAGAACATATTGTATTTCACCTAAATATTTGATGTTGAGATTTCATCTTAAATATGTTTTGAAATCCCCTGAATAAAAAAATAAAAAATAGGTGTATATGTGTGTCTCTGTACATAACTCAAAGACTTGATAATTAAATTCAGCATCTTTCAATGACGCGACACAAAGATTTTCAAGAAAATCTCCCCACTTCAAACTACCCTTACCCTTTACATGGAAGAATTTTTCGAAAATTGTGATTTTCTCAAAAATGGCTCTAAAGATTTTGATTGAAATACTACAAAGTAAAAATATTTACATGGCAAATAAAATGTATATATTTAATTTTCCCTAAAGTCCACATCATTCTGGATGACATGTATAACTGGTAAACCACAGAGGTAGACAAAAACTTACAACACAAAAATTGTAGATCTCTTCAAAATACACAATTTATGTCCTATGCATTTTTGTTGTGGAGCTAACCATTTTCAAGGTATTCCTTGTTATTGGTTTAAATTTTAAAATACTTTTCTGATACAGAAATTTGAAAACCCCTGGCCATGCACAAGAACCGAATATTGATTACATGCAACCAGCTTTTAAAAGAATTAGCCAGTTTACCCTTATTTCCCTTCTACTTATAAGGAACTAAGTAATAAGACCATCTTGACTAATGTTTATCTTGATTAGCATTATGTAGATAGAAGAATAAGCTTTTAAAGAATAATTAGCTACAGAGAAGTAGGAGAAAGTTATGTGAATGAAATACATCAGACTTTTTTTTTCCCCCACAATCTGCATTTACAATAATGCCATCTGCATTTGGCTGAAATATCTAAAAGAGATTAATGGTTAAACATTTCTTTAAAGATAGGAATTAATTTTGTCAGATTACACTGTTAGCAATATTATATTAAGAGTTAAATTGGCAAAGCATTAATTTTGCCCCATACAATGAATTACAAAACTAAACAGCTTATACAGTCTAATGGATAGTCTTCAAATCTTGGAATCAGTTCCTGGCTGTAGTGGTAAATGCTTCTTTAACTTGAATTGTTCATAGCCTTCCTAGGACTAACAATATGAATACATGAGCTGGTTTATAGATAAAATGAAAACAAATAAAACAAACGTTTACTGTTAAATACAAATTTCACTGCTGATGAGCAGTGATTTCCAAAGTTACAGCCACAATAAACAAAACATTCTTCAAAACAAGAAAGCTGGCATTTACCAAATTGAATGCTTAGAACATGAAAAATTACACAAACAGAAAAACAAATATGGAATGTCTATAGGGCATTTGCAATAAATTTCACTATATACTTTGTAATAGGCTTACGCATGGCAAATCTATTACAGGCTTGGCTGACTTAAAACTGCTTTGATTTAAACTAATTTTGTCTTCTTATTCTTGCTACTACTTTCGACAGTTATTGCAACAATTGCTGCTTAAATTTAAACACTGTAACAGTTGACTGTGTTCCATGTGTCCATTGTTAGACCAGAATCCAGCCAGTGCTGGTTGAATTATTTGTATGTGCAGTAAGATGAGTGGGAGGAAAAAAAAAAAAAAAAAGACAAGATTAGGTTTTTTTTTGTTTTTTTATTTTTAACTAAATAAGAAATGAGGGCAGAAAACGAAATATGCAAGTATAAGAAAATAAATTAGAAGATCAAGTTTACAGAATGAAAAAGCATAAATAAAAATACAAAGAAACAAACAGTTGTGATATTAATTTTCATCTGTTTTACTTTAGGCAAATTTTAACCTTTAGCAGAAAAATACTCTATATTCACAATCAGTCCAAAATATTTTGTCTGTGAAACCTGTAGGAACAGTTTAGTTGATTGTATGGATACTTACATTAAAGTTTGGCCTACACTTTCGAAAATTTGTAGATAACTAGGACAAAACTGATAATCATGTTCAAGCCAAAGTTACTAACCTAAAGCTTAAATATTCACACCAGTTATCCAGCCTGAGATGAATTTGTTTTACTGTTTCCTGCTCTTTTGCCACACCAAGCTGCACAATCTGGAGGCTACCTACTTAGGACTCTTCTGCATTATTGTACAACAATAATGTTCTCTCAGCTGATTAGTTTAGCAGTGGGTAAGGTTGACCCAGTGCGACCTCATTTGTCTAAATTTTCTTATTGAAGTGAGTGAATAAAATTAGAGAACATGGGTACATATTTCAAATGAAGATAAATTTGGCAGATCCAATAGTAAGTAATGTTTCAAGTGAAAAAGAGATGAGCTATGACAGAGGTAGAAACTCTGATATTAAACATATATCTACATTATTCTAATTGAGAAAATGAATTCCAAAAGCTACTACATACATTTTAAAAATAAATAAAAAATGAGGTAAATATGGCTTTTAATATACCTTTGAGTTACACTGATTTTTGACGACAAAATCTTGGCAGTGCATACTAAAAGCATGAGAAATGGGTTACAAAAAGACAAAACATACTGTAAATCTATAAGGAAAGCATTTCATTCCAAGAGTAGCTAGTAAATTCAACATTACTACCAAGCTACCATAATTTAGAATTCCAGGATGTACTGCATACAACATTCCAGTTCCAGTTCAGTGACCTGCTTGTTTTTATCATGAAATATCTTTTCTTTTATTTATAATAGATGCAAATTTATGATCTGAAGTGTTAGTAATTCTTATAGTCACCATAACAGAAGTTTGAAAATGCAGCCAATAGCCTCCCAGTATCTTAAAAAAAAACAACAAAAAAAAACAACAAATTAAAGCCAATACAATCAGAATAAATAATATCATTGAACACCGACTTCAAATGCAGAGAAAAAACATTATGACAGGAGCAATAACCTGGTAGGTCTTACTTAAGCCATGATTTGAATAAAAGAAAAATGTGGACCACATTTAAACAATACAATTCCAATTGTTTCTACAAAGTGAATTATAACATATTCTTTAAGAAATTTAATCTGGGGTTTTGACCTGCTACGTCAGATGTTTACAGTAAATGACAGATTGAAAAATTTGAGGGAGACTGAAAAATTTGAGGCAGGCTGGATATAAAGAGAAGCAGTCTCTCATTGTTCAGCAAATGGCACACATAAAAAAAAGCAAGCAGTTTAATGCATCATCAAAATCTGCAAATTCACGGATTTGACATCGTGATGGCCAAACAAACTTAATGGTGCAAATCTATAAAAATAACAGTCAATGTCTCCATCATGCATTTCATACCAGATAGATCCCAAGACAACAATCTTTGTCGGCGATGCCAGAGAGATAGAAACGATTGTAACGTCTTGGGATCCTGTCCTCATGGAGAAGTATTATGTAATTCTCGTCATCATAAAATTAGCTCAATGATCCCCAACATACCGTAAACAAACAAAGTCTTTGAAGAAATCCACAGTTTGGAAACTAAAACAGCTCAGAAGAATTGACTTTATCATTAACCCTATCATTAGATTTGGATAGCTTAAAGAGCAACCAGAAGCTGTTGATAAAGAGAAAAATATATTTACACACTCACAATCCCATACTTCAAGACAAAATACAGTCTAAAAACCAAAGAAGTAATAAACCTGATGGTTGAAGCTTGGGGCACCGTTTCAATACCTGGAAAAAGTTTGGACAGAAGGAGAACAAAACAAGAGAAATTGCTATATTTGCATTAAGTGGTTCAATTCCCCTTCTTTGAAATCATTTGTATAATAATTTTTAGCATTTTCATGGTTTATCTTGCATTGCTATCAATTAGTTATTGTATATCAATTCTGTGGTGTTTGGTCAATACATAACTCCAAAACTGGCCTTTTTGTGCTAAGAGTGTAGAGATATAAAATACACAATCCTCTATAGTTTGGTGAAGCTCTGATTTCTCCAGAAATAATCCTCTTATCATTTGGTAAGGCCTGGAGATATCAGGGGTTCACCAAATGATAGAGGATTGTTTCTTTTATAGTACTAGTGTCTTAGTACAAAAAGGCCAGTTTTGATGTTACCTTATTCTGTCCAAATGCCACAGAATTTTATCATGTTTAATAGTCCTTTTGCACCTTTTAGTTTTCTTTTTGATTGCCATACTAATGAAACACTGTTGATATTACATTATCTTTACAGTACAGTTTCAGCTTATTCTTATTTTCTTTTAGATAATTCATTTACAATTTGTCTGGTTAACTATGTCCTTATTGGCTGCCTATAAGTACAAGAAGTTGCATAATGTTTAAATAAATAAATTTGATCTCATGCAGAATAAACCCTTTCAGAAACTATTAGTAAAGACTTGTCGGGTGTATATTCCAGGTAGATTTCAAAAACCACAAAGAAGCAGGAAAGTTAAACAAGAGCAGCATCTACTTTTACAGATGACTTGAAACTAAATATAGTAGAGGTTCCAATGAAATAACATCTTGTATCTGGCACTTTCTAAACAGAGTATTGACCAATTTTCTGGATTATTCAATCAACATTTGGAGGCTATATTCTGACTCTTGCACACTATGCAATGTGTTTTATGCTGATGAATTTTTGCACAAAATACATGTTAAGTTTTGATAGGCACTTTCCTGTTTGTGGTCACCCAAACATGCCAGCATACCAGCCATTTGGTATAACTGAAATAAAGCTCCAGCAAGTAGATACTAGTTGGATAGGTAGAGTCAGATTGAAAAATTCAATGCCATAGTTGGGATTTGAACCACGGATCTCCCAATCTCTAGCCGGTTACTCTCCACTGAGCTACCACGGCAACATGCCTGCATAGCATTGAATTTTTCATAGAGATCAGGAGATCCGTGGTTAAAATCCCGGCTATGGCATTGAATTTTTCAGTCTGACTACTATCAAACTCCTGTCCTACACATGGCTTGTGTAAAAAAAAAACAATTAATCCAAAGTAGATACTATCTGATACCCTGCTGAGTAGGATAAAATATTGGAATTGATTAGGACACAGTTCACCAGCAGGGAAGTTATTATACAGGACAGGAATGCAGAGTCCAAAAGCTGTTTGAAAAATTAGCAAGGGATTCAAAATAAGACTCAAAGTCTTAAACTTTTCCTAAGACAAGCCTTCCCTATTGAATGTAATGTATGCATGCTTCTCCTCCTTCAATGTACATTTTGAAAAGAATTACAGTGAAATAAACAAAATTTGTCCAATATTGAAGAGGTTCATTAAAACAAACCACATCAGAAAGGATGTGAAAAAGTTCTTGCAAGCACTGGGATAGGCTTTCAGAGTGCAAGTTTCTATAAAATATTGTGTCTTGTGTTTCACTTAACACAAATCCAGATGCTATAATTGTAGCGAATGAAGATCTAGGTTCTGAATTTTTGTAACCTTTATGCTCTAATGTAATCTTAATTTTCTTAATTCTAAATAAACAAATTTGTTTTATTACTTCAGAATATTTAAAAATACTAATTCCAAATAATTTCCCATCAACATAAATTCTCATTTCATTCCAAAAATACTAATCTAAATTTTTAATTTGCTCTCATTTGCATAATTACATGTCACATTGCAAACTTTCTTCACCGGTTAAATTAATAAAGAATTGTTACACAAAAGGTATGACACTGAGTTGATAACAAACCTGTATAAAATGATAAAAGCTTTTGTGTATTCTGCAAATTCAGGGAAACCAGATTAGTACCTTTTAGAATTCACCTTCTCAATTATGGACTAAGATGGATGGAGCAGAGGAATTTGTAAAGTTACCTGGGGGGGTAACATACTGCATGTTTTAGGAGACAAGAATCATTCTGCTGGACCATCAGGAGATGCTGACTGACCTTCTAAGCAAAGATGGGAACTGTGTTCTGGCATGAAGGATTCTAAGACTTTTCATGTTTATCCATTGGTCAAAGATATGTTTGAGGAACACATGAGCAACTAGTTTGCAAGGAGTGTTTATAAAGAGAAGACAACCTCTCAGGCTGTGCTTGGTACAACAGCACTGAAATTATTTGCATTCAAATTAAGTTTTGCTTATCAGTCAATCAATTTCTTACACCACCATAGCTGACTATTTTCATAATCAAAACATTGCATAGAGAATAGTTAGGATGCACTCTATATTGATATTATCTTGGTCACTAAAAACTCTGAAACAGATTGTGCTTTCTATCTGGAAAATACTATGTTGCACATGATTCTCAAAAGTCAACAGTCTCAATGTTTTTTCACAACATGCCAATGAAGATATTGCTTCAGTCAATAAAAGCAAAGAAAATGTTAATAGTAGATTACTGTTTATTCCACATTTCATAAACTTTCATTGTCATGCAGGCTTTGATGCACCTCCTTTATAGTAAGCATGGTCTGTTACTCTCCCAACCATCAGTGTTCATTAATTTTTCCATTGATTTTAATGGTGCAATGAATGCTGTAGACAGTTAAATTCTTTCTGATGCATCATATCATCTGAAAGGAGTGTATAAAGCAGTTATTTGAAATACCAAGGTTAAACATGAAAGCAACAGCTCCTGAAATTAGTAGTGTGAATGAGTCAAAAATCTCCGAACTGTCCACTTGGCATGTGAACACATGATTTCACACTGCTGCTGTAAACAGGGTCACACTTTTGATGCAGTTTTGTTCTACTCTGAAAGTGCAGTATTGAATTGACAGTGATATGATGTAGTTCAATTATTACAAGTGATTTATTATTTTGCCCTGTCACAAACAGTTTTATGGCTCAGCATATGTTTTCTACTGCAGGGAGTATATTTATTATTTGTATGTGTTAACTCAGCTCACCAAGTGAAAGTACAATTTGCAGAAAGATTTCCAGGAGTAAAAGTTCCAGGCCTTACAACAATTCATGAACTTCACAATAAATTTCAGGCCACAGGAAGTATTCAGGCTAAGAAATCTAAAAGATGACATATGGTGCTTAGACAACATTGGTCACCGCTTGGCCTTTTTTAAAAAAAAAACACTGCAACAGCTCATATGGCCAAACTTTTGATGAGAACAACGAAAGTGTGTTTCAGGACAAAATTATTAGTAGAGATATGTGTCCCCCTCAGTTTTTTGATCTAACCCCCTACAATTTCTATCTCTGGAGTAAATTAAAACAAAGTGTACAAGAATTAAACCAAACATCCGCCAGGAAATTGCCAGCATTTCCCAAGGTGAACTACAGAGAGTGATGGATAGTATCCTAAAGAGGTGCCAAAAATGTATGGAAAACGACATCCAGTTTCAGCATCTCCATTCATAAAGTTGGTGTACAGAGCATTAGTTTCTCTGGATGAAACAAGGTTGGCAAGCCTGATAGTCTAAAAAAAAAAAAAGTGAAGGGGAGTCAAGGCATTACAGCGGGCTGCTAGACACATTGAATTTTGTTGTTCTAAATTTTAATGGATATGGTATTGTATTGTGTTACAGACAGCATTTGTAGGTATATACAAGTTTCAATGTACAGAACTTATATGCGTAAACATCCAAGAAGCTAAACTGTGCAGGTAATCAAGTTCAGTGATGTGAAAATCAGTGTAGATGCTTTATCTGGCAATGTTTGTTATCAAAACTTATACAGTTCACTTTAGGTGTATTTAGACAGAAATAAATACACATCCTATACCAAGAAGGAAGCATTTGGTCCTTGCGGGCCTGATTTGCTAACTGCCAGTTTAATGCACAATTAGAAGTTTCGTTACGCTATATTTTGAAATGCCTACAACGGTCAGGCTGGCCATTTGGTCATCTTCATTGCTGGTGATACGAGGTAAACCAAAGTGTTCCGAGTGAAGCCGAATGAAGTACAGTTCTATGCAGCCCTTGGAGCAATGCAAGAAGATGCTACAACAGGTTAACCATCAAGTTAGTAGCTATTAGCCCACCCTGACTGGCTTCCTAATAATATTGTCACTTTAGCATTGCCTTACATCCTTTCTAATTTTGGTTAATTTTATTTCTTTGTTTACCTTCCATTGTTTTGTTCTTGAGTAACGTTGTTTTGCTTTTGGGTGGTACAAAGTTATATTGATATTGCATTTCACTAATAACCTGGAAGAACAAAATAAGAAGCGATTAATTACAACACGAGCAGTGGCAAAAGCAATTCTTACCCGCTTTGCTAAATTTGTTGATGAATTTCAGGTCAGCTCAGATATCTATTTAATAAATGTAAGAATAAAAGTTGCCTAAAATTAGGGATAAATTTGAAGAAGCTCAGTTTCAATTAGAATTGTTTGAAGATATTGAGAGTCATGCTGCTGACAGAGAAAACTTTGAATCGCTTTATTTTAACCTAGAAGCAACATTGACTAAACTAGTAGCACAAAGTTCAGAAGGCAATGTTGGCAACAATCCTGGTAGCCCTCCATTGTCACATACAAGTAGTGCTAAGAAGGCAATAAAATTGCCAACTATCAAATTACCTTCATTTAATGGTGATGTAACCAATTTTAGGCATTTTATTGATATATTTGAGAGTTTAGTTGTGAATAATGAGTATTTAGATGATATTCAGAGGTTTCATTACTTTTTATCCTCACTAACAGGGGAAACACATACTTTCATAGCTAATATTCCAGTCTCAAATTGCATTTTTCAGGTTGCATTGAATACTATTTGCAATCGTTATAACAATTTAAGACTTATTGCTTCTGCTCATCTTCCACGTTTGTTGAGTTTACCTTTGGCTCACAAATCATCTGCCAAGTATTTAAGAGCATTGATAAAGCAAACCATGAGTAACTTAAATGCAATTAAGGCTTTAAGCTTAGAAATTTCACTGGAAGATTTGATAGTTTCTCAACTGGTGTTAGATAAGTTAGACATAAGTATCAAGAAAGAATTTGAAAATACTATAAATTCAACAAATTTCCCTGCATTTGTGCATCTTATTACATTCTTGGAAAGAAAATGCAAATCACTAAAAATTGTGAATTCAAAACCAAATAAAATTGAGCCAAGCATTTCAAATGCTTAGGCACAAGGTGTTAATCATAATCACAAATCAAACTTTCGACAGATTTATGCTGCTACAACATTAAATTGTGCTTATTGTAATTTGTCACATGCCTTAACAAAGTGTAAAGCATTTATTCACATTCCAGTCTTAGAGCGCAGAGCATTTGTCAAGAATGCAAACCTGTGCTTCAACTGATTACTATCTGGTCATATAGTTAGAAATTGTAAATCATCGAACTGTCGTACTTATGGTAAGAGGCACCACACTTTAGTATATTTTGATGCTTCAAAGGAGCAGCACAGTAAGGGTAACAATGAAGGTCCATCAAGTCATGGCCACACGTTGACAGATAATGCTTCAAATAGTTACTGTGCATTCAAAATTGAACCTCGTAAACACATTTTGATTAAGGTTGAGGTTAAGAATGACAAGGGTATTTGGCAAACTTGTAGAGCTTTGTTAGATAACTGTTCTCAGTCATGTTTCATATCAGAAGCATGAGCTCAGAGACTAAAACATAGAAGGTACCATGATCCTAAACCTGTTCAAGGAATTGGGAGTACAGTTTCAGAAACCAAACATGGAGTATGCATTAGCATTGGTTCATTTGTAACTGACTTTGTCATGTCAGTAGATTCTTTAGTTTTGCCTAAGGTAACAGAGAGTCGGCCTACAGAGAGAATTGACTACAGCAACTGGAATTTATCAACAGATATTTCATTTGCTGATCCTAATTTTCATGAACCAGGAAAGATAGATGTTTTATTGGGAGCAGAAGTGTGCTCATACATTCAATGCCAAGGAAAATTGTATCATGATAATATTCATCCTGTTCTAATGGAAACAGAGTTCGGTTGGGTACTTACAGGAAGATATTCACATTCTGAAAGGTACTGTAATATTCCACGTCGGCCGGTAGTGTCGTGTTTTGCCAAGACTGAAGTCAGCATACAGCAACAATTGCAGAAATTCTGGGAGATTGAGGAGCTGAACCAAACTCCAAAAACTATAGATGAAAAGGCATGCGAAGCTCATTTCTCTCAGAATACTACAAGGGATTTGTCCGATAGATTTGTGGTTCAACTTCCGTTTAAAAAAGATCCTAAGACATTGGATGATTCTAAGATGACAGCCACAACAAGGTTACATCAGTTAGGAAGAAAGTTAATCAAAAACTAAGAAATGAAGGCAGGTTATTTGAAGTTCTTACAAGAATATGAAGCATTAGGTCACATGGAAGTAGCAGCACCTACTACTTTACATTATTACAGGCCTCATCATGCAGTATTTAAATCAGACAGTTCAACTACAAAGACAAGAAAGTTTTTGACTGTTCTGCAGCTTCCAAGAATGGAATTTCGTTGAATGATTTATTGCTTGTCAGTCCTATTATCCAACAAGATATTTGTTCTATTATTCTAAGATTTAGAACTCATGAGGTAGCATTTACTGCTGATGTTGCAAAAATGTACAGACAAATTTGGATACACCCTGATGATCAAGTGTACCAAAGAATACTATGGAGAAGCAACCATGCAGCTTCCATGCAGGAACATCAGTTGAAGACTGTAACTTATGGTATGGCTTGTTCTTCATTTTTAGCTATTCGTTGCTTGTAGCAATTGGCTCAAGATGAAGCGCACAACTTTTCAAAGGCTTCAGCAATTGCATTGAGGGATTTCTATGTTGATGATGCATTTCAGAATGTGCAACTTTAGATGAGGCACTGCAGCTTCAGAAGGAATTGACTACCATGCTGTATAAGGGTGGATTTTTTTTGCGTAAATGGCCCAGCAATTATTCAGGATTCTTAGTAAACATCTCACCAGACCAAAGAGAAACTAACTTACCATTACAACTTGACAAAGATGGAGTGAAAACACTTGGACTATTATGGCATCCAACTGAGGACAAGTTTCAAATTGTAAGCGGCCAGAAAACTAACTGCACACAAACATTTACCAAAAGAGTAGTTTTGTCAATAGTTTCTGGTATATTTGATCCCTTGGGCTTTATAAGTCCTATTATAATATTATGCAAGGTGTTTCTGCAAAGATTATAGCAGGAGAGATTAACATGAGATCAGCCACTCTCAGCAGGGTTGGCTACGAATTGGAAGACCATCCACAACCAACTTCCTCTGATTAGTAACATTTGTAACATGATTAGTAACTTTTGTTGCCAATAGAGTGTCTGAGATTCAAGAAATTTCTGAAGGCGCTATATGGAGACACGTTTCTTCACAACACAATCCAGGTGATTTGATATCAAGGGGTGTGTTTCCTGAGAATCTTGTACATGAAAGGTTATGGTGGGAAGGTCCAACTTGGTTACATGAAAATGCCGAGCTGTGGCCTGTCCTTAGAACCATTTCAATCCCCCAGGAAGCCCCAGAAATCCGAAGAAGACAGCTTGTCATGTTGCAACTGTTATTGATGATGGAATAATCACACAATTTTCCAGCTTATCTAAACTGCAACATATTGTAGCATATATGTTTAGATTTTGCAGTAATTGTGTTAAACCCAAAGCAAAAAGAGTAACTGGACCACTCTCACTTACAGAGCTTCAAGAGTCTTTGAACAGATGCAATCAAATTTCACAACGATCAGTATATGGTATAGAAATGCAGCAACTAGCAACAAAACAGACAATTGACAACAACAGTCGCCTGAGATCCCTAAATCCTTTTCTAGATGGTAGAGGATTACTTCGAGTTGGTGGACGGTTAGCGCACTCTAACCTATGATCAACAACATCCTTTAATTCTGCCACAGCATCATTTAACAAGACTTGTTGTAGAGCATGAACATAAACGACTGTTACATGCAGGTTGTCAACTTTTACTGGCATCACTGAGGGAACGATATTGGATATTAAATGGTAGATATGCTGTTAGATGTTTTATTTATAATTGTATAATTTGTTACAAGCTGAAGGCAAATGTAGCAAAACAGTTAATGGGACAGCTACCACGTGCACGAGTGGAAGCAGCTAGACCTTTCTTGAATTGTGGCATTGACTATATAGGACCATTTTATATCAAGTCTGGCACTCAGAACGAAGATAAAAGTAAAATGTTATGCATCCATATTCATTTGTTTTACTACAAGAGCACTACACTTAGAAGTTGTAAATAGCTGGTCCACAGAATCATTCATTGCAGCCTTAAAGAGATTTGTATCTCGGTGTGGCAGAAGCCAGAACATTTATAGTGACAATGGCACAAATTTTGTAGGCACAAGGAGAGAGTTGAAGGAATTGCAAGAACTTTTCAGCAGTGAGCAAACGAAGCAAGAAATACAATGCTTTGCAAATTATGAAGGTATAACCTGGCATTTCATAACACCCAGAGCACCACACTTTGGCGGATTTTGGGAAGCAGGTGTAAAGTCATTTAAACATCATCTTAGACATGTCATGGGTGCTTCATGCCCTACCTATGAAGAGTTCTATACCCTAACATGTCAAATTGAGTCTTGTTTGAATTCCAGACCTTTAATTACTCTCTCATCTGACCCTAATGATCTTCAGGTTCTTACTCCTGGTCATTTCTTAATTGGCACTTCTCTAACCAGTTTACCCCAGCCAGATCTAGGTAGTACTAAACTTAGCTTACTAACTTAGCGTGCTCAGTGAGAGACTACAGAAACAATTCCAAGAATTCTGGTCCAGATGGTCATGCGAATATTTGCATCATCTTCAGCAGCGATCCAAATGGAGAAGTCCAAATGCAAATGTCAGCCAGGTGCACTCGTCATTGTGAAGGAAGACAACCTTCCTCCACTCTGCTGGAAGTGGTTGAGCAAGTACATCCAGGAGACGATGTGTGGGTGCGAGTTGCAACAATTTGCTCAGCAAATGTGGTATTCAAAAGACCTATTGTAAAATTGTGTATTCTTCCTCAAGAGGCTAAATTGTAATTTATATTGTATTTTGTTCTATTGTAAAATTGTGTCCTCTTCCTCAAGAGGCTAAATTGTAATTTATATTGTATTTTGTTCTATTGTAAAATTGTGCCCTCTTCCTCAAGAGGCTGAATTGTAATTTATATTGTATTTTGTTTTTTAATTGTGTTTGAAGAAATAATACTTATTTCTTGGCGGCTGGTATGTTCAGAGCATTAGTTTCTCTGAATGAAACAAGGTTGGCAAGCCTGATAGTCTAAAAAAAAAAGTGAAGGGGAGTCAAGGCACCATAGCGGGCTGCTAGACACATTGAGTTTTGTTGTTGTTCTAAATTTTAATGGATATGGTATTGTATTGTGTTACATTTTTACTTTCTCTAGCCAATATGTACAATGTACATAGGGATAGAGAAGGTACTGTGATGCACCCAAAAATTTTATACCGAGAGTTCACCAGAAATATATGTTTTGGGGTCCTCTGAGTCCGAAAATGTATTTTTAAAAAAAGGTCTGTGTGTGTATGTGTCTGTGAACAGCATAGCCCCAAAACAAAAAGACCGTTAAATACCAAATTTGGTATTTAGGTTTACTATCTTCCAAGGATGCGACACAAAGATTTCCAAAAAAAATCCCCCCACCACAAACTACCCTTTTCATGGAAAAAATTTCAAGAATTTTGATTTTCTTAAAAATGGCTCTAACGTTTTTGATTAAAATCCCATATATTAAAGCTATTTATGTCCAAAATAAAATGTATATCTCAAATTTTTTGGGAATAGCCTCTGAAGACCTCTTTATTCTGGATGAATTTTGCTGAAATTTGCTTAACTGCTAAACCTTAAGAGATAGAAAAAAACGTACTACACAAAAAATGTACCTCATGACAAAGCACACAATTTTTGTCTTTACGTTTTTGTTGTGGAGGTAACCGTTTTCAATATATTCCTTGTTATTGGTTTCAATTGTGAAGTACTTAAACTTTTCTCACACAGGAAGTGTCTGTTTTTCTTTTGTTCTACTCCTGGCCAAGCAAAGAAGTGATTTGCAATGACAATCACATAACGATAGCTTTTAAAACATTTGACAATCACTTTAGCATAGTGCATTCCCTTATTCCCTTCTACTTATAAGGAACTAAGTAATAACATTCTGCTAACATTTATCTTGATTAGCATTGTCGACAAAGAAGAATCTTTTGTAGAAGTTTTGTAGAGCAGCTAGAGAAAGTCATGTGAGTGTAACACATCATATTTTTTGTAGTGTTTTAACGCCCGCTTTAACTACTTATGGCACCGCAGTTGGTGACACCAGTGATACATGAATGAAGATGGAGCACCAGTGGAATGCGTTGGTGGGGAAAACTGGAGAAAACCCATCCCAGCATTTGTCCATCACATATCTCACATGCGGTCGCTTGGGATCGAACCCGGGCCGTCTAGGTGAGAGGCAAGTGGTCTAACCACTTGGCCACGATGCGGCTGTATTGTGTTACAGACTGCACTTGTAGGTATATACAAGTTTAAATGTACAGAACTTATATGTGTAAACATCCAAGAAGCTAAACTGTGCAGGTAATAAAGTTCAGTGATGTGAAAATCAGTGTAGATGCTTTATCTGGCAATGTCTGTTATCAAAACTTATACAGTCCACTTTAGGTGTGTTTAGACAAAAATAAATACACATCCTATACCAAGAAGGAAACAGTTGGTAAGTAAAGTCTTTAAAAGTATTTTAAAAATGTTGTATGGTGTCATCCATGATTTTCTATAATAGCGACAGATGGCAACCAGCACTGACGATGCAGACAGGCAAAATACCTCGCAGCTGGTTCGTTCTTTTTGACTCATTTGTTATTAAACCATAAATATACAAGGTTCATGGACAGTGGGTTGAATTTCTTTAGGGAATTGCTTATGATTCTCATAATTTTCTGTTGCAACAAGAAATATGTTAAGTATTGATTTGAGTTGATGTAACATATTTCCATCACTTAAATTTTATTATCAAGGACATGTTTTAGAAGTATCGTTGCTTCCACTATCAACTTTTTGACACCAGTGCCATGATTATCAGGTGGTGGATTTAGGAACTTCTGGGATTTCAAAATTCATCAATTGCTCCTTGTTCTTCCAGATAAGGACATTCTCCCTGGTTTCAAATTCTCAACGGTTTCTTTGCCTTTTAATAAAATTGGGGTCTTCTCTATGTTGTGATGTTCTCTCCAAAACTGCCATGCCACGGCTGACTTGTTTTAATTATATTTTCCTCAGATGTGCCTTGTTCTTAGTTGCAAAATATCTTTTTGTTTTCGCTATGTAACATTTTTCATAATCTGAGCAATTTATCCGAGCCACACCACAGCCACAGGGGCAGGTTTTCTCAGGTTTCCCCTTGTGCTCATCTTCATTCCATAACCATTAGTGTCATCGCTATGGTATGGCATGTAGTAAAAGTGGGTGTTAAACACTATCAAAGAAAAAAAAATCTGAGGTATTCCACTCACATAACTTTTTCTAGCTGTTCCATATACAAACTATTCTTACAAAAGATTATTCTTTTATCTATATCATGCTAATCGAGTTAGCAGAATATCAGTTTTATTACTTGCTTCCTTGCAAGTGGAAGGGAAATAAAGGAATGCATTAGGCTATAGTGATAGTCAAATTTTTTAAAAGCTGGTCATTATGTGACACAATTGTGGTTCGATTTGCTTTGCATGGAGCCATTTGAGAAAAGTTACGTAGTTAAGAACTGAAACCGATAACAAGGAATACCTCGAAAACTGTCAACTCTACAAGAAAAACCTATACGACATAAATTATGTATTTTAACGAGATCTATGTTTTTTGTGTAATAAGTTTTTGTCTCTCTCTTACAGTATTACAATTATGCAAACTTCTTCAAAACTCATCCAGCATTCAGAGGCTATTCTCAGAAAATTCAAAATATACATTTTATTTGTGCTGTAAATAGCTTTAATATATGGTATACAATATTTTAATCAAAATCATTAGAGCAATTTTTGAGAAAAACAAAATTTTCCATGTACAGGATAGTCTGTGATGGACAGATTTTCTTGAAAATCTTTGTGTCGCATGAAGTAACAGTCTTTTTATTTTTGAGCTTGCTGTCCACAGACACATACGGACCTTTTTCTAAAATTTTTAACAATACAATACTTTCTCTAGTGCAATTTACCCAGTGTAGTCCTACTCTACTTTCTGTCAGGATTTCATCTTTAACTTTTGAATATAACAGCTTTTTCACTGAAAAATGTTTTGTGGAACTAGGATAATATTTTGATCTCTGAAGATTTTCTTAAATTTGTTGTATGTCAAAGGATGGTATGTGAACTTCCAAAATGTGGATTTTTCGTTCTTGTTTGTAATGAGGGTGCTGGTGTCTTTGATGAACTCTTTTGTATTGACTTTATTTATTTTTTTTTGTGAATCAGTTGTTTGTTAAATCCATTTGCATCTGCTGTTTCAATTATGCTTTTTAGTTTGCTGTTAAATTCATCCATATTCATTGGTATGTTAATTGATCTGTGTGCAAGGCTGTTAATTACTACATGTTGATGGGATACAAGGTAGTTGTTGCATTTGATGTACTTGTCAGAGTGAATATGTTTTCTGTGTATGCCAATAATCTGGGAGAATATCCACATCTGGAAGAACAAGGAACAATTAATGAATTTTGCAATCCCGCCTGGAGACATCCTTGACTAGGAGTTCCTAAATCAACCACCAGAGGTGTCTACTGTAACACCGGATCCGACATATCCTTAATAATAAAATGTTTTGTTTTGTTTCATAATTGGCTCACCTTCCCCATATTTGTAGGTCTGATACCCCCTAGGCCTTACAAGCCAATGCCTAGGGGTCAGAAGTCTGTCAGGAACAAATTGCACCAAACCATAGAATGGAGAACCTGTTACAAGGGGTCGCCCTGTAGCTAGGCATGAACATGAGGAAGTGGATGATATGAAATGTAAGCAAAATTGATGATGAATCAATTGGTGGAATGAGTGGTGGGGGAAACTGGATGACCTGGAGAAAACCTGCCCAGATGCTGCTTTGTCCACCACAAATCCAATGCGGATGCCGGGGATCGAAACAGGGCTGCCTAGATGGGAGGCGAGTTGTCTAACCACTCACCCACAGCGCTGCCTAATAATAAAATGTAAGTGATGGAAATGTGTTACAATCGACTAAAATCAATACTTAACTTATAGTATACATCACTTCAAGAGATATTTTGTTTTAAACATTGGGTTTGATCTAAAGTTTTATTTCACAGTATTATTGCTTTTCACTTCTGTGTTTTCGTACACAATTCATGCTATAGTGCCTTAGTAGTGTGGGGGTAGCGTGTCTGCCTCACATTTAAATCTTGCTCTCTGGTGAGTTACCTGGAAATGGTTTTCTCTGGGTTTTCCCTTATCGTGAGATGAATGTCAAGTAACTTTAAGGTCTGGATCCTGAGATTGAGCAACATTTCGCTGATTTCATTCATTGTCTGATATGACCAACCAGTTTAAAGAACATCCATTCTGGTATAGAAAGTTTATTAACATACATATGATCAGCATAATTAGTAGAGTCATCTCACAGAATCTCAAATTTGTTGTATTTCTTATACAGTGTTTTCTGTATGTTTTCTAATACAAGGTTTGTATAATTTTGTTCTTCTCCAATCAACCCTTTTCCTTACTTATATGCACTAACATATAAATCATTTAACAAAAGAGAAAAAAAAAATGACATCGTTTATGAAAAGATGTTCATTTTGTGAGACAAAATTGTTTGTTTGTTTATGCAAAGGATTGTGTAGAATCCTTGCACGAACAATGTTCACAACTTCTTTTGTGCTTATATACCTAGGATGGCCAGATCAACAGTTGCATCTGTTTCTTTAAACCATGCTATTGTTCAAAACACAAATCATTCATTCATACCAAGAGGTTTCAGCATCAAAACTATTTCCTGAGCTCACTTTCCACAATGAAATAATGCCAATACAGCAATACAATTTTCATACACTCCCCACTCCATCTTTCTCTCTTGCCTGTTACTGGCACATTTCAAACTGGTTACTCACAGAGTAGTACAGGTAACCTTGTGGACGACAATAAACACTGTTATATTTCTTCATTCACAATTTCCAGACTATAGTGCATATAAATTTTACCAACAGAACTTATGGCAGAACTGTATATAAAAATATGCACTTTAATATAAGATGCATTGTTCATAGATGTTGAAGTTTATTGTATTTTTGCAGCTTCATAGTATTACTCTTGGTAACATAAAACATTAAGTCTGGAGATAAGGGCTGGATTACAAACTATGCAACAGTTGGAAGACTACATAATAATCTGTGAGGCAGACTCAAGTTACCTTACCTGGTAACTGTGATATCTCCACAGCATTCATGTGGTTGTAATGAAAGTAAAAAAGCCAACAACTTGATGCGCTTCCATTTGATAGAGCAGCAATGAATCTCTTTATATTTACCACATTTAACCGAATACAAAACGACATTAAATGCAGAACTTAATTTTGGAATTTAGCATATCATCTATTCATGGTGAATTAGCTAAAACTTATACCCCAAATATTTCGGAAATGGAAAATGCTATTGATAAGCAGTTTTCACAGCACTAATTGGTAATCAGGAGCTTATATGTACTTTTAGCTTATTAACAGATTTTAATAATACTTAGAAAGTGTATTTTTGAGCAAGCATACAATTTTTTTAAATGGAACAATACTATACTTTTAGCCTATAAGCAGATTTTGATAATACTTAGAAAGTGTACTTTTTGAGCAAACATACAATTTTTTTAAATGGAACAGTGCCTATTTGCATCAACAAAATTAAAGTAGAGTCAAAGCTGTCAGAATGTCTGTCCTGCAACAAACAAAGCTGTTTGTTGCAGGACTCTACTGCAAGTAGTTTATGCAAAATAGTATTTTGAAAAGTTTTTAAACTGACATTTGTTTGTTCCATTCAACCTGCTTAGTTATTAAGTATGATGTTATGTTTGTTTACATTGTTTTCTGTTCAATGATTGCATTGCAATTTTCTAGTCAGTTAGTTTGAGATAGTTCAAGCAGTAGGTTGATTGGAATATGGGACTTACTAATGCAGAAAAAGCCAAAATGCTCATGGTGTATGGAGAGTGTAGGAAGAATGTGGACCACTGTTGTACGGTGTATGCACAAACATTTTCCAATAGACATCAACTGCCTCTGCAATTATATATCAACGTCTTTAAACAGTTACATGAAAGTGGAAGTGTAACACCTAACAGAAACAAACAAGTGACTGGAGAAGCGGGAGAAATACATATTTTGGCTGCTGTTGCAGTAATTCTCCAAGATAGTTCCCACACAATTGCACATGGAAATGGCATGAGTCAGACAAGTGTACTTTGCATTCTCCATTAACATTAGTTCCATCCCTATCATATCTCTCTCCATCAAGAGCTGCATGGAAACAATTTCAAGAATCATGTTAACTTTTGTACATGGCTTTAACACATGATACTCCAGGTTCATTATCTTGTTTAGTGATGAAGCAACATTTACTAATTGTGGCCAGGTAAATCGCAGAAACATGCACTATTGGTCTGGTGATAATCCTTGTTGGCTTTGACAGGAGGAACGACAGCATCTAGTATCTTCCAGATGTTATAAGACGTTCCTCTGCAGATTAGGCGAACCATGATGGCTGTTTAGCCCATAATTACTACAGTTTGTCTTTATGGGTTGTTTCCAAATCATTGGATTGGACAAAAAGGACCTGTATCTAGGACAGTCCATTCACCAGCTTTGATTTCTTTATACCTTTTTTCTGTGGGAAAAGCTGAAAGACCCTGTCTATACTAGATGATATGAAACAAAGTATTACTGCTACCCACTCAAATTTCCGATGAAATGCTAGAACAGCACCAGCAGTCTTTCAATAGCATCCTGGGAGTTGGCGGTCATTTTGAACAGCCCCTTTGAGTGTTTTTTTTTTTTTTTTTTTTAGATTCTATGGAACTAGTGTATTTTCTTTTGTTTTTCTTTAGTTTGCTCTACCATAGGTTGTGTAAGAATCAGTTTATAAAGTTTCAAAATAAGATTTTCCTAAATTTATGGCATTAGAATTCTGGGACAAACATAATTAACATTCTAATTTACTCTATGCTTATTTTATTGATGTAAATAGGCATTCTTCAATTTAAAAAATGTTATGCTAAAAAAAATACACTTTCTAAGTATTATTAAAATCTGTTTATGGGCTGAAAGTATGACCCCTGACTACCAATCAATGCTGTGAAAATTGCACACAATAACACTTTCCATTTCAAAATATTTGTGGTGCAAGTTTTAACTGATTCACCTTGTAAATTTTCTACTTAGACAACATGCTTAATATAACACACCATTGTAAAAAATGTTATCTAATTCGAATATACCATATTTATCCAAATACAGGACGACCTCAAATGAACACCAGCACCCTTTTTTTAGAACTTAATTTTAGAATTCAGCATATCATCTGTATAAAAAGAATATATGATAGCTTAATTTTTAAACACACATTTTGAGCATATATTTTGATCAAACTAAGGGACACTTAAAGCTGATTATTGTTCACCTAATTTGAATTTGTGTGGAAATTCAGTAAATAGGCAAGCAAGGAAGTATATAGGTAGACGATGGTGATAATGGCAGCAGAGTTTCAAATATGATCTCGGATAAAATTTTCTTTTGTGATAATATACACCTAACAAACTATATTGTTATAAACATTTTACATAATTCAAACTTGAGCAAAAATTCAGGAAATAGATGAAAGAGAGAAGGAAGAAAGGAAATGTACCAGATATGTGTATGGTGGGAGGAAAACATGCAACTAAATCCCTCCTTTTCTAGTAATGCACTATAAGTGTTTTCACAAGGCTTCATCAAAATTGTTACTTACACAGCAGAACTGGTATCATAGAATCTGTCCTACATCATCAGTTACATATGACTGATACCGGTTCTGCTGTTTAAGTAACAATTTTGATGAAGTTGGATAGATAGAGCCAGACTGAAAAAATTCAATGCCATAGCCGGGATTTGAACCACAGATCTGGTCTCTAGCCAGTTGCTCTACCACTGAGCTACCATGGCAACATGCCAGCACAGCATTACATTTCTCAACTGACTCGCATGTTTCCCAGTTAATCACAAGGTGATCTCAAATTATTTTGAGATGACATACCCCAATGGTGATTTACAATGTCATAAGTACTGTAAGTCCCAGGATTCATAGAATAGCCAACTATTATGGTCAATTAAATCAATTTTGATGAAGCCCTGTGTAAAACGACGCATATTATATTACTTTTAACTGAGCTTCACAGTGTATCACTTTCATTTTAATACTATTACTCTCTTTCTATTTGACCATTGGCTCCTAATGCACATTTTGATGCAACAATGTGAAAGGAAATCCTTAATTTTTACTTTAGCATCAGAGAAAAATCTTTTTTCCAATGAGAATGCTTACAACCCATCTAGGTCATTTACAGCTAACTTTATACCACAAAATGAAACAAAGTTTGCTGCGCATATCATGACCTTGATTTTTTTTAAATAGCTTTAATGCCTGCTTTTAATATTATGGAACCACAGGTGATGATATTGATGATACATGGGATGAAGATGGAGCATCGGTGGAATGTGATGGCGGGGGAAACTGGAGAACCTGCCCCTGCGCTGCTTTGTCTACAATAAATCTCACATGCAATGTCTTGGGATTGAACCCAGACTGTCTAGGTAAGAGACGAGTGGTCTAACCACTTGGCCACAGAGCAGCCATGACATTGATGACAGTCTTACCATTTTCCTCCCTTCTTCGCCACTGCCACACCCATGAACTTTTAAACTTACTTTTTTCTTGTATGGTATTCAAAAAACAGATATCTTGTTAATGCTGAACTAATATCTAATTCTCAATATTAATAATTTTGAAAATATCAGTCATATTTGGATAAATATAACAACTTCTAAAATTCAATTTCAACATTGAGATTAAGTAGCAAGTCAATTTTTGCAACACTGTATAAAGGAAAACATGTTTCCTAAGCTATTTGCTTCTATCATCAGTTCCTCTTCATCTGCTGTCGCCATCCCTCATGTGGTCGACCTTGCCCCTGGTGATGCTTGGATGAACCTGTGCATCAGTAGGTTACCTGGCGAGACTTCAAAATTGAAAACCAGATGCCTGTTTTTCCAGACATAGATATTCTCCCGAACTGCTAGCTCTATTTTCCTAGATATGTTTTTCAAGCATACAGATTTCAATTTATGGTGTGTTGGTCTTTTCAAAAATTCTAAGCCACTGCTTATTTGTCTTCTTGCTTTTGTTTTATGTTCCTGAGGTGCTGTTTGCTCTTGTTATATTTCTTTAAGTTTTTCCAATGTAAATTTTTTCATTATTGTTACAGCAGAATTGGTATATACCTGGTTTGTTAAAAAAAATTGACTTGCCAATTAACCTTTTCACTGCTGCCACGAAACACCTCCTTGCAGCCTTAATTTCAGAAATATTTGAAATTTTAAAACACTTAGAAAACCATGCAAAACCATCGTAAAGAAATATTAACCCATGACGTAGGCTGTTTTAGATTTTAAAAGATGTTCCAAATTTTGTTTTGAAAATATTTGTATGAAAGCATATGCAACATACACAACACAGGGTTGTCCACAAGAGTTCACCACTGTCACTAATGTTTACTATCTTTGATTATATAACTACATAATACTATTTTTATGCCTACAATAAGAAATATTAATATGTATTAAATGAAAAGAATTTGAATCGCTTTTTACAAAGTGAAACATAACTTAGTAATTCTTTTAATATTAATCACATCATTATCACAAGCTTCTTTGCATATTTGTAAAATTTTAAATTAATGTGTATATTTAAATTTAGGATTTTGTTTCCTAAAAACGAATGTGGTATCACAGAATCTGAAGACAGTGTATGTGGTTTCCACTTTTATTACAAAAAAATGTGTAAATACTTTATTCCTAAGACGTTTTTGTTGCAAGAAATATAATAAGTAAGCTGGTAAATGGTAACACTACATCACTGAAAATTGCACTTACTTGGACGCATTTTTTTTTCTTTGTATGTCTCCAATCTGGAGAATTGTTGATAATGGGAAGAATATTCCCCAAAAAATAAAATAACAAAATGCATCCAAGTAAGTGGAATTTTCAGTGATGTAGTGTTACCATTTACCAACTCACTTATTATATGACTACTTATCACATTCCTATGAAGTAGTGCAAGAAGTAATTCTATTTTCGGTTGTAATCTGAAGACGTTCATTTGAAGCAATGTAAATTGTGAAGCTACTTACAGTGAAGGCATAATCAAATTAATAAAAAGGTTAAACTTACACACACTTCACTTATTTATTGGGTAGGACAATGTTTCAATGCAGTGGTTCAACAGCTGAGGATGTGGGCGAAGGTCCACGAAACAATGTCTTACCCAATATATAAAAAAGTGTGTGTAAATTTAACCCTTTTATTAATTTAATGTTTATTTGAGTATAAGTAAAGTTATGTACGTAGCATCAAAAATTATGGGTATGCCATTAACGATTAATATCATTGATTCAAATCATTTACTGTAAACACCTTTGGGATATATGTACAAATAAACAATGAATCATGTGTTATTACTAGGGCCTGGATTTTTAATAGTTTTAGCCTTTTAGTATCTTCTATTAGCCTTTTTTAGGTTTCTAATAATTTTCCTAGCTTTTTTAAGACTTTTAAACAATGTTCATGGTCTTTTTTTGGGGTTTTAAACAATTTTCCTATGAATTTAAGGAAGTCGACGACAAACATATTTCATAATATAATACAGATAAAAATATGAAAACTATTTTACTTCATGGAAGCATGCTATTAATATGTACTGTAATTTAAGGCAATTTATTACACAGATTCTTCATGCTAGGACATTTTAAGTAAAAAATTCAGCATGTATTTTTAACATGTAGTACTCACATAAAACAAACTTCACATTTCAGTACTATTGCTGTACACAACCAGCCACATTTCCAAAATTTCTGTTGGTTTTTAATATATTCCTATTGGCAAAAAAATATCTTTCAACATCACAAGATGTCATTGGTGCATACTTCCTATATGCAATTTCTATACCAAGATAAAAATTGTGATAAATTCTTTCTCTGACTAACCCCTCATTTTCACTCAAAACAAAACTAAAGGAATTGTTAAAAAAATTGTAATTCAAATGAATTGAAGAAACAATTGATAAATTTTCTACTGAGGTTAAAACAAACCTTAAGTTTAGCGAGTTTTAAGTCTTAATGTCCCATTTACCTTTTTTTTTTTTAGGTTGAATGAGATTCACACATTAGCACCCAAATGGCTTGAAACATAAAAGTATTTTCAAACTTTCTAACTTACAAGGGGGAAAAAATAGGTTAAAACCTAAAAATCTGGGCCCTAGTTATTACATAACCTACTTCACCTGTACTTACAAGAATACTAGAGTCCCCTCAATCGTGAGCAATAGTTCTCAATACTCAAGATTCTTGTTGCAACACTCTCGAGTAGTGACATGGTCAATGAGTAACAAGCAAGAAAGATAAAGGTTTTGACCACCTCTAACTAGATAGCTCTATTTTTATGCTATGAAAAGAAATATTAATGTGTATATTTAAATTTAGGTTTTCGTGTTCAAATAAGAAAAGCGATTGTCACGTACGTTTATTGCACTTGATTTTATGACTAGAAAGCTCTATTTTAATGCTATGAGAAGAAATATTAATTTGTATATTTAAATTTAGTTGTTTTTTTTTCCAAATTAAGGTGTCCAAGTAAGAAAAAGAGTCAAAAATCAGTTATTTCTGAACCAATACATATACATATTCTTCACTTCACTCTTTCATAACAATGTTTTTTACAGATCACCTCAGAAATTTGAAAGTGTGTGGTACTTTTCAAAGCAGGGTTTACATATAAGGCAACACCACAACTGGCACACATGTACCTGCTTCTCTTCCTTTCTTGTCTCCTAAAGACGTGTTGAAGCAGACATGACAATGCCTGGTGGAATGTGTTTTCTTTGGGGTTGGTGGTACAGGTGATGGGAAATGTCTATCAATTGGAGTGGTTGTTCACCAGCTGATGGTCGTCCTGATGTATTGGTAGCTCTTTCAGTATGATATTTTTTTTAAAATTTCTGTAATAAGCAAACGGAATTCAGTCAATAAATTGTTTTTGTCAGTTTTTAGTTACGTAGTGTCTGCAAATTTAGAATCACAACACCTAAAAGGTGAAAGAAAAATGTTTGGAACCATTTTAGAGACTTTCAAAAGCAGTGAAGAGAACTTAATATCACGTCAGATTTATCCACTGCACCCATGTTATTGTTGTCCAAAAGACACTCTGTTTCCTCATTGGAGTATTTATTATTGTATTTACTTTCCATGAATTCTTCATAGCAGCTGCATGCATTGTAGACAGCATACACACTTCTCACCTATCCATATATCTCAGTGCCATCATGTTGTTAATGTGACTTTATTCCAGCTCTTCTTTTTCTATTTTGATGTTAGCTTGGGCATTTTCTTCCTATTTTTCCATACTGTGCCGCAGATGTTTATGTCATTTTTATGAAGCCAATCAAATAGGAGAGGACTAAAACACCAGTTATCCAGCCAAACATTATGCCCTTTACCAGATATTTCTCCAAGAATGTCTGTACCACTACCCCAGAAATCCTAAAATCTCAGCCTGGAAGAACGTCTATAGTTGCCCCAGTGTACAAATAAAGTCTATATATCCTTTATTAAAACATTACATCTATATATCCTGTTTCACAGTCACAATCACAAATAACTTTATTCCAAACCTCTGGCACTTAGATGAAATGTACTGTATAAACTGGAGAGGTCCCTTGACAAGTACAAGGCTCTCATTGATGCAGATATGAACTCTTCACTAAATTTATTTCTGAGGTGATCTATTACAGGTTTCTTGAGGAGCTTTTTCCCATGCACTTGTGTTTCACTGTCATCGAAATGCAATAGGTGCAAAATAAAAAGGTACCTACCCAGGGGCATGTAGTGGATGAATTGTGTAGTTTCATTAATTGGATGTTTGGGCCAGCTTTCTTCTATTCACATTTTACCATGGCCATCAGCAATGTTATTCCAAAAAAGACATACAGTTCTTCCTGGTTAACATTTTCCAATTTTGTACACAAGATTTAGGAGTTGGTAGAAATTTCTCCCTTAGAAAGCGTAATACTTATTTGTTTAATTTACAATATGCTGCACCCAGGAGGGAAAACAGTTGGAAAAATCGAGTACACTGCAGTCATCCCTAGTATCTACAGAAACACCGGGCTGATCCCTGTTGAAATTGTGAAGTTGTGGAGTAAGATTCCAACTGCTCCACTGGAACAAAGGAGATGTTGTGAATGCTCGCTTATGTGGAGATTTTGGCTCTCCTTTTGCTCATTTTCTCTGTCGTCAGATTCTTCATTATTATCAGTAAGGTAAATATCACTGTCACTATCCTGGACTCCAATAAATTTGAAAAATATGACAGCAATAACTTGAAAACATCTAATAATTTAGCATTGGCAACGAAATGTTGCAAACTGCTAGAAGAAGCCATAGCTTACTCTTTTGGAATACCCTCGTTACATTATGTGGGTCACATTATTAGAAGCATGCAGAGCTAAAAGACGAAGTTCTCATGCACTGACTTGCTTTATTTTCTTTGCAGGGAAGTGGTTGAGAAAAGTTCTCAATCCTAACAGGTGTATCAATGCACACTTGATGCTTGCACACTTCAAATACTTTTACATTTGAGATTCCGAGACTCTTACTGTTCAAAGTCTGGTTGAGATAACTCGACTGTAGCACTGAGGGAATGTTTTCCAGATAGAGTTATCCTGACCATGAAAAGGTTAATCTCAGGTATTAGAACACATCACTGTCACAAAGTCCACCATACTAACTTGTAATTTTAAGTTAAATGTAATCTCAAGTTCTACTATAACATAATATTGTCTTTGAAAGAGTTTGCCCTGATTTTAATGAAAAATGTAACATTGGATCTATTATTTTCCCTATAGGATTCAACTCCACTACAGGTGTGACCACTAATGCAGCACTCCTGCTGGTATTTGTGCAGCACATAAAAGGAGTACTTACATCCCTAGATGCTGACTGATGGTGTGTCAGTGACTGCACAGTCTGTCCTTGTGGACCATTAGGCCCTGATGATGATTGGTGATGATGATGGTGGTGAGCTGTTGCTACTGTTACAGATGCAGATGCAGAGGATTGTTGATGGAGTGAAGACGTAGGTGCAGAACCTGCAGATGTTACATGTGGTGGAGAAGTTGTTAACTGTAATAAAGATGGAGGTTGTTGCTGCTGACTGAGCGATGTCGCAGTGCTGGATGGCAGGCTTCCATTCTCTGAACTGTGTGCTGTAACCATGGTATAATAACATTTGTTTAAGATTTATTTTATTTTAATTGATGGCATACAAAATCTCTTATTTTACATCTACTATGATATACATTTCTTACTTTTAATGAAATAAAATTATTCAAATATTTTTTGGATCTAAATAATAATTGTAACCTAGAGAGTTTGTTTTTACTTTCTCTAACATGTACATATGTATGTGTGTGTGTGTGTGTGTGTGTGTGTGTGTGTGTGTGCGCGCGCGCAACTTTCCTGTTGCATAAGCCTGATGGTTCTTTGGTGTTCAGTGATGCATGTAACAATAATTTGTCCTGTTTCGGTAGACACCAGGTACCCTTAGGACTAAATTATCTTTTACTGGCCTGACCACATTTTTTATTTTAGACGGTGGCTTATGGATCATTTTGATGCCATACTTGTAGAGAAGTCTACTTATCTTTCCAGAAAAATTGCCTGTAAATGATATGTAGGCTGCGGGCTTATCTGTCCCTTGAGTGTCCTTTTTGGGGTTCCTTTTTTGTCTGGCTCTTTTTAAAGCAGCTGTAATATCCTTGGCAGAATATCCATTCTGCTGGAGTGTGAATTTTAGGTGTTGAAATTCAGTTTGAAGGTTATCTGGATCAGATACAGAAACTGCTCTATGTGCCAATGTGTTAAGAATGGCCATTCATTGCAATTTATGGTGGAAATGGTTTCCATTGAGGTACAGATTGGTGTATGTAGGTTTGCGGTAAACGGCTCTTTTCTGGAAATCAGAATGTCCAGGAAAGGTAGGGAGGTGTCCTTTTCATTTCCATAGTGAACTGAACTTGTGATCGGAGACTATTTAAGCGTGAAAGAAAATCATCTGGAAGTGTGGGGAGTGTCCATGCAGCCAGATCACAAATGTGTCATCTACAATCTGAATATATGATGTGTTCTATTCACATGACTTTCTCTACATCTCGGCAACAAATTATTGTTAAAAGGCTTATGCTTCTATTTACTTCATCCTAATTAAGAAAATATTAGCAGAATAAGTCTTATTACTTGCTTCCTTGTAACTAGAAGCAAAATAAGGCAGTACCATAAATTAAAGTGATAGTCAAAAGTTGGTTGCTATGTGACTGAAGTTCCTGTTTGTTTGGACAGGAATTGACATATTCCTGTATGAGAAAAGTATAAGTTTTTAAAGCTGAAATCAATAACAAGAAATATCTCAAAAATGATCAACTCCACGAAAAAATGTACGTAACATAAATTGTGTGTTTTAACGTGCTCTACAGTTATTGTGTTGTAAGTTTTTGTCTATTTCTTACGGTTTACCAGTTATGCAACATTCTGTAAAATTCATCCAGAGTAAAGTAGTCTTCAAAAGACATTCCCAGACAATTTAAAATATATATTTTATTTGTCAGGTAAAATATCTTTAATATACAATATTTTAATCAAAATCGTTAAGAGCCATTTTTGAGAAAATTAAAATTTTTGAAAAAAGTTCCATGTAAAGGGTAGTTGGCAGATTTTCTTGAAAATCTTTGTGTCGCATCCTTGGAAGATACCAAACCTAAATACCAAGTTTGGTTTTAATCAGAATTTTCGTTTTTGAGCTGTACTGCCCACAGACACACGCACACTACACACTTAGACAGACAAGACAGACACACACACACACAAGGACATTTTTCTCTAAATGCTTTTTTTGGATTCGGGTGGTCTCAAAACATGTACGAGGGCCGTTCAGAAAGTAACCTCCGGTTGATTGCAAGAAATTCACCAAGTTAAATAAAAATATTTCAATATATACATCTTACAATTACATCTTTGCACTATTTTTCTACATAGTCTCCATAACGATTGAGGCACTTATCGTATCTGTTCACAAGCTTTGAAATTCCTTCTGCATAAAAATCACCCGCTTGTGCCTGGAGCCAGCCTGTGACCGCATCTTTGAGCTCTTCGTCATCATCAAACCGCTGGGACCCGTGCCATTTCTTCATATGCATGAAGAGGTGATAATCGCTTGGCGCCAGATCTGGGCTGTAAGGTGGATGGTTGACAACGTCCCACTTGAAGGACTCAAGGGCTGTTGTTCTGCGATCAGAGTGAGGACGGGCGTTATCGTGCAAAAAAACGATACCGGAAGTCAGCATACCACGGCGTTTGTTCTGTATAGCCTGTCGTAATTGTTTTAGTGTTTCACAGTTCACGTCTTGATTAATGGTCGTCCCACGTTCCATGAATTCAACCAACAACACCCCTTTTGCATCCCAAAACACCGTTGCCATCAATTTTCGGGCAGAAAAATCTTGCCGGGCTTTTACTGGTTTGGTAGGCGAATTTGAATGTGCCCACATCTTTGATTGTTCTTTTGCCTCAGGGTTCACGTACTTAATCCAGGTTTCGTCCCCGGTCACGATTCTGTTTAACAATGGTTCACCTTCGGCCTCATAACGTGACAGAAAGTCTAATGCAGAGGCCATTCTTTGAGTTTTGTGGTGGTCGGTAAGAATTTTGGGCACCCATCGTGCACAGAACTTACGGTAACCCAATCTTGCTGTCACTATCTCGTACAAGAGAGTCTTAGAAATCTGTGGAAAATCAGTAGACAACTCCGACATTGTGAAACGTCGGTTTTCACGAACTTTTGCATCAACTGTTTGAACGAGTTCGTCCATGACCAATGATGGTCTACCACTCCTCTCTTCATCATGAACGTTTTCTCGTCCACTTTTAAATAAACGTACCCATTCACGGACCACTCCTTCACTCATAACTCTTGGTCCGTACACGGCACAAAGCTCACGATGAATAGCTGCTGCAGAATATCCTTTGGCTGTAAAAAACCTTATAACAGCACGCACTTCACATTTGGCGGGGTTTTCTATTGCAGTACACATTTCAAACGGCCACAAACACTAAACTAGCGCAGGTACGACTTTCACTCGACCACGGCTTGATGCCGACTGACCTGCTGAGTGCATGAATGCACAGATGGCGTCGCTACTCCCCCCACTACCCGCACTGTGACCGATCGGAGGTTACTTTCTGAACGGCCCTTGTATTTCCAGTGAAATCTAGGTATCAAATTTTTGGGTGCATTACAATGCCTTCTCTATACACTATGTATATAGTATGTGTAGAGAAAGTAAAAATGTGTAGGTTTTAATGGGACTGTGTTAAGTATTTCAAGCTCCAGAAACTCCATGTAGAAATTGGCAAACACTGGTGAGATTGGAGAGCCCACGACAACACCATCTGTCTGTTCATAGTAAGAGTTGTCAAACAGAAAATAAGTAGAGGTAAGTGTGTGCTTGAACAGCTCAGTAACATCAGGAGGAAAGTTGTCTAAGAGCAGCTGTATTGTTTCCTCTAGTTGACTCTGGTGAAGAGAGATATGACATAAAAATTTACTAGCACGTCTGATGGTTTCACTTTGATGCTGTCCAGAATTTCAACAAAGGGTATAGAGTTGATCACAAAGTGTACACACTTACTACTGACAAGGGACAGATAAGCCAGCCGCTTTAGCCTACATATCGTTTACAGGTAATTTTTCTGGTAAGATAAGTAGACTTCTTTACAAATATGGCATTAAAACCATCTATAAGCCACCACCTAAAATTAGAAATTTGGTCAGGCCAGTAAAAGACAATTTAGTCCTAAGGTACCTGGTGTCTACCACATTCCTAGCGTATAAGGCACAATGTACATCAGTCAAACAGGATGCACTATTGCCACATGCATCACTGAATACTAAAGAGCCATCAGGCTTGTGCAACCGGAAAAATCTGGACTGGCTGAACATAGTATTGAAAATAGCCACAGGGCAAATTTTACCAATACCAGGATAGTGGTGAAGTGTTCGAACTGCTGGGAAAGAAGCCTTAGGAATCTCATCTGAGGTAAATAATCTTAATTGCGATTCAGGCTAACAACTAAGTACAGCATGGGCACTGATGATAAAGAGCCTTAACACCTAATTGCTAACTGCCATCACCCAAGACTTAAGAAAAACTTCACTGCATCCTTATACAACAGATTGTGCTTCAAAACATGTGTGCTATAAAATGTTTTCAAACAGATCCGTGCTCAAGTTCGAAACATTAAGTGTATAACTGCCATATATGGTTTTCTATGCCCATGCCTCAGTCATAGTAATATCAGTTGTTTCACGGCCAAAAAATATGTGAGCCAATCAGATGCTAGCTTCACTCGAGCACTATAAATATGCAAATCTGGACTTTCAGTTATCAGTTTGCCCTGAAGATGAATATGTATATCTTCAAAACATTGGAGTCAATCCATGAACTTACCACCTCTCTTGCCTCTCAAGCTCTTCCTTCATCTATATTGCCTGCCAGCCAGTTGCTAATTATCAGTCATCTTCACTGTAGGGGAAACATCTCACTGTTTATGTGTTTGTGCCTAGTGGAGGAATAAAGTACAATGGCAAAGCCATCAAAAGTGGTGCAATAACTACCGTTTTGAATGTGTTCACATTCTGTTTGAGCATTATGAATCACTTTAAGATGTCAATAAGTTAACATCAGATGAACTGGCATGTCTGTGAATGCTGAGAGCTGGACAAGTTCATTATAAGCCTGGAAGAGGATTTAACTTCTGACTCCAAACTGGTTGTCATACTATTACCCAGAAACTCCAATTACTTATAACATTTTTATTAATATAACATATTTCATAATATTTTTTCACCCATTTTTGAATTAGTACATTTAGTTTAACAAGTATAGTATATGTATTTCTTTAACCTCAGTTCTGGAACAGTGAAGTGAAAGAAGCCACATGGTTAAGATAACAATGTGAAGTACGAGGGGCATACTGAAAGTCACGGGCAACCCATTGTAAAAATTTAAATTTCAACAATGTAACAAAACGAATTGCAGGATCGTAATCTACAGACTTTAAGCCACATGTTGACATATTGTGACGTCATTAGCTTCTATCACGTGACCACAGACGGTGTTTGAGAAGTGGCTGACATTGATGTTTCGCTTCGACAGCGTGCTGTCATTGAATTCCTTGTGAAAGAAGGAAAATCTGCTCCTGAAATTCATCTCAGACTTCAATGTGCATATGGAGGTGTCTGCAGGCGTGCCAGCAGTGTTAGAAGATGGGTGAAACATTTCAAAGATGGAAAGACGAGTCTGCAAAATGTGCCTTGTAGCGGGCGTCCTCGAACTGCCTCTACAGAACGCAACAAGGAAAGAGTTGATGAGCTCATTACAGGAGATAGGCGTTTCACTGTGAATGAAATTGCTGCGCAACTTGGAATAGGACATAGTGCAGTGCAAGAAATGATCTACAGCTTGGGTTATCGAAAGGTCTGTGCCCGTTGGGTCCCCCGTTTATTGACTGAAGACCATAAACTTCAGAGAAGAACCATTGCACAAAACTTCTTCAGAGATTTCATAATGAAGGTGATAAATTTTTGACGTGTATTGTGACTGGAGATGAGAGCTGGTTCCATCACTATGAGCCAGAAACGAAACCTCAGAGTATGGAATGGCACCACTTGAACTCACCATCGAAGAAGAAAGCGAAGACAGTGCAGTCTGTAGGAAAAGTTATGGGAACTGTCTTTTGGGATGCACAAGGTTGCATTCTGGTTGACTTTCTTGAACCTGGACAAACCATAAATTCTGCCTGCTACATCAAGACACTTCTGAAGCCCCGTCGGGCTTTGCATGATAAACGCCCTGGAAAGAGGATCATCCTTCAACAGGATAATGCGCGTCCGCATACTGCCCGTGCCACTATGGAGAAGATCAGGGCATTATGGTGGGAAACTCTTCCACATCCTCCCTACAGTCCCGACTTGGCACCCCCCAACTACCATCTTTTCGGTTCTGTGAAGGAGCAGATGCGTGGCCAACGCTACGAGATGCTGGAGGATATTCGGAAAGCAGTGCATCAGGGTCTGCGGGCAGCTGGAACGGAGTTCTATCACAAGGGCATTTTCAAACTTGTAGAACGATGGGAAAAATGTGTGCAAAACAATGGAGACTATTAAAATTTAGTTGAGTTGGAGACTATGTCGAAAAGTGAAAGGAAGTCTGTAGATTATGATGATGTATTTGGTTTGGCTTAAAAATAAATATTAAGATTGTAAAACAGTGTTGCTCATGACTTTCAGTATGCCCCTCATAACAATGGCAGTAACAATTCTTGAAATCCTGAAAGTAATTAGCTGAGCACATGTTGAGGGGAAAGAGAGGAGCTCCATCAGGAGCTAATGAAACATCAGGCACAGAGTACAATATGTGCATTGTTTATGATAGGATCCATTCTTGAGCCAGAATGGATTATAGTGCCTGTCATATTCTACGCCCAAAGTATATTCCCTATTATAACAAAAGTGGTGACACCTCTCTCTACCAGGGTGTAGATGTAGATATTTACTGAAAATATTTTTGACTTAAGAGCACTATTTTTTTTTAGAGAAGGTAATAAATGTATAGAAAAAGTGAAACAAAACCCACAAGGCATTTTCCAAATTCTAGATTACTCTTAAGTATTGTTTAAGATATGAATAAATGTGAGACCGCCACTGCTAGAAGTGTTAACCCAAACTATACCTTTTGCAGTATTCATGGTTCACTAAGATCTGGAAAATCAGGAAAGATAAGGGAAAGACAGGGAACAGACCATATTTATCTGAATAAAAGAAGACCTCAAATGCAAGACGACCCGCATTTTTCGCAACTTAATTTTGGAATTTAGCATATTATCTTCATATATAAAAATAAGACATAACTTAATTTTTAAATGAAATTTAAAGATTTGCTATATATTTTAAACAAATTAATGGACACTTAGTTGATTTAAGTCTCTCATTTTTTTAAACTTAATTTGAATTTGCCTGGAAATTTATGTTTTGAGTGGTTGACAGAGAGGGGTTTATGGAAATGTACAGCATAGGTGCAATGGTATAATGAAATACATGTACAGTATAATACAGATATCAGGTTGGTGGTAATTGAAGCATCATCTTCATTCTAGCCTCCCAATAGCGATTGGGATCTTAGTTGACAACAGGACAGTACACTGGTGAAGATGGTCAGAGTTTATATCTGCATTCGACTTACATAGTAGGCAGGAAGGGTTGTTAAATATCCCAATTCCATAGAGGTGGCTGGCCAAACATGCACCGAGCCATTCAAAAAGTAGCCACAGCTTCCTTTTGCGGCCAGTCTGGTAATTTGGCTTTTATTTTATCCTTCTAGTGATGGTTCTTTATTCATTCAGCAAGCATGTCTTCTTGCTTACTTTTAATTTTAAAGTAAATAATTAGTTTCATGGTGTTGTAGGAGACATCTTTCCTTGGTGGTAATAAGTTTTGGGTTCCCTCTTTTGCAAGTTGATTTTATTCTACGATTTTATTGGTGGATGCAAATTTTAAATAGTTCGCAACATCACAGATTGTGCCTGGGAGTCTGACAGTATAACAACATAACTGAAGGAATTAGTTCTATATAGAAGTTGGTTTAGGGCAGAGCGGATGGCTTCTACATCACCATCAAAATCTACGTGATTCCTACCAAGTGACAAGTATGTTGCAAATAGGTTACGAAAATGCCAGATCCAGTATTCCTAGCTGTATTTATTTGTGATCTGTCTGTATAACATGTAACCAAGTACTAATAGGATATCAAGTATGAATAGTCTCCAAGGCAATCCTATATTGTGTATATTTAGATGGTTCTCGAGTTGAGGCATCTGACAAAGCGTAGAAGGTATACCAAGTGAGAGTCTTTCCTTAGTAGCAAGTTGAGTTTTCAACCTTCTAACAGTATGGGATTTTTCAGGGGAATATACAGTGTCTGATAATAGAATTAATTTCTCATGAAAACTTTTACGGCAGATTTAAGAATTGTGATTTTCATTTCAGAGTTTCCAGTGAGTAGCAACATTGCATCAACAGGGATTGTTTTTACTGCACCAGTAATTAATCAAAGGACCTGGTTTTGGATGCATTCTTATTTATTAATATTCTGTTGATTGGTAGTTATAAGAGATCCACAGCAGTATGTCACATTTGACTTTATATACATTTTGTTGATTGTATTGAGTGTAGAAATTGCACATCCCCATTTGCAGCCTTCGAGTCATTTCAATTTAAGGCACTTTTGTGTTCTTTCAGAAACAGTAGTTTCCATCTTTCCAAGTTGGGCAAATGTAACACCCAAATATTTAAATGTGTCAACATTTTTCAGCTGAGAATTGTTGTAATGTATGTGTAGGTCCAGTTTGTGACAGAGAAAAAAGTTTTGGATTGCACTTTTACAGACATTTACTGTCATTAAATATTCCATAAACCATTTGTGTATGTTGGTTAAGCTAGAATTTAGAGTATTTTCTCTACTTTGTTTAGCCTTATTCTTTGGTGAAGAGGTCCACAGGACAAGATCATAGCATATAAAAGTGCATTCACATTGTTTTAGGTGATGATTGGTATCAAGTCATTAATGTACATATTGAATAGAAGGCAGCCTGTTATGACACCTGGGGAAGACCAGTTTGTAGTTGTTCAAATTTAGATACAGAATTGCTGTAATGAACTTAACAGTATCGTTGAACAATGAAGTTATCCCTTGTATACCATAATTGAATAATTTTATTAACAGGTTTTCCTTCTATATTGTGTTGTATGCACTTTTGAAATCAATACATACTGCTGTAGTAATTAACCCCTTATCAAAATTATCTTTTGTGTGTTGGGACAGCATTGCAAATTGTTGATCTGTTGAATCCTGCTTGAATGGGTGTATTATTTTTTGAAACTCAACAAATCAGGAGAGTCTGGTAATTATGATTCTCTCCATTACTTTACCAAGTATGCTTGTAAGATATATTGGTCTGTAACTAGAAATATCTGAAGGAGATTTATTCTTTAATATGAGAAGAATTATTGCCTTTTTCCAAACGAAAGGAACAATAGAAGACCAAACTATGTTGAAAAAAACATAATAGTGTTTTTTTCTTGCATTTTCTCCCATATGTTGGATAAATTCAGAAAATATATGGTCTAGGACTGGAGATTTACCTGTATATAGATGACATAACTTGGCCAAGTTTATATATAGTGACATTTTTATTGAATATATCATCTGAGTGATTATCAATTGCATTGGTTTTTATTTGTATTTTCTTATACCTGTTTAGTTTTCTCATTTGGGAGTTTTCTGCTGCGACAAGGAATAGTACGTTCCAAAGGCATTGGCAATATTTTTATCTAAGTACATACTTTTATCTCCATTTTGAATGGGCTGTGCATTGTACACTTTTTTTTGCCTAATCTGAATTTGTGCAAAAATTCACACTGCAAGTGGGACAGAGACACTGAAGGGAGAACAGAAATGTACCAGTTTGTCTGTTTTTGATGGTGAATGTGCTTGATGATAAAACATGATGATGGCAGCAGTGGTGGAAGCATAGCTGCAACAATGATTATGGATGTTATTTTCTATTAAGACAACATACTTAATATAAAATATTGTAAAACGTTTTCCTAATTTGAATTTACACCAGAGATTTTGACATGTACTATCTAAAAATTATGCTGCTGTGAATGATGGCCCATAATCATTAATGGATGGCATATTGCATATCATTCGTTGGGCCTTAGTGGTTAAAAAAACTGCTTTAAAGAACGATATTCTAAACACATATCTTTCAATTTGATTGCTTTTTCTTAACTGAGTTGAGGAAATTTATATAAAAACTATTGGAAACTCAGGGAAATTATAATCCAAAAACAAAAGATGAATTGAAATTGGCAATAATAAATTACAGTATTTCAGTGACATAATGTGACTCTGCGCCTTCAACAGAATGGAGGAAATTTTTAACATCTTCTGCAAATAGAAAGTTAATTATGATCTTTTTCTATTGCTCTTTCTACAAACCACCACATTCAATATCTCATTTATTTCACCATTGTGAAATAAATTAAACACCATACTATAGAAACAGATTAGTTTTGGTATATTTTGGTACTTTTACAAGGTATACTGAACATGCCATATTTATCCAAATACAAGACAATGTTTTTTCCCCAAAACATTAATGCTCAGAACTGGGGGATTGCCCTGCATTTGCAACATTATTATGTTTTCAGAATACCATGTGGGGAAACAGTACACATCAAACTTTGAAGGTATGGTATGGCAAAACCTGGGGAAAATGGTATATAGATTACTGCCAAGTTTGTGATGTATGCAGCAAATTATGTACATTTCATTTCATGCCAAAAATTGGCTGTTAACAGGCCAATGAACATTCTCATTAGAAAAATAGATTACTCTCCGAGATTGAAATAAAACTAGAGGACTTTCACTTCAATGGCTCCATATAATGTATTGAGAGCCAATGGTAAGCTATACTTCAACTCTTCCTGTCAAACACATATACTGGTTCATTTTCCCTCTCACTCTCTGTGCCGCCCGCAACGTGAATTTACATGTAAATTTGGATTAGGCAAACGTTTTATGACATATATTAAATATGTTGTCTTTATAGAAAATAGCATCCATAATCGTTGTTACAGCTAAGTACTGTCACTGCCACCATTGTCACGTTCTGTCATCACACATTTTGTAAATCTCCGCACTCCCGTTCAAAACACGAATTTACGCACAAATTTGAATTAGTTGGTTTGTTATCTTAATTGAAAATCATATCCATACTCATTGTTACTGCTAAGCCGTGCCGTCACCAATAAACACAAAACATACCATTACTTTCATTCTCCCTTCTCCACTCTCTTCCACTCGCAATGTAAATTTCTGCTCAAATTCAAATTAGGTAAAAATATTAATAAATATATGTGTATTAATTAAAATTTAGTTGAGTCGATTTTGTAACACTACATCACTTACTTTTTAATTTCGGAAAACATGTTTCAGAAGCCATGGACATAGCTACAGAGAATGGATTTCGGGCAGAACTGGTGTACAAAAAAGTTAATAAAGCCAAAAATAGAAAGAGAATTAAAGAAGTCAGCACACTCACTCAAAACCAGAAAGAAAACAAGATCTACAAGAAGTTTACATACCACCCTACAACTTTCTACAAATTCCAGAGGATCTTCAAAAGACATAACATCATTCTAGCCCCAAAAAACAATTACTCTATAAAAAACATTTTAAATTCCAAATTAAAAGATGATATCCCACAAGAAAACAAACCAGGAATATATCAGTTCAGCTGTAATGACTGTGAAAAAATCTACATCGGCCAAACAAAAAGAAATATAAAAACCAGGGCAAAAGAACACCACAGAAATATTAAACTCAAACAAGAAGAAAAATCTGCAGTAGCTTGGCATTTTTGGAAAGAGAAACACACTATAAATAGAAGCCCAAAAATCCTCAAAAACATCACAAGGAAGACAGAATTAAAAGTTTGGGAAAACATATATATATGGAAAAACAAGAACCGGGTTTTCAATTTTGAAATACCGCCAGGCGATCTACTCATACAGAAGTTCATCAAACCACCACCAGGGACAGAGACAACCACCACAGCAAGCAATACCGGTAGTCGACCAAAGGAATTGACAATGGAAGCACATGGCTTCTGAAACATGTTTTCCGAAATTAAAAAGTAAGTGATGTAGTGTTACAAAATCGACTCAACTAAATTTTAATTGTTAAAACACATCACTGTCTCAAAGTCCACCATATATCAGGATATGTGTATTAATTTGTTGAGTTGGTTTTTTAACACTATGTCACTTACATTGTTATTATGAGGGACTAGTTTCGAAAGCCTATACTTTCATTTTCAACCTCACAGGTCCAACTGCCGTTGCTGGCTGCATTTGCTTGTGCTCTCTTCTCTGGTGGCGAAATGATGAACTTCTTAACTAAGCTGTCTACTGGCAGGATTTCAAAGTTTATTAGGTGATCTTTGTTTTTCCATATGAGGATGTTTTCCCAGGTTGTGAGTTCATCGTGGCCTGACATGGTTTTGGCAATTGGATTTGGATCTAGATTGTGGTTTTCTTTCCAAAAGTGAAATACTACTGCTGATTTATCTTCTTGTTTCAATTTTAGGTTTCTAAAGTGCTCTTTGGATCTGATTTTTAAACTTCTTTTGGTTTGTCCTATGTAGAACTTTTCACAATTTGTGCATTTAATTTAATATATTCCTGACCTATTTTCTGGTAGAAATGAAATTCCACCAGAAAATGAAATGAAATGAAATTCCACCAGAAAACCAGAAAATAGGTCAGGAATATATCAAATTAAATGCACAAATTGTGAAAAGTTCTACATAGGACAAACCAAAAGAAGTTTAAAAATCAGATCCAAAGAGCACTTTAGAAACCTAAAATTGAAACAAGAAGATAAATTGGCAGTAACATTTCACTTTTGGAAAGAAAACCACAATCTAGATCCAAATCCGAAATTGCTAAAAATCATGTCAGGCCACGATGAACTCACAACCTGGGAAAACATCCTCATATGGAAAAACAAAGTTCGCCTAATAAACTTTGAAATTCCGCCAGTAGACAGCATAGTTAAGAAGTTTATCATTTCGCCACCAGAGAAGAGAGCACAAGCAAAAGCAGCCAGCAACAGCAGTTGGACCTGTGAGGTTGAAAATGAAAGCATAGGCTTTCGAAACTAGTCCCTCATAATAACAATGTAAGTGACGTAGTGTTAAAAAACCAACTCAACAAATTAATACACATATAATTTGACCGTCACTGTTACTAAATTCCTCCAAACATCGATCAATTAATAAATATGTTTTCTAAATAGCAAATCATATCCATCATCATTGTTAGAGCTGTGCTGCTGTCACAGCTACCGTCCCGTTTTATCAAATGTACATACTATACATTTTTGTTCTCCCTTCTGTTGTCCAAATACAAAATCATATCCATCATCGCCGTTACAGTTATGCTGCCACCGCCATCACGTTGTACCATCGCACTCATACACCATAAATTTCTACATCCATACTACCATCTGTCAACCGCTCAAAACATGAATTTCTGCGCAAATTCAAATTAAGCAAAAAACAAAAACAAAAAAGGGACTTATTCAGCTGAAGTGTTCGTTAGTTTGTTTAAAATATATGGCAAACCAATAAATTTCATTTAAAAGTTAAGTTATTCTTGTTTCTTTTTACATATGAAGATAATATTCTAAATTCCAAAATTAGGTTCTGAAAATTGGAGGTCGTCTTGCATTTGAGGTAATCTTTATTTGGATAAATATGGTATTTGTAGTGTAGAGAATGCAAACATTACTTAGCCTTATTGATTAATCATGGCTCTAAGACTGCTAAAACAGTTTGGATAACTTACTCATAAATAAAGAGGACCATTATACAATCATCAAAGAGGACAGGAAATATATGCCAGAAGCAATTCATGTACTTACATGTATTTTTATTAGACACTGAGTTTGGCTGTGTGTTGGCTGCGGCTACTGCTGCAAAATTTCCAATGTGGTTACTAAGTCCTGAACTAGGAGAACTGTTATTAGGTGTTGACTGAGAAAGTGAACCTGTAACATTAAAACATTTACAAATCATTAACATTATGCATGATGGTCGTAACATGACAGTTCATTAAATTTCTCAAAATCAATTCAATTATTTTAAATTATTTATATATCATATTTTGAAATCCTGTTGCAAAAAAGAATATCATGCCATCTTCTCAATTTCTGTATTAATGTGTTAAGTGAATGCTTTCATTAATATGTCCACTTAGTATATTTAAAATTAACATCTTAAATATCTCCGTTACTGTAACTGATATCAAGATAGTCTCATTAGATTGAATGGCAATTAGGAGCTAAAAAGTCTGGTTTAGAGGATGATGCTGATTATTATTATTATTATTATTATTATTTCAACCTAAAAGAGTATACACTTTTTAAAAGTAACAATAATGTTAAGGTTACTAGAAATTAACCTAAAATTAGAACAATGACAATACTCATTAGATGCACAGTGAAACACCTTTTTTACATCCCCTGCCATTTATATCATTCTTCACAGGTCACATAATTTATCGTATATCAGCAATACAAAGCAGTCCCGCCATTTACAACTTTTGAACGGCTGCATTTCTCACCTGTTATGCATTTTCTACATTGGCAGCATGGATTTTTGTTAAATCGCTTTTACTTATCTCCATTTTCGAAGTTGCCAGTGTTCAATATGATATCAGCTGCTACATATTTTGTGTTAGTTTGTGTGGTATTTGTGCAGAAGCCTGTAATTTACTATATCGTATTCTAGATGTTCTCGGGCTTCAAGCCAGGTGTAGTGTTGAAGAGTCATCGATTTGGGTGCATGCATCTCTCCCATCATCAGGATGATGATTGGCTCAATTGGGTAAAATTGGCATTATATATATATACTGTCCGTCACGGCAAGTAACACGGACCTGGTAGGGAACACAGGACACTTCTGCCGGGTCAGTGGGGGTGGACCTCGTAGAAAACGCGACTACTCTGGATGCAGTTTACTGCATTGAAATCTGTGCTTCCTGAGCGGGTCAATTTCCAGTTTTATGGCCGGTTTCCAAGCAAAACTGAATTGTAGCACTGCATTACAGTTCAGCATGCTCCTCTTGGAGGAGATGGCTAGAGCTCCTTAACCCTTTTACTATATTGTAGTTATACATAGTACAATAGTGTAATTAGTTGTGATTTAACTGATTAGAAGTAAAACATAGATTGCACTCAAACTTCACTCTTGAAATAAAGTAACTTACTTCGGTCATGTTTTGAAGGCTCAGTGAATCTCCGTTGAAAATAGTGGCAACAGCCACCGAAACATGTCCAGTAAGTTACTTTATTTCAAGAGTGAAGTTTGAGTGTAATCTATGTTTTTACTCCTAATTAATTAGTTACTTCACTGTGCATTCCCATTAATGTTTTAATTGTGATTTAACTGTTTCTGGAAGAGGGGATTCAAATTCATGGAAGAAGAGGATAGTCTGCGTGAGGAAGAGTAATTGTCAGAAATCTGCAACTGGGCTATGATAGACAAGTCTTCTTCATTTCAAGACTTCAACCATTGATGCCGATGTAATAACATCAGTGGTAGTCACATTAGTAGACACTGTAACCCCAAGTACATGTATCTGTGATTTCATGCCACAATAAAAGTTTAAATACTCTTAAAATGCTGCAAATAATGAAAGCTTCAAAATTAGTGATTTTGAAAAAATGTGGATGTAACAGGTTAAAAGTACATATAAAATATGGAAATAAAATGGATTTAAAAATTACATAATGCAATCAAATTATGATGGAATCATAAACAGTGAAGCAAATCTCACTAGATACAATGTACTTAAGCTGACTCTGCATACCGAGATTTAAATTTATAAATTCCTAAACATAAAAATTAAGTTCTATAGTAGATCTTAAGCAGTAATCCTAAGATTTATGAATATTAAACATCTCACCTGATACAGGTTTACTGGGTGTACTTGAGTTGAGGACTGGTTTTAATGCAACTTGAGAACAGTTGCTGGAACTTATCAAGGAATTACTGTTGCTCACTCTGACAGCTGTTGGTTTTAGAGGCTAAAAGTAACATCAGAAAGCAAAATTACTTGATTTGACATGATTTATTTGGTCGTAAGAAATTTACATATAATAGGGTTGCCTACGAAATTGGCCCTGATCACTCATTCAGTAGATGCCCACTTCATATACAATATTTTGTAAACTATTATTTGCATAAATTTTCTTCTTTTCTCTTCACTTCTATTTCCACTTAACTTTTAAATAAACATTGACCCACACTCCTGCTTTCCTTTATGAATATTCTGTAACAATGCTCTTTTGTCTCTTTTAAACTCAACCTTCATTTCTCCTGGTTTAGTTTCCTTAGAATCAAACACTATTTCCAAGTCTTTTTTCCCTCCACATAATGGGCATTTCTCTTGAGTAATTTCCAAGAACCTCTTCTCACCCATGCTATATCCCCTCTTTCCTCCTTAATAGTTTTATCATATAATTTTCCCTATGTCTATTTCATCTTGACATTAAATTCTAGTAATGTCTTCCTAGTAAAATTACTAAATAATTTTTGAATCTCTTAACATTTTCAAAACATCTTCTTGCCCGTTTCCAAAATCCTCTAATAGTTGTATCTCTTATTTACTTTCTCAATAGTCACTATGTACATAGTGAATAGAGACTGTATTGCACTCCACCAAAAAATTTGATACCGAGATTTCACCAGAAATATATGTTTTAGGGTCCCCGTATCCAAAAAAAGTATTTTCAGAAAAAGGTCCATGTGTGTGTGTGTGTACATGTGTCATCAGTGTGTCCGTGTGTCTGTGAACATGATAACTCAAAAACGAAAAGTCGGTAAAATACCAAACTTGGTATTTAAGTTTAGTATCTTCCAGGGATGCGACACGAGATTTTGAGAAAAATCCCCCCAACCCAAACTACCCTTTACATGGAACTTTTTTCGAAAATTTTGATTTTCTATAAAATGGCTCTAACGATTTTGATTAAAATATCGTATATTAAAGTTATTTACCTGACAAATAAAATGTATATTTTTAATTTTTTGGGAATAGCCTCTGAAGACTACTTTATTCTGGATGAATTTTTCATAACTACTAAACCGTAAGAAATGGCCAAAAACTTAACCCACAAAAAATGCAGAGCACGTTAAACCACACAATTTATGTTATATACATTTTTTTCGCAGAGTTGATCGTTTTTGAGATACTCCTTTTTCTTGGTTTCAGCTTTGAAAAACTTATACTTTTGTCATATAGGAATTTGTCAACTCCTGTCCATACAAACAAAGGAACATCAGTCACATAGTAACCAGCTTTTGGCTTTCACTTTAACCTATGGTACTCCCTTATTTCGCGTATACTTACAATAAAGCAAGAAATGAGACTATTTCTGCTAATTTTTCTCGATTAGCATGAAATAAATAAAAGATAAGCTTATTAACAATAATAATAATTTACAGAGATATAGAGAAAGTCATGTGAATGGAACACATCAGATTTTTTCATATGCATTCCACCCCATTACACTAAAACTACTAGCCACCCCTTAGTTAAACATGATTCTTGGTATATTAAACAATGTACTCATCCATTTTTACATTGGATTTCTCTTTCCCCCCCATAATAACTAAAATCACCCATAATAACTAAAATCATTCACATTTATGTCAACTTCTTTTAATTACGTACCTACCAATGCCAAAATGTCTAATCTCATCACTAAATGTTAAGTCCATTTGCTATTTGTTTTTTTTTTTAACCCATCACAATTCCAGAACCCAAAGACCTTCCCTTCTCTACCCTTGGGACCCTAATCTGTTTCTAAATATATCTAACTGCTTTTTGTTCTTATTTGGATTTCTTCCATACTTGAGGTTGGCAACTGATTCAAGATAAATAAAATTCTGCGCTTTGACACAACCACACTTTCTTCTCCTTCTGTACCATCCCCACTACTCAGCTGCCATATTTTCAAACCAGTGTTTGTGATTGGATTCCTTGATGGTAACACAACTTTAATTGGTAAAACCTTCCTGGGCATCCCTGACGTACTTTGCTGATGTCATTCTTGCCAATCAGCTGATCATTTGATATCCATAACCTTGATGACATGCTGCATTCCACCCACTGTCAATTCTTCTCCCTTTCATTGCTTTGTTCCCCTTCCTTGGTTTCTCTTCTTCTCTCCCCCTCCATTTGTTTCAGCACATATCTTCTGTAAGTTGGACCTTGGACTAACCCCACTCTCTATTGTCCACGAGTTTTTTGCTGACTAAATTCCTCTGTTTCATTCTTTTGTATCATATGTCATTGTTGATGTTATCTGCTGATATCCTCTCACCATCTATCCAAAGTTGCAGATTTCTTACATATGTGATCTTGGTTGTACCTTTTCCATACCATTCCCATTTTAGATCCCTGTATTTAGGGACCAAATCCTTAAAAATAAATATTCCAGATCCTTCAACTTTGCTCTTTTCAGAATTTCATTTTTCAACTGCATTTAATGCTTGTTATATAATATAATGACAATGCTAAGAAATACCATATCCCAAAGTGAAATTTTAGGAGAATCATGTTACAGTTTGCATACCTTTTTGAGCACCAAACTTCCTAAACTGCAATCGGCTTGGCATTGTCGGAAAACTGGTGTGCTTGGAAGGCCAAGATCCCACAACCATAATTGACTAACCTCTATTTCCACCATTACTTCATAACCACAATTCACATTTCAGTGCACAAGTTCTCATGCATTTTGATCCTCACATTATATGCAAATTATTAAACCAGAAGACAAAGATAACGAGAAAGATGCAATCTACACTCAAATGATTTGCTATCAAAGAAAAAAGGAAATGAGTTTATCACTTTGCTTAACATATTAACCGATGACAACTGTGCACACTATTTTGCTGCTTATGTCGCTCTGCTTGTAATTCCTTAACCAGTTTTTATATCCCTCTAACAGACACTTAAATGTAAGTGATTCAAATAGGCATGCCTGTTAAGAAATGGACTGGCCATTATTCAAAGTCAAAGTCATGAGATAGAATCACATTGATTGCAGTCATATGTTCCTGTAGTCAAGGATGGGGATGACCCACATAAAATAACTGGCTGATGGTATATGGTATATGTGGATTATGACAGGATTATATTTGATTACAGTTGCATGGATTTTGTTTTTGTTCTTAAACACTAGAATATAAAAGAATAAATTAATATATTTTTGATATAAAATAGCTACAAATGCATCTAGATTTTACTTTTTCTACTACATATAGTAGGGGAAGTATTTTATTCCACCCAAATACTTCACCAGCAATATATGTTATCCCTGAATTGAAACAAGCAAGGTCTCTGTGTCCATGTGTGTTTATGTGAATAGCAAACAAAAAAATGAACTTGATATTTAAGTTTTGAAAGCAACATGATTTTCAAAAAAAATCCTCTCCCCCAAACTATTCTTCACTGGAACATTAACGAAAAAATTTGATTTTCTTAAAAAATTGTTGTAACAATTTTGATTAAATCATATGTTTAAAATATTTTCATGTCAAAGGAAACATATATTTTAAATGTTCTAGGAATAGTCTCTGAAGTCCTCCTCATTCTGGATGACTTTTGCATAACTAGTATACTGTAAGAAAGAGACAAAATCTTAATACACAAAAAATATACATTCATGCCATTTAAGCATACAATTTACATCAGATGGGTCCATTTTTAGATATTCTTTGTTATTGATTTAAATTTTCCAATTCTTGTACTTTTCTCAATGAAAATTCATCATTTTTCATTTTTTGGTCTTGGCCATTCAAAACTGAATTTCAAGTTATTATATAGTGGCCCACTGTTAAAAGATTGACTATGTCCTTAGCCTTGTGTATTCCCTCATTTCCCTTCTACAGGGAGGCACATAATGTATCTACCAATTTTGCTTGGTATTCCTGTTTAACTTGAGGTGTGCACGCACATGAATCAGATATGATTATATGGCTACAATGTTCACTATTGGTAAGTCAAGGATTGTTGGCTCACACAGACAAGAATTGCAGCTATAGAAGCATGCTATGCATTCCCTAACTGAAACACAGCTCTGCCTGTAACAACGCTGGTACAGATGGCTGCTTAACCAACTTTCGAAGTCAGATGAAGCGAGCTTCATCTTCTTCAGAAAGTTTGACAACAAACAAAACCTAAATCCTTGCATAATTTATGAGCCAGGATGTTGTGGTGTGCAATTGGAATGTGTGGGATTATTGGTGCATATTTTTCCAAGGATTGTGCTGGTCACACACTAACTGTAAATTCTTATCGCCATGTTGAAATTTGCAAACTTCTGTCATATCAGAACTCCAGGAACGACAGTTGAACAACATTTGATGTTTGCAGCATGGTGCTATGCCACATACTGCACCTCAAAGCATGTTGTTTCTCTGAGTGTTCCCCAATCGACCGATTTCCCGCTTTGGAGATTTAACTTGGCCATCACAATCTCCAGATTTAACAATTCTGGAATAAAGTCTGTGAGGATAATTGAAAGAAAAAGCATTCTCGCACCCTTTGCAACCATTAGGATTTAAAAGATATAATCATCCAGGAAATCAATGCCATTCCATGCGAGATTATGCAATATGCCATGGAGGCATTTCAGTGCCATCTTCAAGAATGCATAAACACATATGGGGGGCACTGAGCTGATGTCATATTCAAGTAGTGTTGATGCAAGTGCAATATCCATAAATGCAAATGTATATTTTTCACTTTTTCATAAATAAAGTAGTTTCACTTTTATTTAGTAGCTCTATTTCTCAACTGAAATTGGTAGATACATTACATGCTACGCTATTTGTACAAAGAAACCATTTCTGCTAATGTTTATCTCAATTAGCATGAAATATATAAAAGTATATTTTTATAAAAAATAGCTTGTTGCAGAATAGGTAGAGAAAGCCATGCAATTGGAACATGTTAAATGTTTTTGTTAAAGGCCAGTACAATATGAAAATAACAAAAAAAAATCCTAAAAATTCTAAACATCGTCTAAAGATATTATTTTACTTTGTATGTCCATATATGTCCACATTGATAAAGAGGTTAAAAGCCTTTTAAGCACAAACAAATTCATATGATGAATTTGCCATTCCATCAACAAATGAACTCTGCAAAATTATCATTCTTTCATAGATATTGAAAGAAAAGAAACACCACAAATTCACTGATATGCCAGTCAACATTGATGATTCTCAATTTATAATTGAAGTTATGTCATGATGCATATCCTTATAACAGTACTTAACTATATTTTCTGATTATAAATAGCTTATATATACACACTTATTAATATTAGTATACAAAGATATATATACCTTAGTTGGCAGTTCTTCTTTTGCCTTCTTTTTATCTTCGTTGGAGCTATCACTGGAATGGTTGTGCAGGGCATTAAGAGGTGGCGAAGGAGCAGGAGAGTTGCCAGAAGTCGTAGATGTTGGTGTACCCCCAGTATCATTGCTGTTATTACTGTCTGTCGTCGCTGATGATGGGAGACCAACCTAAATGAAAAAGCAGATATAAACTGTAATACATATATTTTTCTGAAAGTTACAACCAATGCAACCACTTTCATTAGAAATAAAGTGTTATTTGCATTAATTTCCTTGAATGGCAGATAGTACAATATGTTTTGCAATTTCCAATCTTACATTGCAATTTATGGTTGTGGTTTTTTTAGTTCATGAAATTGGATACTATATTACTCTTTGCCAAATTATGATACTTATCGCTTTCTGTATATGGTGGGTTTCACACATATTCATTAAAAATAGTGTAAAAGTCTTAGTCATATCTTCAGCAAGCTCTTTTTCTTTTTTTTTTCCCATCTCTCAGATTATTCCCCTATTTTCTGCACTGGATTTAAAAATAACAGTCACTTTTATAAAACAAGATTTAAAACAGCATTGCATATGTGTTTTGTATAATGAAACAGAAAGGATGATGATATGAGGTAACAATGCAATGAAAGAAGTGCAAAGGGCTTTCTATTTGGTTTTAGACGAGCAGTAACAATAGTAAAACCATGCATTTCATCGGTCTAATCAAATTAGCTTATGGATTGCAAATGTGATTGTTCCTATCCATTTTCTAAGGAAATAATTTAAAGACCAACAAAATCAGAAAGAAACAATAATGGTGAATCAAAATTTCTTTGAGAGACATTAAGAAGTTAATAGCTACAATTATTATATAGATGCATTGGATAAACACATTGTTATTTCAAATTTGCATGGAAATCTATGGATTGAACAGAATAAGGAGTGAAACAAGTAAACAACATTTGTGTTGCACCCATCAGCTGCCAAATTATTAAGGAAAAATACTGTGTAATTTCTATTTTGATTATGTAAGCAACTTTTGTGCCATTGGTAATCTTTGTAAACCCTCAAATGCTATCTAAAACCAGTAGGCTTGTCGGTAAATTGCATAACTTATCAACATATGAGACATGCAGAAAGCAGTTAATATGCTATGATTTTGACAGCAACTGTTGCATCTCTTTCTCCATAGTTAAACCCAAGAAATTAAACACATTTCTTTACACATGCTCTTCAAAAGTTGTATACACTGTGAATGCAAGAAAACCTGTAATTTTCAATGTAATTGCTTTGGGAAATAAAAACATTGTTTTGTATTCAGAGAAATTGGAACATACATGATAGATGGAGTGTTAAAAGCTATATGAGGTGTGATCAGAAACTAAGGTTACAAGGCAAATCTTTTTAGAATTTTGTTCTTTATACAGAAATGAGTAGTGTGCAGTAACTCTAATACACACAGTTGGCAACTATACAGAGTTTTACCCACCGGCCAGGTGCACACAAATAACAACTCTTTGGAAAACTGGTCTCGTGAAGAAATCCACTCAGTTATTTGGTTTCTGTGGGCAAAACATGAAACTGCAGTTGAAATTCACCAGCAGATAGTAGAGGTTTGCAGAGAGACTGACATCTAGTCAGGATTTTGCAGAATGGTGCCAAAAGTTTGCGGCCGATAGAGAAAAAGTCACAGACAAGGATTGTAGTAGCCAATCCAGCATGGTAACAGCAGACTAGCATTCAGAACAGGAGCTTTACATTATGGCATATGATGGTAGAATTGCAAATGTCTTTCAAGATATTTTTCAAACTGGAAAGTTTATTCCAGATAGATTCTACAAAATCTGTCCAACCAATGGAAGAAGAGTACAGGAGCAAGTCTTTAACTTTTGTATTGGATCTCCATGGAAGGGAGCAGTTTTCATCACCATATTGTCACATGAGATGAAACATGGAACCAACAATATACCCCCAGCAATGAACAGTCATTGACAAGAGCAGAAATACCTTTCCTCTCCAAAGACAAACAAGTTTAAGGTAACATCATCTGCTGGGAAGGTGATGGCTACAATGTTTTGGGACAGTGCGGGTGTCATAATTATTGAGTTTTTAGGAAGAGGGCATTAAGTGACCATTGACTGATACTGTGAGATACTGACATGATTGTACAAAGCAATCAAGAGGAAACGGCCAGGACTTCTTACTGACGGTATCATCTTCCTTCACAACATTGTGCAATCTCATACAGGCCAAAAAACTACTATGCTGTTGAAGCAGTTTCACTGGGACATCACTGACCACACTCCCTACAGTCCGGATCTCACTCCAAGTGATTTTCGCCTTTTTCTTCACATGAGGAGCACCTAGGAGGCCGACGTTTTGCTTCAGACAAGGAGGTGAAACACTTCATGACAACATGGCTGAATATGCAAGTTAGGATTTTCACCAGGAGGGAATATTCCAACTCATCCCACAAAGCAATAAATGACAAACTGATATGGAGACTACCAAAAAATAATCTAATGTATGCACTATCAGTTGGCGGCATTGGTTATATGAAATAAAATGTGCACGTTTCACTGCAAGCTTTGTAACTTTAGTGTTTGATCAACCCTCACCAACTGAAATCAGATCCCACCACAACTATAAAGTTGGAAGAATTTGTCAGTTAAGAGAATCCAGCATGTCTCAGGCACTTGCTTTTCTATAAGTTTCATTCAATTACAAACTTTTTATTCCTTTGTCTGAACTGTAGTTATTGAAGATAAATACTTACCCCTGAGAGTTCTATTTCATCCAAACCAATGATATCATCATAAATGTATTCGTTTTCTTCAAAGTCTGGCTCTTGTGAAGATTCTATGTAGTATTCGATATCATCCTTAATTCTTCTTATCTGAAAAAGTTACAGTATTATATTATTTTTGAAGACTACAATAGAAGAGAAACAAGAGTAATTCCATTACATTATAAAAATACTGACTAAAACATTAAATGTCATTCCCAGGCAAGCACAAAATTTATAATTATTAGAATAATTATTGATTGATATTAATCTTGAACTTTTTAAAATAGGTTATTTTTAATCTCAGGAAAAAAACCACCACTAAGAATTTATTTTATTATGTGAACTGTCTACATATGTCTGCCTCTCAGTATAGACAATAGGGCTTCCTTCATTCCATAAATGACTAATGCGTGTATATATTATATCTGAAGGAACCTAATATCACTTCTCCCCATTAGAATTTTCTGGAAAATCTTCCATTTTCCTATAATATCAAAAATCTAAACTTCTTACCATCTTCCTCAGCATCATTATACAGCCCTTGACTCAAATATCTTTATCAGCTTTCTGTGGAGTTTTTTCAACGTCAAGATCTTGCCATTTTTTCTATGGAAATTGTGAATGCCTTACTACATATTTATCAAATTAGTCTAATTCAAATTTGATTACCGTTTTTGATCTTTCTTTCTCTGGTGTAACGAATGATTGCAATTCATTGCTTTCAATCTTGCTGGGTTCCTTCATCTTTCACATGGATTTTTTTTAGCTACAGGAGCATATTTACGGGGGGGGGGGGGGGATGGGACTGGACCTCCCCCAGAAGTCCTCCCCAAAAAAAAAACTATGTATAAGTACTTCCATTTGTTTAACTTAAAAGTGACACATTCATTGAAATTCTCCATCATAAACAGCTTTCGGCTATACTACAGAAATAAAGGAGCAAGACTCTGCAACTAGGGACTGCCGGCATGGTATGCATTCCTACTACTACCTACAACTTCTATGCCTGTTGGTTTAGTGCCTCTTAGCATTATAGTGTAATGTTTATCATTGGATATGATAGTGAATGGCTACTTGTGCTCTCTTCCTCTTGTTAATCCGTTACTCTAGTTATTTTACCTTTTGTTTGTTCATTATTCAAAATTGACATGGAAAAAAGTGTAAAGCTGACGATATTGGTATAAGCCTGCCATTTGTCCCATAAAAATAGTACAGTCCCCTTTTTTACTTCTTGCGACCCGAGAATTTTTATTGGAACACAATAATGTCCCTATTTTCTTGACATTGCCTTCCTAAATTAAAAACCTAATTTAAAGTGTTGCCATTTCTTGTTGTGAGAAATGCTGAGTCGGCACCTATCTCACTTATTTGTATTATTGTTTAGCGCATTTTGTGAGCAATAGTCTTGCCCAGTATGCTGTTGGCAGTTGATGTGCTGTGATATTTGCAAGTACTTAAGCTATTATGCCTAAACAGAATTCAATTACTCAATTTACAGGATAGATATCCTTTCTTCAAAGAAAAAAGGCTTAATTATAGAGTTCACTGTAAAATTTGTAATTGACACTTTCAATTGCACATGGTCGGAACTCTGATATTGTAAAGTGTATTTATTCAATATCATGTTTCCTTATTCTAATGTTATGTTAATACCATATTTGGAAAGTATTGATCAGTTAATCCAACCCTTTCAGGCGTCCCATATTTTAATGGAAAATAAAAACAAAATGGTAGGTTTACACCAGTATCAGCACTATTTATTCCTTTTTTAAAAGGAAAACAACTGGATCAACTTCAGAAAGTGACAAAAAAGGTTAAAACTGACCAATCCAGTACCAGACAAGATTAACAATGCACTGCTGAGTTTTTAAGTAGTAAAGCTTCAACGTCTTATTCCCAGATAAAACACACATCTCATTTAATCAATCCTAACAAGATTGGGCACTTCATTAATTACTTTAACATTTGCATAGATGCTTCTTATTCTTAAATTATTTTATTAAAAAACTATTTGATTGTTTTTCCACATGGGTGGCGCATGAAAACCAGCCTCGTGTACAGACTGTTCGCCAGCCAACTACATGCAATTGTTGCCTGCCTCGAGCAGATACAACAAATAGGTAATAAAGAAATAACAAATAATCAAATGCAAAGGTCTATATTTATAAAACTAGACAAAACAGTGTCGCAACAATAGATAACAATTGACAGGCGACAATATGCTGTCTAGTACCTACTTGCAGCTGGTATTCTGTAGAACCTTATTTATTCATGTTTATTTGATTTTTACTTTCTCTATACGTACTATATATATAGTATATAGAGAAGCTAGTGCACTCCACCCAAAAATTTGATACCAAGATTTCATTCGAAATATGTTTCAGGGTCCCCTGTATATATATAAAAAAAGCATTTTCAGAAAAAGGTCTGTGTGTCTGTTAGCATGGCAACTCAAAAGCGAACAGTCGGCAAAATACCAAACTCGATATTTAAGTGTGACAAAGATTTTGAAAAAAATTTCCCATGCCTAACTACCCTTTACATGAAACTTTTTTCGAAAATTTTTATTTTCTTAAAAATGGCTGTAACAATTTTGATTAAAATATTGCATATTAAATATATTTCCTGAAAAATAAAATGTATGTTCTGAATTTTCTGGGAATAGCTTCTGAAGACTACTTTATTCTGGATCAATTTTATGGAATTTTATATAACTGTTAAACCATAAGAGATGGACAAAAACTTACCACACAAAAAATGTAGAGCATGTTAAAACACACAATTTATGTTATATACATTTTTTCGTGGAGTTGATTAATTTTTACTTTCTCTATACGCACTATGTACATATTGTATAGAGAAGGTATTGCACTCCCAACAAAAAATCTGATACCAAGATTTCACTGGAAATATATGTTTTAGGGTCCCCTGTATCCAAAAAAAGTATTTTCAGAAAAAGGTGTGTGTGTGTGTGTGTGTGTGTGTGAACATGATAACTCCAAAATGAAAAGTCAGTAAAATACCAATTTTGGTATTTAAGTTTAGTATCTTCCAGGAATGCGACACGAAGATTTTGAGAAAAATCCCCCCACCCCAAACTACCCTTTGCATAAAACATTTTCGAAAAATTTTGATTTTCTAAAAAATGGCTCTAACGATTTTGATTAAAATATCGTATATTAAAGATATTTACCTGACAAATAAAATGTACATTTTGAATTTTCTGGGAATAGCCTCTGAAGACTACTTTATTCTGGGTCAATTTTACGGAATTTTGCATAACTGCTAAACCGTAAGAGATGGACAAAAACTTACCACACAACAAATGAAGAGCACTTTAAAAACACACAATTTACCTTATATACATTTATTTCGTGGAGTTGATTGTTTTTGAGATATTCCTTGTTTTTGGTTTCAGCTATAAAAAACATACTTTTCTCATACAAGGACTTTGTGAACTCGTGTCCATACAAACAAAGGAACTTCATTCACATAGCAACCTTCACTTTAACCTATGGTACTCCCTTATTTCGCTTCTACTTACAAGGAAGCAAGTAATAAGACTATTTCTGCTAATTTTTTCTCGATTAGCAGGAAGTAAATAGAAGCATAAGCTTTTTAACAATAATTTATTGCAGAATTGTAGAGAAAGTCATGTGAATGGAGCATATCAGATATTTTAGATATTTGTTTTGTTTCCACTTTAAAAACATACTTTTCTCTCCTGTCCACACAAATAAAGGGAATTCAGTCACTTAGTAACCAGCTTTTGACTATCACTTTAACCTATGGTTCTCCCTTATTTTGCTTCTATTTACAAGGAAGCAAGTGATAAGACTATTCCTGCTAATTTTTACTTGATTAACATGAAGTAAATAGAAGCATAAACTGTTTAACAATAATTTGTTGCAGAGATGTAGAGAAAGTCATTGAATCGAACACATAGGATTCTTTTTAAGCAATTGACCATTTTTTCGTTAAAATTACATACGGTGCAACTTATTTAGGCAAATCAAACCCAAGCACCATTCATTAATCATAATATAGAATAAGTCTAAAAAGCTGAGAAAACAAATTGCATTGTTATTTG